>CM060673.1:18408250-18763250 GCA_030686955.1 Odontamblyopus rebecca
ATTAAATATATCCATATAGCATTTATTTATTATGTGTGATTCTATTGCTCAAAAATACAATCATTCATTCTGTGAATAGGGGGGAATTTTCCACAGATCTGAATTTGTGATAGATAGGTTTGATGGGAGCATTCTAGACAAAGCAATAACATTTCCATGGAGACAAGCACGCAGCAGACCCTCCTCCAGAAAAGTTGCACTGTACACCTTTAACCTTAACCAACTAAACAACTATGATCATCAAATACTATTGAATAAAAACATATGTAATTTAATGGCTCCAGTTACCAACAGGTATTTGACACAGTGCATCTTCCTGCTGCTTTAAACCTTAATAATCTGGCCTATGTACCCTATATTTACTTAAGAATCCCTTTGTCACAGGCAAGTGCAGCCTATAGAAAACTAAACTAATTTCAGGAAGTTACCAAACACAACAAAACGCCTGCAAAGCCGCTCTCTTATACATATAAATCAATGGTGCTTTTATGTTTCCTACTTAGGGCCTTATAATGTGATTACGTTGCTAAATGTAAAGGTAGCCTGAAAACCCTCTTTTCCATATTAAACATCCACATGAAACAGGATGATCTGAATTACAATAGGCTCCTGTGGGTTTCATTTCCTCCGATCAATATGTGTGTTTTCTGAATCTACCTCAATCCCATTACTTTAGTGTAAGCTTTTAATTATAAAATGTGACGCACTGCAATAACTGCCCATTCTGCTGTGGTTGGAAAACACTACTCAAGGATTCTATAGAAAAGCACCTATAAAACACAGCTTGGTTTGAATAGTGTGGTAAAGGTTTTGCTGTAAACCCATTAATGAATTGCTTGTTGATTTAAGTGCAAATAACTTGAATTTTCTTTATTCAAAATTCTCTGTTACAAGTAGAAAAATATTATCTGATAAAAATGACAAACTAAAACTCTGAACTACTAAACAGATACAAGAATCACATGAATTTCAATGTTTCATTATCAATGTTTTGAAGGCAAAAATTACAGCTTTAGCAGGTTTTGTACTGCGGAGATGTGAAATTTTGTTTTCTAAAGAAGTAATATGTATTTCTCCAACTAGCCCAAAACAAATGAAATACTTGCAACTCTTTATATACAGATTTCACTGTAATCTTTTGGCCCTACTAAGTGCTTGTAAACACATTTTATTACATAAATAATAAAAGTTACAGCAGTATAGTGGCAATTAGACTTTAGTGCCCCATATTGCTATACCGCTAAATGTATGATGTTTAATAGTTTTCTCACCTTGATTGGAGCTGTTGGAGGGGAAGCGGTCAGTTTTTTTGAGCGTGCGGAAATGGATCTTCTTGCTGGCCTGGCTCTCTCCATACAGACCAATGGACTGCACCTGGATGATGTAGTCCGTCTCCTCCTCCAAGTCCCAGAGCACACAGGAACGACTGGTGGTGTTTACCTCCCGAATGAAACGCTGCATGTGTCCATCCTGCCTCTGCAAACACATACACACACACACAGAAGAATGTATTTACAGAAGATATCCATAGGATTGGCATGGTGGTCCTCCATAGTCAACAGGGCAGTGAGCAGTGGGGGCAAAGAGTGGTGAGAGACAATCAGTCTGAAGACCAGCGCAGAGCCTTTTGCATGTGCCCTAGGACCAATCCTCCCTAGGCCATAAAATGTAGGACATGAAATAGGCCTTCTATCTATTTCTTTTTATATAGTATCATAACCATATTAAAAAAGTCGCTCATATTTTTTCAAATAAGGATAACTGATCAAATAAAATTCTTATATTCAAAGTTGTGAAATATAACCTCACAAAGTCTGACGCATAGCTATACATATTTTATCTTTCCATTATGAGACCGACTGCTAAAACAAATCATCTGCTGCCTATTGGGCCGTGCTTTGCATTTTTATTTGACATAGGGTGTCCTTCCTGATGAAGTCCTTTCACTGCCTTTACAATGATGTTTATGCATGATTTTTGAACATTGAAAGAAACAGTGGTGGGCAGTGATAAATTGCACTCTAGAAAAACAAAAAATGTTACATATCTCAGTAAATGGAGCATGACAATGAGGAGGTGACCAGGTAGAAAATGTTAAGGATCCATGTAAACAACATGTAGACTCTTCTATTGCACATTTCATCATATTCCCACCGTGTGGAGTTGGGTTTGGAAGTTGTTTTTTGGATGTTAGTTTTGAGTAAAAACTTGATGAATGAATGCATGAATGCTCAAGCCCATTTTATTTATTGAGCTTTTAGATTGTTACTGGTGCTATTTTTGGCCCCAGGCAATAAGAGATTTTTCACTTCTCTGTGCACACTCAGCCCATCTGTAAGAGCGGTGCCTTTATAGTCCGATTTTATTTAGGTATTCACAGAAAGCAGATAACTTTTTAAACAACGGGGAATGCTGTTGGCTACATACACTCACTGCTACATTTAATTGCTGTTGTAGACCATTAAACAGTTGTGGGTGACCATTACTGTTTTGGCTTGAAGACTCTATATTATGGCACTGAACTCATGTGTTTTGTATTTATTCAATTATTATTATAGAGTTTAAGAGTTTGATTTACATGTAAGGCCATACTGTGGAACATTTCAGGCAAAGTAATAATAATAATAATAATGCATCAGTTTTATATAGCGCTTTTCTGGACACTCAAAGACGCTTTACAGAGCATTATTCATTCACTCCATACCCGGTGGTGGTAAGCTACTATTGTAGCTACAGCTGCCCTGGGGCAGACTGACGGAAGCGAGGCTGCCAATCTGCGCCATCGGCCCCTCCGACCACCACCAACACTCACGCACACACCACTTTCATACTAGGCAATGTGGGTGATGTGCCTTGCCTAAGGACACAACAACAGTTTTTTTGCAACTGGCGCCCCACTGTGGCACCTGGAATTCCCAGTGGTCTCCCATCCAAGTACTAACCAGGCCCGGCCCTGCTTAGCTTCTGAGATCTGACGGGTTCAGGCTTTGATGAGCCGGTATGGCCACATCTCTGTTGGGACAAACATAGAGTACCTTAGAGCTGCTTGGCAATATCATAAAGCAAAACCGGCCACACCTCTTTGTAACTTAACATCCATACAAAACAAGTTGCTAAAAATACACACTGCAATGGAAGCAAATGATTTGTGCAACTTGCTACCCAGACCAGTCATTTATCAAACCATTAAAATTAAACAATGTGTTTTGTTGTGAATTAAAATGCAATTCCTGTGCCTAAAACACCTATCTCACCTTGTGCTGCAAATATTGGTGTATCTCGGTTCACCTGTTACTGGGACACAAGCCAGGACATTTCAGCACAATATGATGAAGGCTCACTGCCAAACACAATATTTGCCAAAACCTTTTACATAGAGCTATTGATTTAAAAACATAATGTCACAGCCTTGACCTTTACAGTCCACCTTTAGTCTCAGATGAAGCAAAAATAAAGAGGTGTCGTACTTGCTGTGAGATGGAAAAACCGATGATTGTGTCTCCTTCTGGAACATCCCAGGACACAGTGGCGGAGTCAAACCGGAGGTGCATCACAGACACATTCACAGGAGCTGGGGGCCGATCTGAAAATAATTCATAAATAGCAGTCAGTCAGAAAGTATAATTTATCTCTCAGTTGAATGTTTCCTAAGGTGTGGGGAATACTCCAAATCTGGGTTATTTCAAAATATAACACAAAATTCACTAATTAATAAATGCAGTATGTAATGGTGCCTGCTTGTCTCTATGGAGATTAATTGCTTTGCCTTGACTGCCTTGACTATACTTTTAAATTATTCGTTTTGCATTCAATTCCAACTGTTTCCATTGCACAAAAATATCTATAAAACTTACAACTTACAGGGAGTGTAAGAGAATTTAAGTCATATATCCTCCACTTACATTTCTCAGTTTCTCAGTAACATCGCCTCACAAGAGCTATATTTACAACACCATCTTTCCTTGGCATACCATTGGCATACCATTATCTAAATTGTGGTATATTGGTGTCTAAGTGAAGTGAAACCCCCTCTTTTAGAAGCACAGTCAAAAGGCTTTACCACCCAAAGATCATACTATGTTCACTTTTGATTCTGAAATTATACTGTGTTGACTTTACAAGTCCCCACTGGCCGGTATTATTGATGGTAAATAAACTTTTCTTGCTTAAGACATCCAGTTGATCTCCAGCCTTTTACTTCCACCGTTTGTTCGACAAGCTGAAAACTTCTACAACAGTGAGCAGAGTCAAATTTGACCTGTAATTTGGCCTAGTGTGACTTGAGATATTCAAGTTTAATGCCATACTCTGGAACATCCCAAATATAGGAACAATAAGACTGTTCCTGTATTTGGCAGTAGATCCCCCACCTGAAAATGCACATAGTACTTTTAACTGTAACTTCACTTTTACCTATCACCAGACAGTGTCTTAAACATGATTACACATTATTACAATTTGAGAATGCAACAACAAGCAAGGCATTTAAACCAGTTGGCCACTCTCTAACTGATATTATCTATTCTTCCTTTTCATTACAGTATTTTTCTCTCTGGCCTTTGTAAGCTGGATGAATTGGCCACACAGTGAATGGTGCAAAGGCCTTTAGTAGAGACCCCAGGGAGAGAAGGTGACAGATCTTTCTATAGCAGTAAGATACTAGTAGCAATGGCTGCCTCAGATGGAGAGGGGAGATGGGATTGTGGGTAGAACATAGCCCGCAGGCTGTCTTCAGGGCTTTTGTTGTTAATGTATCTCTAATGGGTTTTCTATGTATCGCACTAAAAGTAACTAATGCGATGTGAGGTGTCTTCAGCTGACATGTATGAGGAGAAGCCAGTGAATATGATTTACTCTTCTCAATAATGGTGCTTTTAAAGAGACTTCTATTTTTCACAGAGTTGCCTTTTTGTAACCTTTTGTAATTTCTTGAAACAAATCTCAGCTCAGTGGAGCAAATCTAAAATTCAATATATACTAAGTTAAACTATAATAAAAACTAGCACAAATTGAGCCACAAGAGGCCATATATCTGTGTATTATTTGTGCTAGTCCCAAGCCTGTATTAATGGAACATTTAAAAAAGCTATTCCATTTGCTGTGACAAGAGATGAATTGGTTCATTGAGTTTTAGTTTTCCCTGAAACTCTTGATCCCTTAATCCAATTATTTTGATTTGCAGGACTGGTTTATCTAAAAAAAATAAATAAATAAATAAAAAAAAAAGCAGATTTCTTGTTACATTGCTCAAAGAATATGCCATACATTAGAGTTATGCAATTGATTAAATTTAGTAAAAAAAAAACAAAAAACAGGTTGGGTGTTTTTAAAGGAGAGGTCTACAGCCAATCCTCTGCCAGTAAAAGCATGTGGAGAAGAGTTCACACATTGAAAGAGGGACTAATATGGACAGCATAGACTGTATATATAAATAGACATAGCTATCCTGCTAGCTGCTGCGCTTCTGGCTCCATCCACTCTGGCTACAATTAACTTTACATTGAGAAAATGTTGAACCTCTCGCTGTAACTGCTGGAGTGAGCTTCATCATTTTGGTCTTAAAATGTTCATATTAACCCGCTTAAACGTGATCCTGGTGTTTTTATTTTGCTATATTGTCAGTAAATTCCTATTCCTAATATGCAACTTGGCTCCAAATTTGCTCCTATAACTGCTAGCCTCATGAGCTTCATTTGACTGGAGGTGGGTGATGTCACACTCCTTAGTCCACTTCTTCCTACAGTCTATGGGAATGAATCAAAGACACTTATTTATGTTCATGAAATTAATATTGAAAGCCTTGGTTTTTAGTAAGAAAAAATATATAGTACCCCTACATTTATTCTGAACAAACCTAAAAATACATGGAACTATGAGCATTAAAAGACAAGAGATAATACATGCAATCCCTTATCTTTTGGAACATATAATCTGCCATCATGAAAGTAAAAGATGACATGAATTGGACATTAATTCAAGTGGTCTCCCTTGAAGAGTCTGGCTCTTATCTCTCTTCGCCTTTATCTCTCTCCACTCTGTCTATCACGCCTGTTTGTCGTATCTCACAATCAAGATGGCCTCCCTGTTCGGTCCAAAATGTGACATTGAAGAGCACCGCAAGGCTACAGGGGTCAGATGGTGGCTGTCTATGGGTAGAGTCATCGGGCTGTGTGAAGCACCATGTAGGAAGGAGGTTAAGGTCACACACAGGTAGGCACACTTCTTCTCTGGATCATATCACGGCAGAAGATTGCTTTTTGTGCTAATAGTAATAGTGTGTGGTGAGTATGTGAGAGGATATTCATTCTATGGCTAAAGCAAAAGAAGCAGCTTGTGAAGACAGAGGTTAGCAGGTCAGGGATTTCTCATATCTGCTGTTGAACAAGAAGTCCATGAGAAAAGTAAGTTAACAAAGACAAGAAAAGAACATGGAGTTGTAAGAATGTTGATTGCAGTGATTCTCAGTGTATATGGGTGGGTTTCCTCCAGGCACTCCAGTTTCCCCCATTAACCTAAAACATAGGTCAGATCCTCCATCTAATGCCCCAGTGGCTTTGAAGGAGGGGTCAAACGCAGAGAACAATTTTCAATATGGGGACAATAAAGTGTACCTTAACCTTGACTCTTGTATTGGCATGTGGTATTATTTCAATACAAAAAATATTGTCTGTTAGCAATATAATACTCAAGAACAGCTACAATGATTAATCAGAATAATAGACTAATCAGCTATTAAAATAATAACTGATTCTGCAAAAAAAAAAAAAAGAAAGAAAGAAAAGCCAAATATCAACTACTGACTTATTTCTTCATTTGACTCAGCAGTTAAAGGGCATCAGTGATTCTGAACTGGCAATATAGTGTCCACTATATAACCCCCCAGTGTTCCCACTCCATAGAGATTCACTACATTTATTTAAGGTCTGGCACATTCATTCCCTCTGACTCTGGCCGTCCTTTAGGTAATGGGGTTACAGACAGGCGCAAGTCGGCAAAACAGAGCCTTTACCCATGATGCATTGTGCTAGGGTCATTTACTGGTGATGGAGGAAGTGACAACTCAGCTGAAGTCAGCCATGGATCATCACTAATGTATAAGAGGCCTGTGCCTATATGATGTTGTTTCCATTACTGGCAGTGGATTGGACAAGCATATTCTCCACTCGAACACCTGTGTAAGGTGACTTTGTCCAGTGAATCCTGCACAAATGAATGAGTCAGCATAGTAAAAGAAAAGTATTCATTTCCATATAAAGCTAAATGTGAATAGGTTGGAAAGTACAATGCAATAATGTAATGAGAGTCTAATTCCAATGTGTTGAAACTAATAAAATGACACTTCTTAATTAAAAACTCCTGAGCTTGGAAAAATGAAACATCCATGGAGGAGGGGGAAGAGGTTTCAAACCAAGATTCTATATTATGTCCTTTTTCCTTTTGTTTCCTCCTATCATATACTGCTAAAAGGCACTTTATGAAATATGAAATGTTTTTGTAAGGTTTGTTTTGTGTGAGAGATCATGGCGTTTTTGTTATGAATTACTTTTGCCAATGATTAAATCCCACCTTGTTAAAATGTGTTCATATAATAATAAATGTCAGCCCTGTATCTTGATCAAGACAATATGTTACATAAGATTTGTAATCAAACAGGAGCAGGTCACTGTAGCCGACCCACGTGTCAGTGGCAATAAATGGTAAGACCCTCTTGGGAAGCAGCCACACTCCGAGCATGAATCATAAACTATAACCAAAGAACATTAGCTTCCCCCTCTGAGCGGAGAGCACAGATACTAAAGTGGGGAGTGCATCTCTAAATGTCCGTTAGGGGACAAGAAACACAATTATAGCAACTTCAGCCTATAACGTCATACTACAGCTGTACTCTACATTAGCTTGCACTATAAGCCACTATTTCATCTTTGCATCACTTTACGACCTCTTGTATCTGACAGATATTCATATTACTAGATTTCTATTTTTATTTTAACTTGTACACACATTTATATAATAAATGCTTTGTTTGACACCAGTCTCATTTTGCTACTTATGGAATTATTTCTATTTCTATTGCAATAAAGGATAAAAGAGTGCACTTGAGACCACAAGCTTTTAAAATAAACACCTGCAACCTCTAAAAAGCAATAGGCATGCCATTTACACTCCCTCTCATAATGTAATTGAACAGACATTATGTTAGAAATGAAGATATGATTCATACTTGAGTCAAAATTGCTCTCCACTTGTGACAGTTCGAGTGCTGTTGAGGAAGTTAACTACATATGCTACACTCTTGGGTGCAATGTATTGTAAAATGAGAGCTATAATTTTGAGCTGCCTTAGATTCTGACACTTGTGTATTGTTCCAACAGCTTGTAGATGTGTTCTCATGTCAGCCCTGGGAAGCCTCGCAAATCAGCGGGAGGCCGACGTGCAGCTGCAAATTGCCTTGTGCCGCTCCAAAAGCTACAAAAGCAACAGTTTTATCTCCACTTGAGCGCTGTTCAAAACCTTCCTCCATCTATTCAATGCCCAACAGCTCCTCAAGTGATGCTCTTCACATAAAATTGAAGTCTCTGTGTGCTCCAACAAACTTTAATAAATAACACTATACACACTTCATTTCAATGCTCAGAATAGCTTTTGGATATTTTTATATAACAGGTTGTGGTGCTGGAAAGTGTGGATAATACTAAAGATATACTAAAAACAAACTATTGAGCATTTGAAGTTGGTTTCTGTGCCATTGCAAGACAGGTCCACAATCTCCATCTCTGGCCACAAGGGGTCAGTAACAAAACACTGCTGTGACAGTTTTATTTATCAATCAAAAGACAATTTGTATTTAAAATAAATGAACCCTCAAACCATGGAGTTTACCTTTTATCATTTTGACTTATTAAATAACTGTACATTTACATACAACAACACAGCCTGTGGGTCATTAAGTTTTTTTTTCTTTAATTTGCTTTAATTGTTTTTACACTTCATGTTTTGAGTTGATGGGGGAAAGCGAAGTGCACGGAAGAAACCCATCCAGACACGGGGAGAACATGCAAACTCCACACAAGGATCGAACCCTGAACCTATATATTATTTTATTTATTTTATTCTTTTACAAGTTATAATGTTGTGGTGGGATTCTTTGCTCTGGTAACTAGTGTTTGAAGCAAGCACAGCCTCAAAAGCATTTTCCAAAAGTAGAAGACTTGACCAGCCATGCGTGAAGCCCTGCGTCTTTTTCCTTTTAATCTTTCTCCAGTACACAAGAACTGACTGTGCTATACTGTCTATGTTCACATCATCACAGCCAGAGGAGGTGCTAGCATCAGGTGCAACTGTATGTATAATATATATGTAATCAAAGACCCCGGGCTAACTAACACTTAAGGATTATATCATAGAGAAGAATGTAAAGGAACCATTTCATAACAACAAGCTCAAGGTTAAACTCAGTATTGATCTGACGTCCAAGCAAGTCTGCAGCAGTGAAGAAATCTAAAATGACATAAAATTATTGAAACAGCTCCATATTTGATGGGAGGAGAAATTATATGGGTAAATGCTTCTTGCAGCTCTAATTCCATAAATGTATTTGCCCACAGTGTGTCTCCAGGTTTACCAGCACTAGATTGGCAATTTGATAGAAGCTCAGGAGTTCCAATGGACCCAATATCATTTTAATCTGTGTTTGTTTAACAGCTGAAGCACGTCTCAAGATTAATTTTCAAGCATGATTGTCTCATCTTGCCTTGTAGATATAAACACGGCAGTCCAATCACATGTGTCACTCAAGTCAACTGCAATAAATCCTGTATGAATTGGCCAGGGACAGCAGAGAGGATCTATGGGCTATTGTTTGGCCTGTATGCTGTCCTAACTCCATTTTATTTATAGGCTGCCCTCTAGAATAGAAATTATATGAACTGTTTGCCCAAGTAAATGTCTAGTAAATGTCTATTGTATATTAGACAACAAGTGAAAAATCCTTCCAAGGATTTTTATGCATTGGAAGCTGGAAGCATAGGGCCAGTGACAATGGATTACAGCTCCTATGAGGTGTTTATAAGGTGTCTGCAGTTGACAAAAATCACTAATGGTCATTTTAGGCAACAACACTATAAAACAAATAATGCACATGGACAGGGATGTTCAGTTGCTTTAATTATCAGTGTTGATAAATGAGGAGAAGACATGTTTATTGAGTTACAGATGCAGGGGCAAAGCACTAAAATTCAATTCAAAAACAAAGAAGTGCTCATAAAGAAAAATGATCTGATGATGGCAATGAGGCTAAAATGTAATCTAATATAGAAAACTTTGACATCTTCAACCTGAGAGTGCAATGCTTTGTTTGAATTCCACTTTGTAACTTTTCTGCTGATCGGTGCCACCTGCCTGTCAAAATGTTATTGCTTTGCTATGTTTCACTGTCAGGCATAAAACATATGCATCTATCATCTATTCAGTTAGGTGTTTTTATGGTCAAAATACCTTCCACAGACCTGACCTGTAACTTGGCCCAATGTCATCACCTGCTTGAATCATTTTTGAATAACTTGAAAATGTCTTGAAACCCCCAACTTTTACTGTGTGCATGTAAAAGTCTATTCTATTCCACATGTTCCCAGACGTGTAATAATGCTTATTTTTAGATTTTTAAAAGCCTGTTTCTTCCTGCTCCTGTCAGCCCCATGAAGAACTCCGCTGAGATCAGGAGACGGTCTTTAACACACGCCACTAAGACATTTCAGAAGCTCCGAGCCAAGACTGACATGGAGCCACACAGACAGTGAAGACAAGATCACAGGAAGCATCAGTCCTCCTGAGAATTCTCCAGATAGACATGGGATGGAGATGCCAATGTTCAGAATAAAGAGGAATGGAAATGAGATGGTGATAGCCTACTCTACATAGCACATGCAGTATAGGTCATAGGACATTGCAGAGGCAGTTTAGGTAATTACTGGAGCTGATGGCACATCCATTAAGATAAGTGTAGGTGGTTAATGTGATAGCTTTATAACAGCCTTAACAATGTAGAGGAAAGTGCTGTGGCTGTAACAATGCAACAGGACTTAACTAGGTGCTTAAGTGCAAAATTGAACAGTGTGTAATTGTCCTTGTAAAAACATGTCAAATAAATAGTGTTTAAATTTTAAAGTCCTAATATATTGGTTAAAGATAGGTAAATATCCTGACTTAACACATGAGTAGCAGGCGCCAAACATCACTTATCTCTTGTAAGACACACTTTCGCAAACGTAATGTTGCTTTTCTGTGTAATTAT
This sequence comes from Odontamblyopus rebecca, assembly GCA_030686955.1. NCBI lineage: Eukaryota > Metazoa > Chordata > Actinopteri > Gobiiformes > Gobiidae > Odontamblyopus > Odontamblyopus rebecca. Next base: position 18,419,541 of record CM060673.1, read on the forward strand.
CTACTTACTTGCTCCCACCAAAAACACATCGGTGACAAAAAGCAACAGGATCGTAGAGTTTATCCAAATAAACAGACGTGCCATGTCTCCGGCGGTGGCAGCAGCAGATGGAGCGGGGTACGGGATTCTCTTTAAGTTCAAAAACGATTCTTACGTTTAAAGACAGTCTCAATGTCCGTAGTTCATCGTAACAACATCAGTGCGAGGTCTTTATTGAACGCGGGTCAATAAACAGATAACGAGCGAAACACCTTGCGTCTTCATTGTCGCCTGGATTCCACAAGTCCTTTCATCCGTTCATTGTTTTCCGCGTGTGACCGTAAATTTCCATATTCTGTCTTAAACCATCGAGCATCAGGTTGCAAAAGCGTCTTCTCTGTACGCGCTGCAGTGAGTTGGGGACGGTGACGCTTTAAGCACCATGGACAGCGCCTCTAACTTCAGACAGTGGAGTGGTTCATTCAGGGCTGAAAGATGCGCAGAAGGTTCAGCCAATGGCGCCTCCGCTCTGGTGCGTGATTAGCATATCCAACATGATTGATCACCCATGTGTCATCAGAACAGGAAGCAACGCGGCTCCGAAAAACTCCACTAGAGGTTTTTAAAACACTTAACACATAACTATTTTGTAAGGTTTGTTTTAAATATAGACTATGTAGCCTAGTAGAAATTGCCTTAATCCTAAACCTTATTAAATTAATTAAACCTCCATTAAAACTCACGTTTTGTGCTTTGTGTCAACAAAATAGGCTATGGCAAGGTGACCTCAGCTAGGCCAATTAGTTTGTAACCAATAAAAACTAACGTCCCCCAAACGTTCTTTAAAAGTTAGGTTATAACCAAATGTTCCCAGAGTGCAGAGGGAACTAACAATCCAAGGGTACCCCAGAGGTTTGTACCTAAACCTTCAAATAACGTTAGCCTGTGGTTCTCCAAAGGTCATTTTGTTTGTTTGTTACAAACCAAAAAACTTTTGATCAACACTTGTCAAAAAATATGTCTACTGTACTCTGAAAATGTTCCCAGAACGTTTAGGGAACCAAAAATGTAACATTCCCCAGAGGTTGATCCCAAAGTAATCATTATATATATAAATATAAACCTAGAGGTAACCGCAAGAAAGAATATAAAAAATAATTATATTTCTTCTGCATTGTAAAATTATTTGAAATTGTTGTGTTTTCTTTTGTTTTTTGTTTTTTTAATTGATCTTTATATGTGGAATAAGGTAGGCATAAATTAATCTTAGCTTCAGCCAATGCCTTTCAGTCACAATGAACAAATCCTGAGTATGTGACTGTGATAATGTTTTATTTATTTTTGTGTGTGTCTGAATAAAACTAATCAATCAATAAATCAATCAAATCCTCAAATAACATTCTCCTACTGTGAAGGTTTCTTGAGGGTTACATCTTAAGTTAGATTAGAGGAACATTTAGGGAATTTAGGGAACTTTTAGGGAACATAAGAAGTAACCAGCCATTATAAAACTTTCCAAATGAACCTTAAAACAACCAAAAGTAACTGTCAGGGAACCTTCTGCTAAAAAGAGGTTTGTACCCAAATCTTCAAATAACTTTAGCCTGTGGTTCTTTAAAGTTTTTTTGTACTAACCAAAAAACATTTTGATCAACACTTATCTAAAAAGATGTTTTTGTGTTTTTTTTTATTTAACCTTTATTGCATGTACATATATTACAATGCAACAAATAAGCTGTTACATGAGAAGCCATATGTTCAGAAGCAGCCTACAGTTAAAGACAAAAACATGTTAAATACATTTTTATTGAGTTTCAAGTACTCATCATTACCTTTACAGATCACTTTTTGCTAATTTGTCCCAACTAGTTAACTATCACACCCAGGACAGAAATATTCTACTAATTATTTAAAACAACCTTTGTCCAATAATGAAACCTTCTTAAAATAACAGTTTATTCTGTCTGTTTTCACCTCCATGTGGCTGTGAGGGTCTGCCTGCAGCTCTCACACATCAGGCGGTGCACAGCAGAGTGGAGAGGACAGCCGTGTTATCAGGGAGATGAATCGCATTGATAAGCACTGCCTTCTGGTCTCACTCCAATTGCTTGTTTATAAAAGAATCTGCCTGCCTCCACATGCACAGTCCTACACACAACAAGCACTAGTGTGTATTTGACATCATAATCTGTAGTGCTGCATAGTTACAGTTGTAGTAGTTTATTTAATCCACAACTTTGTCCATGTATTGATTACCTTAAAAGTCCTATATGACACACAATTGCTTTTAGTCAGGTTATAATGTTGTTTACCTCATCAAAAACACACCCAGAGTTGTGTTTTGTTTCATTCACACATGCTTGAGTAACCCTTTATTATTAGTCTGTCTGCAACTCTCAACAAATCTCAAAATGCTCTGTTCCAACTTGTAATGTCATTAAGAGGTAGATTTCCAGTTAAAAGCCACCTTTTACTTTTTTTTTTTCAATAGATATAGGCAATTCCAGGACTGAAATTATCCAAATGATTCTAGTGATGGTGAATGAAGTTTAAAAAAAACAGTGGAGCACTTCCTGTATTAACTCATGACATCACAAGGTATTGTATTGTACTGATTTTATGTTTGAGAGAGGAAGTCTAAATATGCAGCGTGTGTGTTAAACATATATGAAATAAAACAGAACTCCAGGTAGGTTTATGATGAGGAAACAACATTAAACATACATGTGAAAATAGGAAAATGGATCCTAAGCACTTTACTCTCTCTTTAGTAGAAAAAAGTTGTTGTTGCCATGGTTTTATGAACTCTCCAATGCTCTTGGCAAACGCATAGAGAAAAAATAGGTTGACAAGTCCACGTTATCATGACATTTATTTATACAGTTCTAGGTGGTGCATAGTTACTGCAAGAATTTGTCCATGGAAATGTCAAGAACATTTTTTAAATTTTTTTTTTGCTTATTTTTACGTCAGTTTATGTTATGAAACCTATAATAAAGGTCAGCAACAGACAGAGGGCAAAGCGAATATTTTTGAGTCCAGATTGGTGTTGTGGAGTTTTGTGTATGACTTCGTGAGATGGATCCAAGATATTTATGTTGTAAAGAAATGATTATGATAAATGATAAATGATTTTCCCCTCCTCGAACCGCCACCTTAACGTGGTGGAGGGGTTTAGTACCCGAATGATCCCAGGAGCTATGTTGTCGGGGGCTTTATGCCTGGTAGGGTCACCCAAGGCAAACAGGTCCGGGGGACAGGGTCCAGACGAAGAGCAGTTCAGAAGCCCCATATGATGATCAATATACAGAGGCCAGTTACGTCGCCCGGAATGGCGACACCGGGGCCCCACCCTGGAGCCAGGCCTGGGGTGGGTGCACGCCGGCGAGCGCCTGGTGGCGGGCCTTTCCCCACGGGGCCCGGCCGGGGCCAGCCCGAAGGAGCGACGTGGGGCCGCCCTCTGGTGGGCCCACCACCCGCGAGAGGAGCCATAGGGGGTTGGGTGCGGAGAGATCTGGGTGGCGGTCGAAGGCAGGGGCCTCGGCGACCAGATCTCCGGACATGGAGACTAGCTCTGGGGACATGGAATGTCACCTCGCTGGGAAGGGAGAGCCTGAGCTTGTGCGGGAGGTCGAGCGTTACCGGCTAGATATAGTCGGCCTCACCTCCACGCACAGGCAGGCTCTGGAACCCAACTCCTTGAGAGGAGGGTTGGACTCTCCATTTCTCTGGCGTTGGCCGCGGGGGCAGCGGCGAGCTGGCGTGGGCTTGCTTATAGCCCACAGCTCAGCCGCTGCGTGTTGAGGTTTACCCGGTGAACGAGAGGGTCGCGTCCCTGCGCCTTCGGGTCAGGGGACAGGTCTCTCACTGTGGTGTCGGCCTATGGGCGAACAGCAGCGCAGAGTACCCGGCCTTCTTGGAGTCTCTGGGAGGGTACTGGATAGTGCACCGACCGGGGACTCCGTTGTTCTACTGGGGGACTTCAACGCCCATGTGGGCAACGACAGTGACACTTGGAGAGGGGTGATTGGGAGGAACGGCCTCCCTGATCTGAACCCGAGCGGTGTTCTGTTATTGGACTTCTGTGCTAGTCACAGTTTGTCCATAACAAACACCATGTTCGAGCACAAGGGGGTCCATCGGTGCACGTGGCACCAGGACTCCCTAGGCTGGAGGTCGATGATCGACTTTGTTGTCGTGTCATCTGACCTCCCGGCCGTGTGTCTTGGACACTCGGGTGAAGAGAGGAGCAGAGCTGTCAACTGATCACCACCTGGTGGTGAGTTGGGTCCGCTGGCGGAGGGGAAGCCGGAAAGACCTGGCAGGCCCAAGCGTATCGTGAGGGTCTGCTGGGAACGTCTGGCGGAACCTTCTGTCAGTGTGGCCTTCAACTCACACCTCCGGGAGAGCTTCTCCCAGATCCCGAGGGAGACTGGGGACATGGAGCCCGAGTGGGCTTCGTTCTCAGCCTCCATTGTCGATGCGGCCGTTCGTAGCTGTGGCCGTAAGGTCTGCGGTGCCTGTCGCGGCGGCAATCCCCGAACCCGGTGGTGGACACCGGAAGTAAGGGGATGCCGTCAAGCTGAAGAAGAGTCCTACCGGGCCTTACTGGCCGGTGGACTCCCTGAGGCAGCAGCCGGGTACCGTCCGGAGCCAAGCGTGCTGCAGCCCGGGCAGTTGCAGAGGCAAAAACTCGGGTCTGGGAGGGAGTTCGGGAGGCCATGGAGGAGGACTATCGGACGGCCCCAAGGAAATTCTGGCAAACCGTCCGGCGCCTCAGGAGGGGGAAGCGGTCCTTCACCAACACTGTTTACAGTGCGGGGGAGAGCTGCTGACCTCGACTGAGGATGTTGTCGGGCGGTGGAAGGAATACTTTGGGGATCTCCTCAATCCACCGTCACGTCCTCCGAAGAGGAGGCCGAGGCTGGGGACCCAGAGGGCGGACTCATCCATCACCCTGGCCGAAGTCACTGAGGTGGTCGGGAAAGCTCCTCGGTGGCAAGGCTCCGGGGGTGGATGAGATCCGTCCTGAGTACCTTAAGTCTCTGGGTGTTGTGGGGCTGTCTTGGCTGACACGTCTCTACAACATCGCGTGGCGGTCGGGAACAGTACCTTTGGACTGGCAGACCGGGGTGGTGGTCCCTCTGTATAAAAGGGGGACCGGAGGGTGTGTTCCAACTACAGGGGGAATCACACTCCTCAGCCTCCCGGTAAAGTCTATGCCAGGGTACTGGAGAGGAGATTCGGCCGATAGTCGAACCTCGGATTCAAGAGGAGCAGTGTGGTTTCGGCCTGGTCGTGGAACACTGGACCAGCTCTACACCCTCCATCGGGTGCTCGAGGTTCATGGGAGTTTGCCCAACCAGTCACATGTGTTTTGTGGACTTGGAGAAGGCATTCGACCGTGTCCCTCGTGGTGCCCTGTGAAGTGCTCCGGAGAGTATGGAGTCCGGGGCCCTTTGCTAAGGGCTGTCCGGTCCCTGTATGACCGGAGCAGGGCTGTGTTCGCATTGCCGGCAGTAAGTCAGACCTGTTCCCGGTGCATGTTGGACTCCGCCAGGGCTGCCCTTTGTCACCGGTTCTGTTCATTGTATTTATGGACAGAATTTCTAGGCGCAGCCAGGGGCCGGAGGGGTCAGTTCGGGACCACAGGATTTCATCGCTGCTTTTGCAGATGATGTTGTCCTGTTGGCTCCATCGAACCAGGACCTGCAGCGTGCACTGGGGCGGTTTGCAGCCGAGTGTGAGCGGCTGGGATGAGAATCAGCTGTTCCAAATCCGAGGCCATGGTTCTCGACCGGAAAAAGGTGGATTGCCCTCTCCGGGTGGGTGGGAGTCTCTGCCTCAAGTGGAGGAGTTCAAGTATCTCGGGGTCTTGTTCACGGTGAGGGGAGGATGGAGCGTGAGATTGACAGGCGGATCGGTGCGGCGTCGGCAGTGATGCAGTCGCTGTATCGGACCGTTGTGGTGAAGAGGAGCTGAGCCGAAGGCGAAGCTCTCGATTACCGGTCAATCTACGTTCTACCCTCACCTATGGTCATGAGCTCTGGGTAATGGCCGAAAGAACGAGATCGCGGATACAAGCGGCCGAAATGAGTTTCCTCCGCAGGTGGCCGGGCGCTCCCTTAGAGATAGGGTGAGGCTCGGTCACACGGGAGGAGCTCGGAGTAGAGTCGCTGCTCCTCCACGTCGAGAGGAGCCAGCTGAGGTGGTTCGGGCATCTGGTCCGGATGCCTCCTGGAGCGCCTCCCTCGGGAGGTGTTCCGGGCATGTCCCACCGGTAGGAGGCCCGGGGAAGACCCAGGACACGCTGGAGGGACTATGTCTCTCGGCTGGCCTGGGAACGCCCTCGGGGTCCATCCGGAGGAGCTGGAGGAAGTGGCTGGGGAGAAGGAAGCTTGGGAGCCCCTGCTTAGACTGCTGCCCCCGCGACCCGGCCCCGGATAAGCGGAAGAAGATGGATGGATGGATGGATGGATAAATGATTTCATTGTGTGCCACTGAATTGGATTTTAAAGTTCAATATATAGATATAAAATGACATACATTACTGAATTATATTAAAATGTCACATAAGCGTGTATTCAAAATGCTGAAAGTGGGGTCAGAAAGAACAAAAGACAACATTTTCAGGTAAAAGCTACTTATAAATGGGATAAAAGTATGTAATCAATGTAAAATGACTCATAGGAACAAAAAGAAAAGTCTGAATCACAAAAGTGATACAATTACAGTAATGCAAGCCGATATAACTGCACCAGGGTCCTGGGTTTTGAATGGTGCCTTTGAATACAGAATACACTATAGGACTTCTTTAATGGTTTCTTGTGTTATGTTAATTACAGGAAGAGTGATTTTATATTTACGTGTCTTTTGTTTGCCATTTTACCATCTTTATTCATTTTCAATCATATGTCCATCATGATTTAATGGGATCTATTCTGAAACTGAGGTTAGAATGGCATTGGTGTGATGGTTGTATACATCTGTACTCTTTGGACTGAGGAGTGAGCGCTGGCACACAGTCTCCATATAGGACTTAAGCAGTCACTCTATTCCCATCCATGCATATTGAGCAATAATGTTGTAAAGTTCCACAAATAAAATTAAAGAAGAACCTTTAAAAATGTTTGACTATTTTTTGCAATTTCATCCTCCACTTTTCTGGAAACATTTAGGTCTGAGTAATTTAATTTTAAAAATCCCAAATTATAAAGTTTTGTTCTTCCTAGCTACATTAAGGAAGATGAAAAAAGTTAATTTCTTGGTGTTCAGTGCATGTGGTGCAATTTATAGAAGGGCTGAAGAGCTTTTTATAGCTCCCCAAGTGGTTGGATATATATATATATATATATATATATATATATATATATATATATATATATATATATATATATATATATATATATATATATATATATATATATATTTTTTTTTTTTTTTTTTAAAGTCATGGCATAATGAATACTTTATGTTTTGACCAGTGATCACAGACCTAAAATACAGCATACATGGAACAAAGTTTGATACATTGTGTAAGTTGCAATAATTATCACCCTCCATAAGATCTGCACGTTCGGAGAGGCCTTCTTACAAATCATTAAACTATTCTTCTGTTTAAACCGAAAAAAGTTTGAGAACACAGTTTTCACTTACTGCCCAATGTGTTCTACCCCTATCTTGATTGTCAGAGTTCTGCATTTTTGTTATCAAGATTTGATAACATCTTTAATCTAATACTGGATGTCCTCAGAAAAAAATGACATGACAATGATGAAAGAGAGCCGTGTTTTCAGTCCAAGGTCAAAGCCACACATAAGATTATTTACCGGGACATTTGCTGCACAAACAAAAAGGTGAGCGAAGACGTGACGATGGGGATCTCTGAATGGAGAGGAGCATGGAGATGAATACTGATCAGGGCATGATGAGCTGTCAGAGTTGGTGAGCTAACAAAAGCTTTATAACACAAGTGATCAGGTGTTACGTAAGACCGCCATAGCCAATATAGCAGAGTGCTTATGGCTGTCCTCAGAAAACTCCATACGTTCCTTTTTACATAATTTTTTTCCACAAAAGAACATTGTATATTGTCATTTTGTCAGTATCCGCCTGTAATTTCTCCCTGCACTTGGGCCCATACAATTACATTTGCCCTTGAATCAACATTGAGCTCGAGGTCCATTACCACATTCATTTGGAGGTGGTAGGGCCCCTGCTAACTCCAGGCTCTAAGGCTTCCTCTCACTATATGAGTTTGGGTTTGATGTGTTGCCTATAAAAGCATCACTTTAGCAGAGGGTTTTGTAGAAATCACCCCAGCCCAAGGAAAAAGGAAGAATCCACTGAGAATTTACTGCATGATTGTATTATTCATTAAAGACAGTTCTGTTAGCACTGGTGGTGTCAGTCTTTGTAGGACTCACTGGTCAGCAAATGCCTTGGTTATATACTTACTTTTGTACCAAATAAATTATGTAGAAAAAATTATTTGAACACTCAACATTTCTTCCTTTCAACAACTAGTCCAGCATTTTTATTTGGCAAGAATTCCTTTGTTTAGAAATATCAATTTATCTAGAATTTGGCACAGAAATACACTGACTTATTTCACTTTTGCATTTTCCTGATCTACTGTCAGCAGGCAATGATTGACTGCTGAGAACCAGACACTGATTTATATTGTCAAATAAATGTCTAGACTTCTGAAATATCAGTCCACAAATGGATCTCAGTTCAAATATGATGAATGTCTGTTTTATCCCACCTGTTGAACCCTAAAGAAGATTATACTTTGCTTAATAAATCCATGAATAGGCATTATACTTTTTACTTGATTTCATTAATTTCAGCAAACAAGCAAATCAAAAAAATTCACAATCGTTCATAGGGTTTGTTTTTCTTGGTTTCCCTTCCCAACATAATTAGCCTAGTGTTTAATTAATTATGATTTTAAGAGATTTAAATTTAAATTTTTCATGAAATTCAAACCTGCTAAATGTGGCATCTTCTTGGTGTGTTTCAAGAGCTCTCATGCCTGTTGGATCAAATGCACTTGATGGATAGAGCCCATTAAATGAAGACATCAAAGCTTCTGAGAAAAAAACATGTGCAAGAGGAGCATAATGTCAACCAAAGCCATTGAAAACAGCCACATTACTGAGATGAAAGTGGGGTTTCTTTCATCTGCACTGGCTCGGTCCCTGCTGCATGTGGAGGTTATACTCACAATGCTAATGATGTGACGCCAGTGGTGGAAGAAGTACTCAAGTTTGTTCATTAAGAAAAAGTACAGATACCTGAGCAAAAAATACTGACGTAAAAGTATCACAAAAAATATACTTAAGTAAAAGTATTAAAGTCCCTATCTAAACATGTCCTTAAAGAGTACAAGAGTAGATCAGCTGGTAGAGTGTTTACCAAAGAGTAAAAGTAAATATATTTTGCACAAATTTTGAGATCTAATAAAGCTTCAAATGTAGTGATTTTGATAGAGTTATGCTGTACTTTATTAAGTAGAGACAATTTAATTGAATTTTTCCCGTTTTTATTTCTAGATTTTTGTTTCCTCAAGCAAAAATGTGTTAAAAAATAAACTCTTCTTCTTCTTTTCAGAAGGTCTCAAACTATAATAAAAATACATTTACATTTCAGCCCATACCTACTCTCAAATGTAATAAAACAAATGTAAAAAGTGTCCACTTTAAAATATACTTAAGCAAAGTGCAAATATTTATACTTACTCTGTCCTCTTGTCTCATTTTTGTGAAAGCTGTCACTCATAAAACTTTATAACACACTAGACTATCAGATATAACACAGTATAAGTTATACAGACAATAAACAGGAAGCTCACATCTTTCCATTTCTCACGTCTGAGTTCAAGTCTCAGACACTAAAATTTCTATGTGGAGTTTCATATTCTCTCAGTTTTGGGTGAGTTTCATTATAACATCTGCACAGTAGACAAACCGACCAGCAGGTAGAACTTGATTAAAATGTGTTAAAATTAAGTGGCCATACCGGCTTGTCAAAGCCTGATCCCATCAGATCTCAGAAGCTAAGCAGGGCTGGGCCTGGTTAGTACTTGGATGGGAGACACTGGGAATTCCCGGTGCCACAGTGGGGCCAGTGGCAAAAACTGTTGTTGTGTCCTTAGGCAAGGCACATCACCCACATTGCCTAGTATGAAAGTGGTGTGTGCGTGAGTGTTGGTGGAGGGGCCGATGGCGCAGATTGGCAGCCTCGCTTCCGTCAGTCTGCCCCAGGGCAGCTGTGGCTACAATAGTAGTTTACCACCACCAGGTCTGGAGTGAATGAATAATGCTCTGTAAAGCGTCTTTGAGTGTCCAGAAAAGTGCTATATAAAACTGATGCATTATTATTATTATTATTAAAATGACTCCGACAGCAGAAGAGGTCAAATCCACAACCAGTTACACAGCTTTTTCAGTCTGATGTATTTATGCTCTATTTTCCCTCTTGTTAGTACGTGTATGTTTTGGTAACTAAGATCTTTAGATGATATATGACTAAAGTGACCAACTGTCAGTGCACACAGAGACATAAGTCCCTATTTATTTATATAACAAAATGTTAAACAACACATTATGTTTTTGTACAGTGGCAGTAATCTGGAAAATTTATAGAGAGGAATTCCAACAGACATCTGTAAAACTAAATTAATACATTGTATGTTTCACCAAAAATAATGAATTTAAAACAAGAGTTTTAATATTGCTGGTCTGTTCATTCAGCTCAAGGTCTTTGTATATTTTTTTTCATGCTGTGTGAGTCTGACATCTGCTGGTTACTGTTGGGATAACAACATTTATAATATTATTCTCTTCTCTTTATTTTGCAAAAAACAAAATACAAAATCATCAGTTCTAAGCAATATACAAATGAAGGTAATAAACTGTATTTATGGGATAGCAATAACAGTATTGTGATTTTGGCAGCACCTTTCAGTGATAAAGGAAATGAAATACACACATTCACTTGGAGGTGGTTTCCCCTGGGCTCCAGTGTTACATCAATAGGTTTTGCAAAGGCCAACTTTCATTCACAGTAAACAAAAACACAAAGGCAAAAGCTGCTGTACCTGATAAACATAATGAAGACAACAAAGCCATTTATCTTAGCCAATAATTTATTTTATTTTTGATACTTAACTAGAAGATATTTTATGTACAGGATAGGACCTCCCCAGCCTCCGGCTCTAAATGTGGTATTTGAGGAACGCTGACACGCACTTCCTGTTTCCTTGCAATCAGGAAATGGCTGGGTTTAACCCGTGCCTGGTGGGGCCATTCCACTGTTATCTTCAAGATATTGTCTCGCTCACCAGGGATTAACCCACAAGGTCTAAGGCTGTAGGGCTTCCTGTTGGCATCTCGATGAGTTATACTGTATGCATGTGCACAGCTTAGACTGCATTTATACAGTTCTACATGCAACATCCCACATACAAAAAGTATGGTGTACTGTTTACACCAGCTTTTGACAATGTTACAAAAATACAGGGTAGTAAATATACAACATAGTAACTAAGGACAAACTTATACAGGAGCCCTTGTAAAATGTGCTTGATTGTAACTCTTCCACTTAAGGGATAACATCTTGAGATGGTGATGTGTCAGGTATTCTTGCTCTCAGAAGTCGTAAATGTCTGTTTTATCCATTTTCCAAGGCCATCCAACAGTGGTTATGGATGTAACTCATACTGGCACTCTGTTGCAATGAGGAAGTCATTGAGTGTGTTTTGTAAAAACTCAAACGTGGGTCTTGCTGCTGCCTCCTCTTTCCAGCACATCATCATTATCTCATAGAGTTCATTGGGACAGCCCTCGGGACATGGCATCCGGTACAACGTCTCCAGAATCTTCACCACCTCTGGGTTGGTCATTCCTGGGCAGAAGAAGTGAAAAGGGCAGTGAATCATAATGTTTGGAATATAATTTAACATGTGGGTATAGTACAATGTTTCTTTCTGTATACCTGGGTACGGTATTCTTCCATAGGTAACTATTTCTGTGAGAAGGATCCCAAAAGACCAGACATCAGACTTAATGCTGAATGTGCCGTAATTAATGGCTTCTGGAGCAGTCCACTTGATTGGAAATTTGGCCCCTGATGGTCAGATAAAACATGAGCAGGCCCACTGTTTGTACAAGCATCTGTACATATTGATAATATTAACCTCAGTGTGGTTAGACTTCAGTTAGACTTGTTTTAATGCAGACATAGACAAGTCAAAATTACACAATAGTTTGCATGTCTTTAAATAATGCAATTGCATAGCCACACATTTTCAGTTCAAGCAGTTTTTGAGGTACATGCACTAACACTGTATGTACTATGCATAGTATGTGCATAACATAGCCAACCTTCTTTTGCAGTATATTCAGAATCAATGATTCGTGCCAGTCCAAAGTCTGCGATTTTACAGTGAAGGGTCTCACTGACCAAAATGTTGGCAGCACGGAGATCTCGGTGGATATAGTTTTTAATTTCAATATATGCCATACCCTCAGCTATCTGCAAAAAATAATAATAATGATAATAATAATAACAAAAAAAAGAAGTTTGTTTGTATTCCACTAGGTCTCCAGATATGACAAACTTGAAAACATTAAAGCAAAAATTAAGTGTGAGAAATTGCCCAGTTTTATTTTTAGAGCAGTTCAGTCTTGATGGAACTATGGTTTCCTGTCCGGATGTTAATAACTGTCATAGATTGAGTTTTTCACAGAGGCAGACTGAAACACAGCCACAGAAGCCACAAAACTTAATATTTTCAAACTTTACACACATACTGTAACACTTAACTCTACTACACTGACACTATATTTCAATTGCACTGCTGCTTACATGAATCATAAATAGACTGGAGATTAGTAAAAAATGCTATGATTGTAGCAGTGAAGCCAAATGGTAAAAACTGACAATAGATATATTTAATAGAAAAGCTATAATTTAATGTTGAGAACAATATATTAATTTATGATGATGATAGTTAAGTTGGTTAGGGTTAGGGATAAGGGCTGTTCATGTGGAATCTTCCATAGCAGCTCAAACATCATATTGCATTTACTGAGTTATAAGACGTTATTTTGCTGGAAAAAATACCTTGGAAAAACATGTATTCTTTGAGCAGGGTCAACTCTCCACAGATAAGACCTGGTGGTGTCACCTGTGATCTCCATGGAGATGCCATAGAGCATTTTAGGCAAAGTGTGTGCATCTCCATGGAGAAGAGCAGGCAGCAGACCATACTAGAAAAGTAACATTTAAAAAAAGAAAAGAATCTTTAGACTCTAATAGGACATACCCACCTGGGCAGACATGTCTATTAATTTAGTTAGCCTCAAATGTTTGCCTTCACTTGTCTGTAGGAACTCTAGAAGAGAACCTGCAAAGAACAAAACACAACACAGACACATTTAATTACAAATCCCTGATGTATAAGTAACACATGTTGTGAAATAAATTTCTCTGAATACTGACATAGTTCCTCATTTGTTCTTACCGTTTACCATGAACTCTGTCACTATGAGGATGGGTTCCCTGGTAACCACAGCATGAAGTCGCACCAGTCGCTCATGTTTTAACTGTTTCATGAGGTTGGCCTCTTGAAGGAAGGCCTCTGGCTCCATGGTCCCCTCCTTCAGAGTCTTGATAGCCACTTTCTGTGTTTTATAGTAGCCTGAAATGTAAAAAAAAAAAAAAAAAAAAAAAAAAACTAAATATACTCAACGGTTTACACTATAAAGTTATCAAAAAGATCACCAACATCTCAAAATTGAAAAAAATAAAAAATACCTTGCAATGTCACTAAAATAAAAATTCTGGCTTTAGTCATACATGGACGTATTTTTGTTTTTTTGTTTGTTTGTTTGTTTTTTTTATTTTTAAGTTAAATGAAGTCATTTACAATTTTGTTTCAGTTTGACTCAACTTACTGTGTCCAAAATGATATTGTTAACACATTACTGAAAATAGTTATTCTATAGAAACTTTGCCACATTCACCCCAGTTTTACACTAACATTTGTCTGTTAATTTGAGGTCTTACCCATCCAAACTTCTCCAAACTGCCCAGCCCCCAGTTTTTTCACCATTTTCAACGTCTCCCTGGGAATCTCCCACTCATCTGCAGCCCATGGTCGCTGTGGGGTCCTGGGTTTACACGGAACAAGAAGTCGCTGACACAAGCCATCTGCTGTACCTATGAACAAAAATGATTATGACCACAAACATGAACATGCATTATTATGACCATAAACACACACAGGACTATTTGTAAGTCGGCCCAATTTCCTCTCTTAAGTATAAGCAGCACACACCATTTGAAGTTCATAGTAAAAACTTACGGTTGTAGTATTTGACCAGGTCCTGCAGAGACACAAAGGGATTCGAAGGGGTGATGTAGAAACCTCCTTTGTCCAGATTACGGATCTTGTAGTGTTTTACTACATCTCCTTCCTCCGGAACATAATCTCTGACAGACAGGGAGAAAGAACCTATAGAATAGTTGCGTTATTGTTGCAGCATTATGAAGTTTTATAAATGAGATAAAGAAGGTAATGTCTTAGTTACCTTTACAGGTCTCACTTTCTCTAACCAGAAATGACCCAAGTTTGTTTCCTGGAGCTAAAAGAATTCGTTCAGTTTCTCTTCGACTCACGTCTTTGAAAAACCACCTGTAAAACAAATATAAAACAAAAAACAGATTTACACACTACCACACAGATATACTTCATATTAGGACATATATTACTTTTCCACTTCCAGTGTATTTGCTCTGGCCACATAATTAGATGGTATTAAACCTTCCTGACCAGTTATCAGTGAGCACGCTACCCACCACTCTCCATTTCTGCAAACAAACAGTAGTTTATGGGTTTTGAGTGCTTTCACATTCCACTAAAGTAGTCTATTTAACATTACCTATTAAGTATTACTTACTTTTGTAAAACGTTGAGTTTCTCTCCCTTTCTGAAAGGCAGATCAGTACTGTTGGTTGCTACAAAGTCATGTTGAGCCACATACATGTTATTATCTGAAAACCAAAAATAGAAATATGTTAATTTTTCTGTTGCTATCTACATGTTTAGTGTGTAAAACTATTGCAAAGTTGTGAACTTAATCTCATCTTTTTCCTTTAAGCATGCAAAGGAAGTCACAACAGATTGTAATCGCTCTGTGCAATTCTCTTTTAATTTGTTATATTGCTACTGGTCTTTTTTTTTTTTTTAAATATCTTTATCTTGCTAAATAAAACTCTGCATTATTACCATTTTGATATGTGCTTCCATTATTCCCCTGTCAACAGAAAGTATGAATAGATCAAAGGAGGTAGATGACCGTACTGTATATATTGATCTTCTCCTTCAATGAACTTACAGTGTGATTGGAAGAGCTCAAGGCCTGATGTTTTTGTTTGTCTTTTTTGAAGTTGTAATCCTTTTGACCACTGCAAGCACAGCCCATGGCACCAAACGTAGCCTCAGAACAAATTTAAAAAAGAAAACTAAACAATAATTTCCAACATAAAATATAATTGTGTGAGATAATGAAGAGTCACCTGCCAGTGTTCAGGCTCTGCTCCTTCTGGATGACAGGTTTAGTACATTCATGCTGCTGTTGACATAATCTGTTTAGAAAAATGCTATTACCGGTAGTCTCTTTATGATGAGATCAAACCAATAGCCATCCTATAAGAGGAAATGAGATTTGTTGATGCTAGGAGGGTACAGGAAGGAACCAAAAGAGACTTCACTTACAAGTAGAGCATTACTGCACTGTATAGTTTCTTTAAACTTACATTTTATAATCAACAATTATTATAATGAACCTTTAGAATAAATATATACAAATATAGATACTAAATAAATAATTAAACAAGTCAATAGTAATAACTCAGAAATTATATTTTCAGGAAACACACAAGCAAAAATTTAGAAAAGGCTACAGACCCGAATCTTTTCCTAGTGACTTGTTAGTGCTATAATGGCAGAGTCTTCTACTTCCTTATATCTCTCTTATCAGCTCAGTTTGTAGCTCACTCTCTCTCTCCTCTATGCTCCCTCCTCCTGACAGCATTAAAGTGTCTCCAAAGGGGGCTGCAAATGACCCCTAATATTAGGCCAACTGTAACAGGTTTAAGCTTTTACACACAGTTGACATGTATATAACGCGCACAAACACTCCATATATGGGTCTATTAAAAATGTGTCTTTTTCAGAGGTACCGTACACATCTTTATGCAAAAAATACACTGACCTGACTTTCCTCTTGTCTGTTCAGGACAAACAAATCAACAGTCCAAACCTGCCGCTAGATGGTGCAAGAGTTCCTACAATAAAAGAAAAGCGGCTCGGGTGCTGGACGTGATGCTGCTGCGTTTGAAGAATCAAGATCTTTTTTAAATATACTGTTTATATTACAATCATAGGTTAAGTAAGAATTTTATTTGTAAGCAGTTTAAGCAGGCTAGGGTAAGTCCTTTATCAAACCTGGTTGCTCGAAGCGAATAGGCTAGTTGTTTTTAAAGTTAACTCGTTTGCCTACTTTTGTTGTGCCGTTTCTTCTCTGCTAGGACACAGCCCGTTTCGGCCCGAAAAAGGCCATGCTTAGGTTTTCTACTTTCATTTGGTCCCGTGGCCCATGCTCAGCAGGGGGCGATACAGTTTAGACAACGAGGCCCCTGCACTGGTTTCAGGAAAATGGTCTACAGGTCATTTTGTTGTTATTTTATAGCCCTACTTATAAGATCACCAGGAAAATGTAATAATTAATGTAGTAAAACGCTTTTGAATTTCACACAATGCAGCTAACCAGGTCTTTCCTTTCTCACACACAATACACTGAAAGGGATTTACCCATCCCCATAATCCATGGAAACCACAAACACTAAACAATATGCCCTCTGCATAATTTTATAGTGTCCTTCTACTTGCCAAAAAACAATGAATACTTACCATATTAAATTAATAAAAGGTCATTTGAGGAAGAAACAACTTCAACATAGTTGCAACATGCAAGTGCAAGGGACAATAAATCTTACAGCACCGGATGTGTTTGCTTCCTATGGGGGGCTTTATACAACACGTAACATGGGATATTACTCTCTGGGCAACACTTCACAGGTTTTTGTTTGGACCACCTGTGCGCTGTGTGGGGACTGTGCTGTAGTTCAGTAAACACAGGCTGCAGGTGCACGCTGAGTGTTATTGAGTGAATCTGGTTAGTAACTGCTCCCTCTCTTTATACTCTCTTCTCTGGTTTTCCATCAGGCCTTGTTTGGTTCCCAGGGCCTGGCGGATGCTTGTGTACAGCTCGACTGGGGTCCCCCGACATTGCATCCTGCCTGCAGACGGGGCATAAGTGGCCCCACAGGATAACCTGAACAACGGTGGGAAAGAAAGGGAGCGTGGGTCTCCTTTAGTTATGTGCTGCTGGCCCACGGTGAGGCCAAAGCGGACATGCTGCCCACTGGTCCATCATTAATAATGTGAGTATGCACGGCACACAACTGTAAATCTTCCTTTGTGAATATGTAGCTTTAAAATATGAACTTACAATAGGCTTTACGTGTCATAAATTACAGATCACTTTAGATATTATATACACATCAAAAATAATACATATATACAAAATATATACACAAAAATAGCTCTAAACTATATAATTTCCCTTAAAATTACTAAATATATATATATATATATATATATATATATATAGATATATATTTATATATATATATTTATATATATATAAAATATTCTGACACATTGCACATAAAAATATTACTAGATGACTTAAGGTGAGACGGGTGGAAGTGGAAGGGGAAAAAATCTTACATTTACATTTGTAGATTACTTAAATTAATGTGAGAAAAAATATATTCAATGTGTATGTACTTTGAAAACATATTTAAAAAATGAATTTTATGTGGAACAACAGCCACAATTGCAAAGAATTGTATAAAAATCTGAACAGGGATAGAGCTAAGCTTATGTTTCTTGCTTCACAAGGTTTTACAAAGTTTTCAATATTTTATGACAAATAAACAAGATCTTGTTGAAAATAGGCATTAAGAAAGGAAATCGTACCAAATTTTGGAGTCAGAACTTGAATAAATCAGGCTTAGAATAAGATGTCAACAAATTCTGCTTAAGTAAAAGATTTGAAAGCGTGGTCTATGTAGGTAGGTACCTGTGATGATGCAGAAAAATGCATTTTGAGAAGGTTGCCTATGAAGGTACAATATCCCATATAAATCTATGTATACGACTAGATTAAGAAAATGTATGTATGTATGTAATGTATGTAAAAAATCAAAATTAGACAATGTTTCCAGGTGAAACATTTTATGTTGAAGGAGCAAACTGACCACAAAAAAGGGAGTTGCTTGTTTTGCCTGTAGGTTCTCACCTCAATATTATTACCACCACACTTTAAACACACACTGCCACTCAATTTGAATTCCCTCCAAACTCACAAAAGGCCCCTCTTGGACTTCCCGTCAGTGTGGGAACCATTTCTATCGTCTCTCACACATCAAATACAAGAAGGTCCTGATCTCCCTTTTGGCTTTAAAGACTGTGTTCCCTGTCAAAAGCAGGGGACAATTAGGTTGGACACTTAAACATAAGCAATTCAGCTTTCCTGTGGGATATGAGAGATGCACCATTCTTTAATTTTTACTCAAACCAGATAATCATATTTAATTTTAAAAAAGTAATAGTATCATAATAAAGAAATAGTATCATAATTACTTCACCAGTTGTTACAAAGACCAGTGCAGCTGTGGAGGCATGGTTTGCACTGAGGTAAACATAGCTGAGGGAAAATCCCTTGTTCTTGTGCTCCGGATGACGTTCCTCACTCCTCCAATGTTTACTGTGGAAATTACAGAATGCCAGCATGCAGGTGCTTCCTCAGAAATTTTATTTTTTAAGATGAGAGGATTAATCTTCTCAAATTCAAAAACATCTATTCCCATTATTACTGCATCTCTCTGTGCCTCCATGTCTCTGTTACTCTAAAATGTGAGACACCCCATTATCTTGTATTTAGCACACTCAGTTTCACTCATGTTGGTATTTCATGTAATATGCAAAGGTCACTGCTTGATGAGGTTTTGTTACTAGTTCCTGTTATTCATCATCCTTCGGGTGGTGGCATGATTTCGGCCTGTGTGACACCAATTACACAAGTCACATGAGCACAAGAGACCGTGAATATACATTTCACTGGGACACATCCATCATTTCTGTCACTGCAGCAGCAGAGTGAATACAATGGAAGTCACATCTGACAAAATCTGTTATACCAACGCCGCTGACATCACTGATAAAAATAGTTTGACCCATGTATAAACCTCTGAACTCTAAGCTCTTAAGGAGAAATGTTTAGTTTTGTAGCAAAGTACTGGTAATTCATCCCATCCAAATAACACCAAAGTTTTAACATTTCATTTATTTCACAATGAAACATTACAGTACATTGAGTTGTGCAGATCACTGTCACACATACATATATTTTATATCCTTTCAATAAGGACTATGAGACTGTGCAATTAATAGCTTGTAATGGCCTCTGTTAATGTACAGAAAAGTGACTTATGTTCTGTGTTATAAACATAGTGACTTGTTTGACAGGTTAACATGTATTAGTATTATCAATCTCACTCAGCAGAAAAAAGTGCATCATATACTAGGAAAAGTACATTTTGTAAATATATATTTTTGTATACACATATGTACATAATAAAGTTTTCTTTTAAATCCCAAATTATCAGCAGCAAATAAATATAGAACTACATTAGATGTAAAAATATATATATAGTTCAGTTCACTATATGTTTTTTTGTCAATTTTTAGCATTTGTTAAATCTAAGGCTCAATCTTATATTGTAACTTCACTGACATATAATGTTTGCATATTGTATTTATATACATTCAAGTTTTATAAATACCTTGGTGCTGTGTACATTGATGCTATTGAAGATTTGAAAACTTATAACATTATACAACTAATTTGGCTAAAATATTTGTATCAACAAATACAACAACCTAAAACCACACTTATGGTTTAAAGTGCAGTATTGTATATTGTAGCTTCAAAATGCAACTTTCTTTCCAGTTCATTGTATTTTAAGTATCACAATCATGGTGTCATGTCGTCATTGTTCATCTTATTGTAAATTTCATTTTCAGAATCCTCAGTTTTCTTTGGTGTGGCCTTAGTTTCTTAAAGAACATCACCTTTTTCATTTTTTTCTTGTCCTTGAGTAGAGTTATTTGCTTCTTCTGTTATTTTTTGCCGGTCATCATCATATTCTTCAATGTCTTCCAGTTTAGCTTCTTCTTCTGGTTCATTCTTCAGTGAGATTTCTTCAACATTGTCAATGCTATCAGGCTTTACCTCTGTGACTGCTGCCTCAGTAACGTCCTCGGTTTGGTCACCTTCTTGTTTTTCATTGTCAAAACTAGAGTCATTTGTGGTTCTCTCATCACCTGTTTCACTTTGACTCTCTTCACTATCAGCATCGCTTTCTGCACTGACTTTTGCTTCATTGTCAATAGATTCATTTTGATTTACTTCAGTCTCTTTTTCTTCTATATCCTTATCATTTTGCTCTGACTTAGATTCAGTGTTTTCTTCCTCATCCTTATCAAGTGACTCGTTTACATCTTCTGAATGATTTTCCACTATAGCCGATTTTGTCTTTTCGTCATCTGAAATGGCTTTTGAAACCTCCTCATCTGCTGATCCGCACTCACTATCTTCCATTTCATTCATGTCTTTTTCATCCTCACTTTTAGCTGCACTTGATTCAGAAACATTGCCATTGTCCTCATTTTCTGACTGAGGTTCAGGTGATTTGGCATCATCTTTCTCCCCATCTGCTTCATCATTCTCCTCATCTTCATCACTACTCTCATTTACAGACTCATCTCCACTCGTAACAGGAGTATCGTCATCATACATTTTTTGTTCACTTTCTTCTTTCTGGCTTGTTTCCTTATCTGTTTCTTCATCTTTTCCTTCCTCTTTGCCTGTTTCTGTATCCTCTTCTTCATCTGACTTTTGTTCAGTTTCTGCATCTTCTGTCACTTGAGTTTCATTGACGACAGCATCGTCATTTGCAGACTCATCTCTACTGGTGACAGGGGCATCTACAGTTTCACCCTCTGTGGTCATGTCCTCATCAGATTTTTGCTCAACCGTTTCAACATTTTCATCTTCAGGGAGCTCAGGTTCTTCAGTGATATCTTCTTCTTTTGCATCATTACCTGCCGTGCCATCTTCATCTCCACTAGTTATAGGTGTTTTCTCCTCCTCTTCCTCATCCTGGTCTGTTTTAGCAGTTTTTGCCTCTTCTTCATCCTCCGCATCAATGCTGTTATCTTTTTCTTGGCTAGCCTCATTGTCACAGGTTTCTTTAATGGAAGCTGCTTCTTGAGGCTCAGCAGGAGGTTCTTCTATATTGTCTTCAACTATAGGATTGCCTTCGTCTTTGGTGCTGGACTCGGCCTCTTCAGCTGTGCCATTTTCAGACTGCTCTTGAGTTACAGAGGTCTTGTCTTCATCTTCTGATAGATCTTCATTTTGATCTTCAGGGGTCTCTGTATTGTTTTCTGCTGGTTCATTGACTTCTTCAATAGCCTCTTCTTCATCAGCCTTTTGTTCCATTGTTTCTTCCTTTGCATCACCAGCTGTGGCAGTATCTTGCATTTCATTTGTAGACTCATCTCCACTGGTGATGGAAGTGCCCTCTTCCTCTTCTTGATTTGATTCATCTGCATTTTCTTTGGCTATATCAACATTCTCATTTTCACTTTTTTCCTTGTCACTCTCCACATCATTTGCATTGTGGTTGTCAATGTTTTCACAAGGAGGCTCATCTTCTGTTACATCTTTCTCATTTTCCTCTTCCTCGTCATCTCTTTCATCTGAAGCGCCTTTCTCCTCAGTCTCATTATTGACTTCCTCAGCTGCTGACTCAGCTTCTTCTCCGTCTCCTTTCTCCTCCTCTTCAACTTCAGATGGATTTTTTGTTATGTTATCATCGACCTCTGCAGTATCCTCCTTTGTTTCATCCTTATCATTTTGTGAGTTCTCATCACCTGTTCCCTCATCCTCATTTTGTGCATTTTCTGCAGCAGTCCCCTCTTCTTCCTCCTTTTCCTTCTCTTCTTCATCTTCTGACTCTTCTTTTATTTCAATGGCCTCATTGGATTCACTTTCTGTTTTGCCTTCTTTTGTGTTATCAACCTCAATGGCATCATCCTCGTCATTTTGTGAGTTCTCAGTTACTTCACCCATTCCCTCATCTTCATTTGGTGCATTCTCCACAACAATCTCCTCTTCTTTCTCCTCTTCCTCATCAGCTGACTCTTCATCACCTTTTATTTCATCCACTGCTTCAGATTCATTTTTGTCTTCAGTTGTATCTTTGGTGTTAGCATCAACCTCAATAGCTTCCTCCTTTGTATCATCCACATCATTTTGTAAGTTCTCAGTTATCTCATCACCTTTTCCCTCATCTTCATTTGGTGCATTTTCTGCAACAATCTCTTCTTCTTCCTCATCAGCTGACTCTTCATCTTTTGTTTCCTCCACTATTTCAGATTCATTTTCATTTTTGTCTTCTTCAATAACATCTTGAGTGTTATCATCATCCTCAGTGGTTTCCTCCTTTGCTCCCTCATCTTGATTTGGTACATTTTCCACAGAGATCTCCTCTTCTTCCTCACCTGCTGACTCTTCTTTTGTTTCACCTGCTGCTTCAGATTCACTTTCTGTTTTGTCAACTTCAGCATCATCTTCATTTGCGTTATCATCAGCCTCAGTGGCTTCTTGATTTGTTTCATCCTCATCATGTTCAGAGTTTTCAGTTACTTCATCACTTGTTCCCTCATCTTCATTTGGTGCATTTTCTGCAGCAATCTCTTCTTCTTCCTCATCAGCTGACTCTTCATCTTCTTTTGTTTCCTCCACTGTTTCAGATTCATTTTCATCTTCTTCAGTAACATCTTGAGTGTTATCATCAACCTCAGTGGCTTCCTCCTTTGCTCCCTCATCTTCATTTGGTGCATTTTCTGCAGCAAGCTCATCTTTTTCCTCATCTGCTGACTCTTCTTTTGTTTCATCTGCTGCTTCAGATCCATTTTCTGTTTTGTCACCTTCAGCATTATCTTCATCTGTGTTATCATCAACCTCATTTGCTTCCTCCTTTGTTACATCTTCATAATTTTTGGAATTCTCAGTTACTTCGTCGCCTGGTCCCTCATCCTCATTTGCATTTTCTGCAGAAATCTCTTCTTCTTCCTCCTCTTCCTCATCAGCTGAGTCTTCTCCTTTTGTTTCTTCTGCTGCTTCAGCTTCACTTTCTGCTTTGTCAGCTTCAGCAACATCTTCCATGTTATCATCAACATCAGTGGCTTCCTCCTTTGTTTCATTTTCGTCATTTTGTAATTTTTCAATTACTTCATCACCTGTGTCCTCATCTTCATTTGATGCATTTTCTGCAGAAATCTCTTCTTCCTCTTTCTCATCAGCTGTCTCTTCTCCTTTTGTTTTATCTGCTGCATCAGATTCATCTTCGGCTTTGTCAGCTTCAGCAATATCTTCATTTGTGTTATCACCCTCCTCAGTTTTTTCATCTTTTGTTTCATTTTCAACAGAAATCTCCTCCTCTTCCTCATTACATTCTTCCGTGTTAACTTTTTCAATTTCCTCTCCTTTGTCAGAGCTTTCGACTTCAACTTCAGCCTCGTCTTCTACAGCTTTATCCTCATTCACTTCCTCTTCTGCATTTGTTGATTCATTAGCAGCAATGTTTTTTTCAGTTAGATCTATGTTGTTGTCTTTCTCAGTGTCTCCCTCATCTTTGTCAGATTCTTCAACACTTTCATTCTGAGTTGTAATAGTTTTCTCAGTATCATCTGCTACATCTGAATTTATTTCTTCTTTTGTCTCAGATTGCTCCTCACATCTGACTTCAAGATCACTGGCTTCATTTTCCTCATCTGCATTTTCCTCATCCTCATCTGGTTCATTATCTGCCTCCTCCTCTTCATGGTCTGATTCAGCTTTGCTTTTAGTTTTTACCTCTTCTCTATCTTCCTCATCAATGCTGTTATCCTCTTTTTCTTGGTCAGCCTCATTGTCACTGGTTTCTTTAATGGAGGCTGCTTCTGTGGGCTCTGCAGGAGGTTCTTCTGTGTTTTCTCCTACTATGGTATTGTCTTCTTTGTTGTTAGACTCTGCTTCACTTATAATGTTGCCAGAGTTTTCAACTAATTCATTTTCAGTTAATGCTTCATTAGCTGATAATTCATTTGTTTCTGTTTCTTCATCTTCTCCTGATTCGTGTTCATTTCCACTGATGTCTTTCTCTTCCTCCTCTGTAATGGGGCAGTTGCTCTTGTCACCATGCACGCCTGCAGTTTGAACAGGAGCCTCCTCCTCCGCTGTTTCTGCCTCTGTGTTTGAACCTGCTTCAGATTCATCAACTTTGGAGGCATCAGAATTCTCCAGTATTGCATCTTCTGTAGCAGGTTCCTCATCAGCAGGATCTTCCTCTAAAACACCATCTTTAGTTATTTCAGTGTTTTCATCTATTGTAGAGGAACAAGTCTCTTCATCCTCACCCTCATTCTCATTCTGGCTTGTAGTTTCTTTCTCCCCATCATTATCTTGTTCCATTTCCCCTACAATCTCTTTTGTATTCTCAATCTCAACTTTATTAATCTCATCCTCAGCATCACTTGTGCATTTGGCTTCAGGTTCTATTTCAGCAGTATTTTCTTCTTCTGTTTGTTCATTCACTGTTGGTTTTATCTCAGTGTATTTTTGATCAGTAGCAGCAGTTTTATTATCCTCTGCTTCATCATCAGACATTTTAACTACATTTGTCTCTTGTGTTGTACCATTGTCTTCAGATTTACCTTCCACAGGCTGAACATTAGCTGGTGCATCTGATGTTTGTGTTGGAACACATGTTTGACAAGAACATTCGTCATCGTTTTCACTGCGCTGGTCACTGTAGGATGTGCCCGTGGCTGAATCCTCGCTTATTTCTTTCTGTTCATCAGATTGTTTGTGTCTGTTTCTTACCAAATACTGTCCCTGTTTTGATTCTGTTGGAGGTCTTGGAAGTCCAGATTGGATTTTTATCTTATTAAGTTCTCTATCAATACTTTTTTGGATTTTGCCATGTACTTCACCTCTCAACTCATTAATAATAAAATCAAGCTGTTCATTGTTATCTAAATTCCATCTAACTTTAAACTCTTTCATTGCATTGATGTAATGTTTCATAAACTGTTTCTCAATCTTGGTCAATAATGTGAGGACCCACAGAGGATCCGGATCATTAAAAATTATTTTTGCTAATTCGTCTCTTTTAAGTGAACAAGGACTTCCAGAGCGGGAAGCTTCACTTTCCTCTTTCAGAGATGGACAGTTGTCCTGTCCAGCAGAGGTTGGTGATTCTGGTAGGTCTTTGGGACTTTCATAGTCTCTGACCGTTTCATTGGTTATGAGGTCATCTTCCTTATGTTTATCATCCTCTTTTTCATCTTTATGTGCTGTAACATCTGGTTGAAATGGGTCGATATTTTTGCCATCACTACTTTTTCCAGATCCACTGTTGACGTCAACGCCAGAAGATGATGTATCTACAAAATGGTGCTCGTCAGCTTTGCCTGTTCCAGCATGATCGGCAGGATCAGAAAGCCATAGAGACTGAAGAATATTCATTAATTCTTGATATTTTGCATCTTTTTCATTGGCATTTTGAGGATGTTGGTCTAGTAACTGTAACTTTACAAGACAGTCCAAAAGTCCTTGAGCTGATGTGCTCAGCTTACGTCCATATACTGGTGAAATCTCTGGCGTGCTGTTACATCTGTCAAGCTTTGGATTCAGAAGAACTTTCATCACTTGAACAGATGACTGGAAAATCTTAGAATCATCATTATTTTGAGGAAAATCAGGTGGTGTCTCATTCTTATTGTCATTATCTTCATTGTTTGAATGGCCAGTCTTTTCTCCATTACAGTTTTCATTATAGTCTTCCACTTCACACATATCACCCTCAGTTGATATTGTTTTTAGCCACTGATGTACAACCTCATTAGGTGACGCATTTGGTAAACTTGAAGGAACCAGGTCAACTTTATCTTTCAGTGGACCATTGGTTAGTTCCTGGTTGGATGTTTCCAAAGCTGCTGCTTCACAGTCTTTGGGAATCTCTGAACTCGACAATACCTGTGACAAATCACTTTCAACTGACTGAGTACTTTTAAGAAGAGATACATTTTCTTTGAGTGCATTTGTGTTCTCCTTTAATAATATAGCAGAATTTTGGGACTTCGTTGATTTATTTGATACATTTGACTTAACAGATAAAACACTTTTGGACTGTACTTCACTGTTCTTCTCTTTTGTCTTAGATGCTGTAGACTTTTGTGAACGTGCTTTAGATTTTGAAGATATGGCTGTTTGTGACCTGTCATCATTTTCCACAGCAGTTTCTGAATTTTCAGAGACATTTGACTGGATTGTTCTCGTTGACTTATTGGATTTATTTGACTTGGCGTTAACAGACTTAACAGACATTGAACTAACTGAGACTGTTTCAATGTCATCTGTTTTTATTTTATTTACATCACCTGTTTCTGTGGTCTGGCTTACTTTCTTTGACTTTGAAGACTTTTTGGAGGCAGAACTTGATGCTCTTCCCTGCTGTTCTTCTTGTTGAATATTTGAGACTTGAGTCCTATTGGATGCAGCAGATTTAGTTGATTTCCTAGACTTGGCTGACAGGACTGATAATGCACTTGAAGACCTTTGATTTTCTGGTTCAACAGTCAATTTTGATTTACTGGATTTGACTGAAGAATGTGATTTTATTGACACTCCACCTACACTTTCTGCATCATCATTTATGTCTACCATCAAAGAGCCTTGTCCGTCTTCTGTCCTCAAAGTTGGGCATGAACCATTGTCTTCCTTGTCATTACATTCTTCTGTAGCGTTTGACTTCGCTGAAATACCTGATTTAACTGTAAGGTTTGATCTTGCCTGTTCGCTGATTCCTTCATCCTTTTGATCCAATGTTTCAGATTTGTTACTTTTCTTAGATCGATTTGACTTTGTTGATGTTCTTGATTTCACAGATATAACACTAGGGGTCCTTTCAGTCTCTTTATTAGTTGATTTGTTGGATCTTGCCGATACGGCTGATGCTGGGCTTATTGCTCTGTCTTGAATCAACGCATCTTCACACGCACTAATTGTAATAAAGGTAGATGCAAGCGATTTAATCTCTGCAGAAATGTTTGACTGGATTGAGGAAACTGACATCGAACTGACTGACCTTTCACTATCTATATTTTCACTTTTTGATTTACATGAACTTGTGCTTGCTGGCCGCTCTTTATTATCTAAGGCATCCTCTGTATTTATCTCTGGATTGTCTGAGGTTGATATTTTGACAGATTTAGCTGACATAGCACTCTCTGTCCTCTCCTTGGTATCTGTAGGTAAACAGCCATTCATTTCTTCAGTAATGTCTGATCTCACAGACTTTATTGAAGTGCTGGACCTTTGGGATTTTTTGGATGTGGCACTTGTTGGTCTTTCTTCAGCATCCACAGTACAAATGGACTTGACAGACTGAACTGACTGTGTACTTCCTCGTTCTTCACTGTCTTCTACATTTTGTTCCTCATCATTGTCAATGAGGTTTCCACAATCTTCACGGGCATTGGACTTTGTTGTAGACTTTCTCGAAGCACCAGACTTATTTGAAATGGCACTGGTGGTTGTCTTTGTGGATGTTTCTGATTTGTGAGAAACATTTGATTTGGCTGATTTAACTGACAAGCTACTTAAAGCTCTTTTTTCAGTCTGTTCTTCTGCATTTAAATTCTCACTGGCCTGAGATTTCTTCGAGTTTTTTGAACTACTTGACTTGGCTGACTTAGATGACATTGAACTTTTAACTCTTTCTTCATTTTTCACCTCACCATTACCACTTTCACAAACCTTTGATTTACTTGATTTTGTCGTTGTATTGGAATTTGTTGATTTGTCCGACATAACAGTTGGAGATCTCTGTGTGTCGTCTATTACACCAGAGTCTTCCGTCGCATCTATTGGAGAAATGTTTGTTGTGTTTGACTTGATAGATTTAACTGATTGTTCTGATTTGATTGACAAGGTTTCAGTATACTCAGCAGCCTCTTCCTTGTTGGATGTCACAGATTGATTTGACTTTGCAGATTTGACTGATAGCGTGCTTTGCGGTCGTCCTTCTGAGACTTCATCCGCAGTTGCAGTATAAACTTCACTGGTGACTTCAGATTTTTTAGATGTTTTTGACTTTGCAGAAACATTAGACTTAACTGACATTGAGCTGTTTGATCTGCTCAGTTCCTCATTAACATCTTCAGCATCTGTGTCCTTATTTCCTATGGATGATTTCACAGAAGTTGGTGGTCTTTCTGTAGTGGTTGCAGTCTCGTTTATGTTAACTGTGCTTGACTCTCCTGCATCTGTCACTTGAGTTTCTTCTGCTGGTTGGTCATCTTCCATTTTCGAGGCTTTTGATTTAGATGATTCAACAGACATGACACTATTAACTCTCTCTTGATTTTCTTTTTCCTTTTCTGAACTAAGAGAGATTTTTGATTGTTTAGATTTTGAGGATGTATTTGATTTGGCTGACATCACACTTGGCACTCTGTCATGATCATTTATCTCCTGCTCCTCACCAGTCTCGTTTGACATGTCTGGGTTTTCCTGAGTTTTAGAGATGTTTGATTCTGTTTCATCTTCACTTTCTAATGGGACATCTCCCGCTGATTCCTTTGTTTCATTCTCTAAATTTTCCACTTTATCATCTTGTTCATTGACCTTTTCAATATTTTCAGAATCACAGGAACCACATATTTCTTGAATTTGGTTGTCAGACGTTTGTATATCTTTCAAAACCTCAGTTTCTAATACAATTTCACTGTTCATGGTAATGGCACTTTGTTTTTCTTCTTCTGTACACTGTGGTTCCTCAGACACATCGGTTTTGACTGACATGGCACTTGGCTGCTCTCTTTCTACATCATGCTCTACTCCAGATGTGCTTGGACTTGGTGCTTCGTTATTTTTAGATATGTCACATTGACACGGATATGACTTTTTGGAACTTTTTGATTTAGAAGATTTATTTGAACCAGTAGAATCTCTGCCTCCATGGTCTGATGGTGTGTCTTCATTTGTTGAGCCTGCCCTTGATGCAGAGGGATCAGTGGCTTCCTCTTCATTTTGATCTTTCTCTTTCTCTGGTGTTGGAGCCATGCTGGCAGGTTTGTCTTGTACTGTTTCATCTGTTGAGGGAGGGTGCTCTATGGATTTGGGTGAGCAAGTCCCATTCATAATAGTGCAGTATTCCACAGCTTCAGTTGCCTTGAAGATTTGCTCGGTCTCCACCACATGTTCTGAATTCTCTTCACTTGATCTTGATATGGTTTTTCTGCTTTCAATAGTTGTAGTTCTGGAGACCTTTGTTTGGGCAGATGCACCTGAGCTGCATGATTGTGCTCTGTGGGGCTCCTTGCAGTGAGTGCAGCCTGGGTGTGTTTCATAGTTATTCATGTAAGCTTTGTTGTGTTCATTTGCACAGATGTCCTCAGATTCTCCGTCAAGTAGATGACTGTGTGATTTTAGCGGATTACAAGATCTCTCATTGCTTTTTGTCACTTGTGTTGACCAATGTAATGTTTGATCATTCTGAAGTCGAAAGCGCACTTTCATTTCCATTGATAAGCTGCCATCTTTATTCACACAGACGGTTTTCTCAATGTCATCTTCTCTCAGTCTGTTTTGTGCAGTGGGACTGGAGTCATTCTCAGGTGATTCTCTTCCATCTGGTAAAGACTTGTCTGAAGACACAGAGTGCTTGACTGGGTTGGGCGGGGAATCCACCTTTGATTTTGCTGTTTTACCAACACAAAAAAAACAAACAAATACATATTAGTTTTGTTTTTTAAGAAACACCATATTTAGGGAAGCAACTCATTTACATACTGTCATAGCAATCTTCCATGTGTGTTTTTACGAGATTTGGAAGTCTGTCATCAGATGTTTTGGTAAAAATGTCTGCAAATCTGGGATGAGATGGTTCTCGTCCTACACACACAAGCACAGTGGGGCACTGCATCAGACCCTGGACAGTCTCAATCTGAAAAAAAAGAAAGAAAATATGTAGCGAAAACATTTTTCCGTTTATGTTGTTTATGTCTGACTTTTGCACGAAGACATTGCATTTTCTCATTTAACATCAAGCATTTTGAACAATTAGACTTTTTTTTGGAAAATCACCCAATCAGCTGCATTTCCAAAATAATATTTATAAAATTGTTGCCTTTGTGAAATTAGGTCAAGGTGGTCCCTCCATTAGCCAGAAGTGGCATTACATTAATCTGAATAAAGGCTAAGAGTCCAGCACTGACTCAGGAACAGTTAATGACCCTAATCCAGGATGAGCTCTGCATGTCTTCACCAGATGACAGTGCATTCCTGCAATGGTCAGCTGCAACTGTCACTGTGTTTGGAACAAACTTAAAAAGGACTGGATCTGAATCACTATGTATTCCTTTATTATGTATTAATCTGCAGAAAATAAATAATATATTGAAACATTTTGCATAGCACCTATATATTTCTATACTTAAAAAGTGATATGCATGCTGCTGACATGTAGTAATCCTAAAACACTTCATAAAGACTTCTGTTAACAGAGCTTGCCTGTGTAACACGTTTTGATGACAGTGCAGTTTGGAATATAGAAGCCTGTGTAAAAGGCAGATGAATGGCTGTATCCATGGTCACAGAGCCATGGTGAAGATAATTAATTGCTGGTAGAAGACACTTTTCTGAGATGCTTGTTGGATCAAACGAAGAGAGTAGAGTTTCTTTGCTGACCCGTTTCCTCTTTTTCAAAAATAGCTCTCATCTGAGCAAGATAAATGTGGTTTAGAGACATCACCACAATCTAAATGTGTGAGAGAATATTCTTTTTTCATTTTTACACACACACCACACACACACACACACACACACACACACACAAACACACACACATGTATATATATTTTTATAAAGTTGTATTTTGTAATCATATTCTTTGAATTGATTCTCTTGAATCCTTTGCTGATTTACTGAACCGTAGTGAAACTAGTACTGCACCAATCTGAGCAGTTGAATGAATGAAGGGTATAATATGCAGTCAGAGCTTTACCTTACGTCCCTCCAGAGTGTACATTTTCCTGATGTGGTACTCCATGAGTTCTGAGGCCTCCTCCAAAAAAAGGCCCAAACTGCGCAGACCCCTCCGGTGCAGAACAATAGTTTTCCTGCATGATGGGTCACTGTTTTTCACCAGCACCACCCTCTTGTGGTGCCTGTGGTGATGGATGTAGTGATCCTGCCCCGGCTGGATCTCAGGGGGCTGCTCTGGTCTCCGGGGGATGTGCAGGGGATGGTGGAAGTAGCATGGTGCGTGGTACAGAGACTCCAGTGTCTCCAGGGCTGGGACATGTCTGCATTCGGAGCACACACAGCAGTCCTCGTGAGGGTCGTAGTGTCCCGCCATGCCAGGTGGAGGGATCTGGGGAAACCTGCTGGCATGATGCTGGCAGTAAAATAAAGATCTACTGACACTATCTGCATTCACACACTGGAAGCACTGGAAGTGGTGTCTGTGAGACATGTTATAATCCTTTGACAGTGGTCCCTCAGCTACTGAAGAAGAGCGACCTCAGGGGAGAGGGTAAAGTGCTCCATGAATCCTACAGAAGACTTCCCATCAAACATCTCTCCAGAGTGAATGGACTTAAACCTGAAAGTGAAAAAATAACTATCAAAACTATTACAGTATAAAATCACACCATTAACACTATGTAGCACTCTGTATGCAGTCAGATGTCACACTTTACTGTTACAGTTGTTTAAAAAGAAATAGAAATTGAAGAGAAAAAACATGTACACATGCAGAAACTGCTTTTGAGTTTTAGCTTTCTTCTTCTTTTTTTTTTTTTTTTTAATAAAAATGCTCGTAAAACAGTGTACCCTGCAGACCATGGTTGTTACATGTTGTGAGGATGAAGCAGTACAGAAATAAACCCTGACTTAAAATAACAGGCTTATGTTTGTGCAGCAGTGAAAGTGGACATTACCTCAGTGATTGTCCCTGTCAGAAGAGTACACTGAGCCATCTTTTCAGTGTGTGAGCCCGGATTACCTTTAAGAAGCAGAAATATCTCCAATAAATACAATGCAATAGAATTTGAGTGCATTATGACCAGTGTGAAAATTCAAATTCTATATTGTACTAAAATGGGCTAAGCTTGACTGACACAACCAAAGAGCATGTTTGGCAGACATCTGTGTTCTGCATTAGCATTGTTCTAAAAATTACTGGTAAGAAACATCTATGATTAGATGTAGTGCCTGCTCTAATGTGTATTTTTGTATACTCATTCTTTTATGGTGTTTGCACGCCATTGCTGTAATCAGAACATAATGTCTGCAGAGCACTGTTAAACCAATATCACAATTGAAGCTCAACATTTGAGAGAGGATTCATATAAAATTATATTGCCATGATGTTGGCAGGCATGCATGGGATAGAAAGTCTAGATTAATAATAGCATACACATGGAATCAAAAATCACCAAGGCTCCAGATGTGTCTATAAATCAAGAGGCACAAAGCCTTGCTTAACTGATTAAATGTTTCCATATCTCTCAAATCCACATTTAAAATATGGTGAACACAAGAAACAAAGCTTATATGTACATACCCTCCTATGTCAGATGAAGTTACTTTTCTTTGGGGGCTCTGCTCTGTGCTGTACCAGTTGCCACTGAAGACTGGAATTGTGTTGTCACACATAAAATATTCAGCTAACGCCCAATGAAGGTGTAAAGAGGCTAAACAATAAACTTAGCATTCATTCAAAAGTATTCTGGCAGTATAGTGTGATAAATAATATATTATTTGCTAGTAGTGACCTCGCAGCTTACTGGGATGTTTAACAGTTCTTTTGTTCAGTTTTATTTTATTTTTGCTAATCTATTGTTATGAATGTTTTGCACATCTGACCAGAAGTATTTTGTGGACCATAACTTTGGTTATTTTTTTCAAAACCAGTGAATCTCCCGTGGTGATATTGGCCCCTGCCCTCCAGATGAAAATACTACATCAAAAAGTGAAAGCTATATTCTACATATTTGACACTGAAGCCAAACTAGTGTCATCCTTTACTACAACACTACTACTAAACTGTACTCACCTGATACAGAGCTGCATATCCCACATTACAAAATGACATCCACAACCTTCCAACCACAGTATGATGTAGAGGCTGGGCAAACCCGTCCAGGTGAAGCTCCTGTGCAGCAGTAGCCTGTCTTCTAATCACAAACATGCGCCGCTAAGGATAGAAGGAAAAGCCTCGCTAATCACTCTGAGATTGACTGAAGCTGTGGAGGCTTTGGACACATGACTTGCACTGTTGCATAAATGGAGTTAAGTACACTTTTAGAAGAGAAATGCACAATCTCACAATAGATATAGATTGTAATAAAATAAGTTAAAACGATTACAATACACTGGTCTTTGTCGTTCACTTGTCCAGTATCTATACCAATGTAAAACAAGATATTAGAAATTGAAAGGGACTATACACTACATAACGTCTCTGGTGGAGAGTCTGTCACTTACTTGTTTCCATGGAGATGTTATTGCTTTGTCTAGAATAGTCCACAGTATGGCATTAGTAGTGGACACCACCAGGCCAAGTTACAGGCCAGACCTGGTGAGGCAACCCATTTACATTAAAATAAATTGAACAATAAAAACACATGCACATTAATTAATATAGATAAGTGTAATACCTGTGGTATGAGACAAGCAGAAAAGTTTCATAAAGCACCATTAACACCACAAGTTGCAAACTGTATTCACTCAGACTTGAGTTGTGGTTGTTATTTTAAGGTAAAATGATAAAGCACTATTTTAGTATGTGCTTGCATCTAATTATTACCCAGGGTCAGCTCACTCTTTCCAAGGACAAAGGAGCAGCCCTGAAGTGCACAACAAATAGGCCTTATCTTGTTCTTACAGACGGTATAATGGACCCTCCCTGTGATGCTAGAAGTTACACTCACTCCTTGGAAGTGCTTGGTGTGTCGTTCTTAGATGGGGTGGACAAGAGGTGGGTGAGTGATTGTGTGGTGATTCATGACTGAAGTGAGCAGAAAGACCCCCGTCTGAGTCACAGCAGTGAGTGACTCAACAGAGTGCCCCTGACTGCTGCTTTTTGTTCAGTGACTGGGCTTTCCTGTGTAACAATGGCCACTTCAAGCACACTCACCAGTAGTAAACATTCTGAGTCAGCTCACTTGCCCAACAGTGAAATTAAATGCATATGAAAGGATATAAAAATAATTATATACATAATTCATACTAAACTATTTATAGAATCTGTTTCTTTTAATTACTAAAAAAAAGTTGACTTAAATGAATAATGTATTGATTTTTTAAAATAAATTTTTTATTTACTCACTTTACTTAAAATCTATACTTTCAAACAACGTGAAATATTTAAATAAAATTTAGTGTACAATATAATTTATAATAAATACAATAAAAAACAAAATGTCTAAACATTTTACTGTGATCAGATTTTTTAAAAAGGATTTTTAATTTATTAATATATAAGTTATTAGCAAATTACCAGACATATTGCAGCTTAACTATTTGGGGGGAAAATGCCTCTTCATTGGCCTGCCTGAGTTCAAGCTAACACCCTGTTTAGTGGAGGCTTATGCCAGTTGGATAAACGTCACAGCAGGGTGCCCAGGAGCTTGTGATCCATCAGCTATAACAGGTCTTCACAGCAGACTCCCAACTCATCACAACGCTTATTATCAATCCAAGCATTATCTAATTTATGGAGTTTTAATATATAAACAGTTAGAGCCGATGTGAGAAATCTGATGTCTTTCTTATTGTTCACATATGTGCAGTTTTTAACAAGACTGATTATGCAAATTAGGGTGAACTAATGTAACAAGGACACAAATAAAAAAAATATAAATGTTATTCAAGTTTCAAGATCTTATTGTCATTGTCATGACAGATATCAGGCAGTGAAACCTGCTGCACGAGAAGAGTCCTGCCCAGCTTGCCATAGTGCTAAAGCCACACCTAGGAAGTATTGGACCCTCTAAGCTCATGACACCACCTTAAAGGATTCAATAAAGAGGCGAGTTCAACTGAAGTTCAGGCTAATCAATTCAATTAAAGTCAAGTCAGAGCAATGCAAATGTTGCTTCCAAAATATTATTTTGAGATTACAACACAATCAATATTTAAAATGAACTAAATCAAAATATTTAGTAAAGTGTATGAGATTAAACTGTAAAAGATGTCAGGCAGACAGCTTTACCTGACATTTACCTGTTTAACCCTGGAGTCATGGTCAGGGCAGGTGGAGGATGAAACGCAGGCAGAGTAAATATAACTGTGAGAACTGTGAGTATACAATTATACATGAGTGCGCAAATCCTCTTGTACTTACAGCACAGATTTAGCCAACCTCTGGACAGAGCTAAAGCTGCCTTATTTTAGACATGTTTCTTTACATAATGAACATGATCAGTACATATTTAATAACTACAAAGATAAAACTAATTATGATATTATGTATTACAATTTTATGTTAATATTTTTGTACCTATGAAACCACATAAACAATTCATGACTAACTAAATTAGTTAATTAAGCTAATTAATAATGTATAAAAGTAGTCCAGTTTGCAGAGTGGTTTTAGTTGTGCTGTAGAAAATGGATTTAATATTATTATGTCTTGCAAGTTAGGCTGAAAGGTCAAGAGGGCTGTAATTAATGAGCTTTTGCAGTCTCTTAGCACCCGCTATATATGATAAAAGTTTGCAAAGCACATAATATGCAAAAGTATTTTTAACAAATTAGTAATCTTGTGTTTGTTGGCTCTATGCAGAGGGACGGTGAGGGTGTAGTAGTGTCGTTATGAGCCAGTCTGTGTGCTAAGTTTTGGTCAGTGGATACGTGACTTTCGCAGCAGTATGTTCTTATCAGCGCAGCCTGAGTTCTCAAGTATTCCACCATCTGCAATAAACACAGACATATAACGCTCATATCCTGTTTTGAGGCTGTCAACAGCGTACTTTGGCGAAGTGTCTGAGCTCTGGGGACTGCAGTGTGAGTCATTTCCATCAGCCTCATTTTTGATGTGGAGTCTTTAAGGAAGTGGGGCCTGGCCTCCAACAGGAAGGGAATCCTTCAAGTTCAGACATCAACAACATCCACAATATTGTACCCTGAGTGAGGGGTCAGAGCAGTGAGCATGGGAGGGATGCCAAAGTGATGCGCTGCCAAGGACACTGGCATTTTTACCACAGGTCTGCGAGTAAACAGCACATCAAGGCAGCGGAAATACAGTGTGTCACTACTGACGTGATCAGATCCTTTACAAGCACTGGCTTTGTTAACGTCATTAGACTCATGCAAAACTAATTTGTCTTGGATACTTCTTTTTTTACTTTATTGATAATAATGATCAACACAGGCAGGCACGGTGGCTGAGTGGCAACACTCAGGCCTCACAGCAAGAAGGTTGCGGGTTCGATCCCCGGGTCTCCCTTTCTGTGTGGAGTTTGCATGTTCTCCCTGTATCTGGATGGGTTTCCTCTGGGTACTCCGGTTTCCCCCATCAACTCAAAATATGCCTGCACCCCTATGAACTAACATCAAGGACCATGTTGTCCACGCTGCCCCTGCGACCAAATGATCAAAACAACATTCTTTAAATATTTAAAATAAAGATACCGGTAGATATAAAAACTCCTGCAGTTCACAATAAAACTACACGCAAAATTAGAATAACATTTTTGAATGATGATCATTATTTAATAGTTGATTAGTAGAAAGTCTGTGAAGCTGTCATCTAACATGAGTTTTGCTTTGTCTCTCGTCTCCAGTAGCTGTTAAAAGGGGCTCTCTCACACCACTAAACTTATAACATCACTCATCTGAATCATTAGAGCGTCTGCTGCTCAGGATGTGCTGTGAGTAAACTGTGCCTGCAGGCCAAAGCAGAGGCACTAAAGAGGTCCTGATCAGAGACAGCCCCTGGACACAAACTGCACATTTTACTTTAGTGATTGTAGCCCTCTATAATATTATACTGATCACATTATTAGGGATTAGTCAAAGAATAAGAAATACTTTTGGACTAATTTAATATTAGTTGGTCATTATCTGGACTGTAAAACATTTTTGTTCTGAGGAAATGTTTATTGCATCTACTATAATCTACTTAAAAAAATATATATTAAAAAAAAAACTTGAAGACTCAATAGAACCCGAGAGCCTTTCGAGTTGGTTCATCAAAAAATAGCCTATACTCGCTGACTAGTCCACTCTAGTAAATAAATATATTATTGCAAGATGCAGCCTTAATTTAAAATGAGAATCCACTTTTTATGTATTGAATACACAGATGTTTGGATTTTTCTTCATGTTTGCTCACATTGTTGGTGGACAGTTTCAGTTTGCCCCTGTCAGTTTTAAACTTCATGTTTTGATATTTGGAGGATTCACTTGAACGGAGTAGCAGATACGGATGTGCTGTCTCCTAAATGGAACAACCTCATTGCAATTAGGAAGCACAATGGAACATCCACCTCCACATTGAGGTGAAGAGTTACATCACCCTGGGGACAATGCTGCAGTCAAAAACAAGGCAGATAACGCCACGGCATGCAGACACCACCGGGCCAGAGACACTGGGCCGGTAAGGAAGAGCAAAAATGACATAATTGAAAAGAAATACAATACATTTTGGCTTGTATTAAGGAAATGGTGACTAAAACTACTGATGTGTAAATAAGTAAATGCATTTATTTATTTATTTACATTTTAAAGAGGAATAGCCCCTTGAGATGTAGCGTCTCGTTTTCAAGGGGGTCCCCTAGTTGAACAGTTTGGCCGCAGACAGCAGTGCCATTTATACATTATACATTAGCCTAAAGCATACATTCTAGGCTACATTTAGAAAAAGTATTTCTACTGTTTTTTCATTTTTATATTTATTTATTTTACACATTTATATTTCACCTTCTTCACTTTATTTGTACATCTCAATGTTTGAAGAGTTAAATAGCAAAAACTCCATTTTGAAAAATTGCTTGTTTTCTTTTTGCTGTCATCTTCTAGAGAGATTATCAATGGCAATAATGTATAGTGGATTTTAGCAAGGGGTGGAATAATATTTCGATAGCAGTAAAATATATTAGACTTTTGAAAATATCACTACACTAAGAGTAAACACTATTTTATTCTTATGTATTTATTTCTAATTGCCAATTTATGTCCTTAGTAAAGAGCATGTCTACTCAAAATAAATAAATTCATCATTAACTAAACACGAAATAACCATTAGGCCTATTACATGTTAACTACTTATTATGTATTGCCTTTCAAAAATGGGATAATCTGAGAGCCCATAATTCTAAGGGTGCACCATTTCCAACATTCTGCGGTGCCGGAGCCGATTTGGAAACCTGGCCGTGCTTATGTTATGAGCGCGTGGAAATCTAGCCTTCTCCTTGTGCAGTCTGGCAGTCCTGCGCTGGCCTTGTGCTCTTGCCTCTTCCTGTATCTGCACAGAACAGGTGGCGCTGGTGGTTAGCTGCAGCATTCACAGCGCAGGTACGGCTGGGACGCCCTTGGCCGCTGCGATGGTCCCGTAAGTTTTCCAGGGGTCCCCATCTGCGTCCGCGCGCATCTTCTGCCACATGGCACCTGTCCCTCGGCGAGTCTGGTCCATTCTTTGTGCGGCCCGTACACGCCTGCTGCCACCCCGCGCGCTGCCTGTTGTTGAGCCACAATGAGATGAAGAATAACTGCACCCATAATCCCTTGCTGTGAGATGCTTGTGTGTGTTTTCCTCCTTTGGCCAGATTTGAGGCCAAGTACAAATTGTAAACAGGTTATTATGCTGCTGCTGCGCACTCCAAGTAGAAATGCTCTCCGGCAAAAATTTGCTATATATATATATTTGTTTATATATATATATATGTGTGTGTGTGTGTGTGTGTGTGTGTGTGTGTATGTGTGTATATATATATACACACACATTTTTCCTGAAGTAGTATGAATTGGTGAAAGTGTGTTGTGTGTGTTGGAATGAAACCCAGTTTGATCTTTTTCAGGCAAATAAGGATTTAGGCCTAATATGTCAGAATGGATCAGTTGTCATTTACTGTTAATTCTTCATGTTTATCCTGACTGTGCCCATTCCTTTGGTTTCAAATTTAAGACCATATCTATTTTGCTGTAAAATTCTGATGCATATACATGTGAAGATAAAAATCACCACGTCAACTTTTCCAGCAACAAGAAAAGTTTAGCCTTAAAAGACATTCTTGTCCCGGGTACTTTTGAGTCATGTAGTAAAGATCAGCCACTTCCTTTTGACCTATAGCTACAACTCAAAGAACGTCATGGCAACAGTGTCACCATCACCA
Organism: Odontamblyopus rebecca; assembly: GCA_030686955.1. Taxonomy (NCBI): domain Eukaryota; kingdom Metazoa; phylum Chordata; class Actinopteri; order Gobiiformes; family Gobiidae; genus Odontamblyopus; species Odontamblyopus rebecca. Next base: position 18,459,181 of record CM060673.1, read on the forward strand.
TAGGTAGCTGGATGCGGACTTGCTAAGTACACAATGGGCACTGGACAAACCAGACAGTCAGCCTGCTCCGACCCCATGTCCCTCCCTCATAGATAATGCTTTATGCAGCTGTGTGGGAGCGGGCTCAATCACGCATGAAGCTTTACACTGTTACCTTGACAGTGAGTGTTGAGTTGGATGGGCCCAGTTGTTTGTTTGCACAGGGAAGTGACATGACTGCACTGGAGGAAATAGGAAACATAACAGACTACCTGACAGACTCATTCCACGAGCCTGACCTGAGACTGGAACACAGCCAACCAGCAATCAGAAAGACATGCAGCACTTGTTTGTTCAGCCTATATCCTTAATTAACAAATAAAGTAAATCTTGTGATCTGGCATTCGGGAGCGTTTATGAAAATGAAAGACTAATAGCTTTTAGGAAAAAGCTTGCTTCTTGGGCACAGATTTGTTCAGGTGAAACATTGCATAAGCCATGGCCGTCGTGTTATGCCAAATAAACAGTGTCTGTAACCGGGTGATGTCGATGTGTCAGCTGTGACGGAAAGGAAAGAATTCTCTGATAAGTTGAGTGTTTTGCCCTCACTTCCCAAATATGCTCTAGTAATATATAATATCAGATATCTCAGACCCAGTGTATTTAAATTGGACCAGATTTTAAATCCTAAAGATTATAAAAGGAATTAATATTTTTGTAAAGTGTTGTTATATGTATTTTCATTTAATTTGGTAGTCCAGAGCATAGGCTGTGTCAGTCTTACCATCAGCTGATTTGATCACACATTATTGATGATCGTCCTTGTCTGTACGCTATAATGTCCTTCCCTGAGGTGGTTGTTGAGACATTGTATCAAGTCTTTATCTCTGGAGTCTGCAGTAAAACGACCTCAACAACTCGAGGGCCACGACAGCGACTCTTTCAATGCTAAATGCCTGAGGCCGCACCCGTCCAGTCCTGACATCCAAAATATGGCTGCCCTTAAAATGGACCCTCCATTGAGTTTTGAACCCCCACAGACATAGAGGGTAATGGGGTAACCCTGACAAAATGAGCACAGCATTTCCTGGCCACATGATGAATGCTCATTCTGTGGTCTAGCACTAGCACCAAATGGATGTTATATGTTTTGGCCTATAATATGGAATAACATGTATGGCTGGACAGGTTGATGAAACCCCTTTTAAAAAATGCCGGTTAAGTCAGATGTTAATCAGGAGCGCAGAGCTTCCTGCTGTGAGCTGAGCGGTCGGTTCCCTTCCCTCAGTGCAGCTCTTTAAAGCAGAACCCAGCCAGGCCCAAACATCCTGACGGAGAGCTGCGGCTGCTTATCAGGCAGGAAACACCGCTCCTCCACTGCATCCTCTTTACAAGAAGCACGACTCAACCATTCCCGAAAAATGCAGGAAGATCAGCCTGACTCCTGGATTTGTTAAAAGCTCAGACTTTAAACAGAAAAAATGTTGAGGAGTGAAGTGTTGTATTAGAGCTAAATGAGAAATGAGAAGAGCAGAGAAAGCAGCATAACTTGGTCTCTTCCAGGATTAAGTCTGGAGTAAGTTGGGTGAAAGTGATGAGGGAGGGGGTGGCAGGGGTGAAGGAGGTGAGGGCACCAATAACAACACTAAAACAAAGAAGTGAGACATTTTTTCTCCAGTCCTTAATTTGGATTAAATTAAAGTGTTGATGCATCTTCAGGAAATCTGAGCTTGGAAAATGACAACAGAAAATCACACATTTATACCTGTATTGGTCAAGTAACAACTGTTTTATGTAAAAATGAACTTTATTTTAAATTAGTGTCTTTCACAAACCTAAATCAGCATACTCTATATTTGCCATTATTATTTTCCATTTTAGAGGCTATGATTAAATATTAGGTACTTGAGAAGTAGTTTAAACTCCTTGTCTTTTTCTCATTATACACACACTTATAGATTGCATATAAAATATCCAAACAAGACCTCATCCATTTTACAGCAACTGAGGTAACTGGAATTCTAAACCCAAGAGGCAGGGCGCAAATGCCATTAACAGTAGAATGAATTCTTCAATCAGTATTACAGTTAGCATCAAAAACATATAAGTACTTAAATTAGCTTTTGGAAGAGCAGTTCTATGTACACGCCATGGAGGCAACAGTATGTGACATTTACAGGTGGACAAGTCTTTAGATAGTTCCTCGGACAGCTGGAGGTGACACACAAGTGTTTGCATCCCTGAGTCAGCCGGGTCCTTTTCATTCACATCCTCCAGTGTTTCTCCACAATCATTCATGCTCAGTCCAGTGTCTTATGCTACAAGATCAACCCAGCATCTTTATTCTTGAACCATGTGTCTTTGACAGACCAGTGGAGCTTATGAGATGCCATAGTTGTTGTAGTATGCCGCTGTGGCATCCGCTAACACAGAGATCAGACTGGTTTCTGAGGAGTTGCTAGGGCCAGTGGGGGCAGCTGATGCCACCTGAATATGTCCCGTCACTGTCATGGTGCCGCCCTGGTCCGGGTGGAACCCAGTCCCCGTGGAGTTCAGATACTGGTCAAACTCATTTCGGTCCACCTCACTCAGGAGCTCTGCTTGGCTCAACTGGTCCAGAGTCTCCAGGTGTCCCTGTGTCTCTGGTGGGGGGGACAGCTGGCCCAGGTGTCCTTGGTGGACACTGTGATGGACCTGAGGGAAAGAAGAAGCGCTGAAGTAGGACAGTGGAGGGGCAGTCATGAGTCCAGTGTTAGTTTGGGACATGTGAGGGATGTGGCCGCAGTGTACCTGAGACTGAGAGTAGTCAGTGTGGTACGGGGGCGGGCTGCCCATGTGATTCTGATGCTCCTCTGGACACGAGGCTGAGGAAGAGGAGCAGGAGCTAGTTGAAGAGTAGTAAGCTGGGGGTACATGCTCATGGTCCATTGCATCTAATGGGGACATCTCTGGGGGAGTGGGCAGGCCATAGGGATAAGTGTCAAAGCCACTGTTGGTGCCACTGGTACTGGTAGAAGTGGATGGATCTCTGAATGTCCGGACCCCAGGCAGAACTGGGCCCGGTCCAGAGAAGCCCCCGTCCTCCTTGTCTAGAGGGTGGCACAGCACTCGCTGCTCCACCAAAGAGCTCTGCTCTGGAGCCAGGCTGCTCAGCAGGAACCCGGGCTCGACTCGCTTGCAGATGCGCTTGAGCTGCTTCTTTCTGCGAGGACGGTACTTGTAGTTGGGATAGTCCTGCATGTGCTGCACACGGAGCCGCTCAGCTTCCTCCACATAGGGCCTCTTCTGAGGGGGAGTCAGGGCCTTCCATGACTTGCCTGCATTTGAGGGAAAAACTCGTTTAACACAAAATATTTTTCTGTAACATTCCATTCATTGTTAAATTATGGGGCAAAAAACTGACAAGCTGGTGGTCATGTTTTACATATGTTTTAAAATGAGGAAAACGAAAAAAAACAAAAAAAAAACAAAACAGTAACCAGTAAGATAATTAAAACTGTTTACATTGCATTTTTATTAATACTGCGGGCACTTGTGTGCGGTTTAGATCTACCCCAAAAGTTTTTAGAAGATAAAATATATGGTTCCAAAGCATTTTTGAATAATGAAAATACTAGTGTAAAAAGATGATTTAACAAATTGGTGGAGTCACTTCTTAATCAGCTTTTCCTTTTCTCCCCAATTCTCACTCAGCTGTAAAACTTCAACTTTACTTTTAAATATTTGTGTCACCGCTAAGGCCCATATTACATATTGTACCCTACATCTCCAGCATTTTCAAATTCAATAAATGGCCTTGAATAAAGCTGTTTTAATCTACAATACAATCCAAACAATGGCAACAGCTGATTATTAATTTAGTAGTATAATAATTAACTATAATTAATTATAATTAGTCATTAATAGCCTAGAAATAGTTTTGTATAATAATACAATTATTTTCTTACCTAACATTTTGCTAAGTTCAGCGTTGTGCAAATCCGGATTCTGTACAGCCAGTCGTTTGCGCTCGTCTTTGGCCCAGACCATGAACGCGTTCATAGGTCGTCGAATCCGTGGCTCCGGTGCCTTGTCCACTGCGCTCCTGTGAGGCCCGTGTCCCTCGGACCCGTCTCCATCTGCCGAAGGACACTCGAAGGACTCCGGCCATGACGAGTACGCGCTGATGAGAGCAGCCATCTGCGCGCACACTGCCCCAAACTTTACGCGCGGCACTAAGTGGAAGTATTCTTGGTATAACTCTTTGTGAAAGTAACCCACGCGGAAAGTCGGGCTAGTGGATGTGGTGTTCAAGTGGCCCACTTCCAAACAGGCATGTGCCGATGTAGCGCCGCTCGTCTGCTCAGATTCAGTGTTTGCTCTGTGAGGGGGAGCTTTATATTTGAGGCGCAGGTTCCAAGAGAAACCCCGCAGGACGCTCGCTCCTCCTTGATGCAAAAAGAGCCCCGTGAAGAGAGAGACAGACTTCAACACTGCTCACAACTTTAACCTGCAGAGCAACAAACCCGCCCAAAACTTAATCCTGAGGACCAGTTTATTAAAGGTTTACTACGGGAAATTGTACCCCTGTCCTGTCTAATTTTAACCCAATGACACAAACATTTTGCAACTTTGGCATTTTTCCTACGAAAGCAAATTCCCCAAGACAAACCCATCTAACCTGTTCTGTTGTAGATTTCTTTTAACGTAACGTCCGAACAAAACTTCAAGTGGCGTTTACAGATTTCCACATAGAATAAACACTAAATGAATAGATAAATGAATTAATGTCCTACGGTTTACTATGTTTGTTTATATTAACTCAGGCCGCTCAGTGTGTGGAACTTGTGAGCACATGTGTGGGTGACAGCAGAGATAAAGCCACTACACAAATCAGTTTCCTTCACTGGCTCAAGGGTGTATACAGCAAGTCCAGGAGTTCCTGTTGACAGCAACCACGACCCCATAACAAAGTCCCCACACTCACATACTAATAGGTCATGTCAAACTTCAGGCTTAAACTTAAGTAGTCGACATTGAATACATGTATCAGATCTTTGTGTGGCTTGTAACAAATGTGTTAGATGCAACAAGATTTATTATAAACATAAAACCAAGGAGTAAAGTGCAGATATGAGACCTGGCCTGCACAGGAACAGGATACTGCACCTGAAGCCACAGATTGTGCATGGTCCAGGCACTCTAGTGATCTATAGGGCTGCACTTCCCGTAGCTGTTTGGACACTGCCTCATTGCTGCATGACCAGTGAAAGTCTGCAAAAGCAGGACATTGAAACCCCCGACTTTGTGTGGGTGAGCTATTGTCACTGTCTGGAGGGCTGTGTTGTGTTGATTGGTTTTGAATATAATGTATGCACTCATATGTACCAATTAAAAAATAAATAAAAAGTACTTAATTCTTAAAACACATGTGATCGTCTTGATTAGTTGTAGAGTGAGTAATACCAGTCTGTTTCCTCTTTTGAGTCATACCGCCTACGAGTTTAAGAGTTCGTCAAACACTATTTTGTAATGTATTCCATTGTACACTGGCATAAACACTGAAGCATTTGACCTGCTAAATGAAAAACAAAACAAAACAACAAATGCATGAAGACCATTTTTGGTTTATTTGGTGAGTGGGCAACGTCACTACATCATTACATTTAATCCTCCATTCAGAATATAAATGATGTAACTACATGAATACAAAGTCGTCAAGTGACATTGTACACAAATGAATTAAAAGAATTTAAAAACTCCTAATGTACAATTTCATTTGATTTTCGACTAGGGCACCATTTTGTAATACTGGTAACATTTCCAGATTCATTTTTAGGAAAAATTTGCATGCTAAAAAAAAAAAAAAAAGACCTGAAATAAAAGCTTATATTACTGTTTATTCCATTATGTCAGATTGTTGTTGTTTTTTTTGCTTTTTTTTTTTTTGTCCTTCTTGGATTTTTTCTTTGCAAAATCACTTTCTACTTGGTCATGTTTCTGTGCCTCATTAACCTCAGACTGCAGATTGTCATCTTCAGCCAATAAATGTCCATTTATTTGTTCTGTCTCATCTTTATGTTTCTTTCTTTTTTTTGATATGGCCATCTCTTCTTCCAAGGTCAGAGGTGGCTCATTTTCAAGCATTTTTCTTTTTTTCTTCTTTTTCTTCTCAGGATTTCGCTGCTCTGGTTCTTTATGGTCCTCTGATACAGAATCATCACACTTCTCCCCAGACACATCAACTTTATCTGCTGCGTTTTTACCCTTTTTCTTTTTCTTCTTCTTTGGCTGCTCCATGCTGCAGGTGTTCGTGTCGTGCGTAGGACTGTTTTCCTCGGACTTCTCACTTAAGTCTGAGCTGAGGGCTTGCGCCTTTTTCAAACTGGCCATTCTCTGGGCAAAGTACTCCTGCATGGTCAGGGTGCTGGTGACGGTGTTTGTGATGGACTCCGTGTCGAGCTCAGTCGGCGCAATGACGGTAGCCGGCTCCTCTTCTTCTTGAGATTCGCTGCTGTTGCTCTCCTGGACAAAACAGAAACCACTACAGTTAAGATTCAATGTTGCATTTAGAAAAAAACGGCACACAAAGGAGGATGTGGGAGTACAAGTGTCGTCTGCCATCACAGTGAGATTAACCAGATGAGCAGGCCCAGAGTGAAATGAGCCCAAAAGAGGATGTTTTTAACAAACAATAGGTGTGAGCGGATCACACCAAAATAAGCTTTTCTCTTAATGTTAAATATTACGAATGAATCTCATGTTCATCTTATTCCAGATATACATTATGTGTTATGTGTGGTCATCAATTTTGCAATATAGAATGTAAACCACCAAGTCACGTACATTGTTAATTTTTCCATTTAGTGTTAAAAAATGTTTCTTTTAGGGCCATTGATAATTTCAGTGTTGATATTTTTTAGTATAATTTTGTCCCCTCCCCTGTTCCATCTGTAGAATTCATTATGGTGGCGGCCCTTTAAAAAAAAAAAAAAAAAAAAAAAGGCAGAGATATCATTTGTATAAAGCTCACCTCTTTATGCACTAACCTTTAGGCTAAGACTTTACAACTGTAGGCTTTAACATCTACATTTTAGCTTTACTGTGAACATTCGTCACCTCATGTCCATACACCATTTGTCTTCATTTTCCTAATGGTCTACTCAATGCATAATGATTTGTCCAGAAGAATACAGACCCTCCTCCTGAGATTTGCACTACACAATACCACTCTGAGTATTACCTCTGGACAGCATTTTTCAAACCCTACAGATTAGAGATAAATTGAAAATATGGTGTGGTGTCAAGTCACTTTGTGGTTTGGCCTTTAAGCTTTTACCTTCACATTACAGCACTCAAGGATCATTTAGATGGACAGGTTAACCAATGGGCCACTAAAACAAAGCACAGGTAGGTGTGAAACGGTCACTATCATTACAAGCTATCCCAGAGGTTTCACAAAGGCAGTTTTTTCAAACCAAATTCTGAATTAGCATGCGTTCTCCAAAGTCTCTGGGGACTTTACTGAAATACTGCAAGTCATTAGTCTTATCCAACTAAAAAGGCCTTTCTCAGTCAATACATATCCATAAGGAAACGCTATTGTTTTAGTCCGCTCAAATGTATTGATTAATAAAGCTTTTTTTTTTTCAAGCTTAAAGATGCAATATACAGAACACATTTTAGATCCCTCCTCATTTTTAAATTTAATACTGCCACATAAATAAAATATTATGGATGAACATTTAACAAGCAATACATGGTCCTTCAGGTTCACTGCAATTATAAAAAAGTTCAACTTCCCAGAGAAAATCTATACTTCCTGTTACTGCACAATGGTATCCTCTGCCTGCGAGAGGGGTAAGGGCTCAGAGCTGACAGTGCCAAACAACTTGTACCTGGGATTTGGAAAGATGGCTGGGGGCCACTTTAGCGCTGCCTGTGAAATTACTCTCTAGAGAAGGAGGGTGAATGAGTGAGAGTTAAAGAGTGACAGAGAAACATCTTCATCAGGAGCCCTGCACAGGCCCACCTGCCTGGGGACCTCCATTAGACTGATCCAGGAGCACAAAGTGCTGCGCTGAGCACAAGCCCAACAGCAACAGAAGGCTGTGGGTCTGCTCTGCAGAACAAGACCTTTCAGTTTTGGTCCTGAGTCTTGGGTAACAAGGTCCCCGAAAACTGACATTTTAAGCTTGGTTTTGTTTCCTTTTAATGCTACTCATCATTTACCTGTGCACAAGGTTTTAATAAGAACAATGTCATCATTATACTTTAAGTGGCCTCCTTAGTTTTACAAGATAAAGTAGTTCTTTTGGCAAAAGAATGGGCAGTCATACCATTAAAAAAATATTGTATAAAATAGAAGTGTTTACAATATCCCAAGTGTTGTTCAAGGTCATAGAGCTCAAAATCTGTTTATATGACTGTTGACAAAATGCCCAAAATAGATAGTCCCCAGCCATAGCACAGAGGGCTGGGAAATGTCGGGCTGAGATCACACCTATATCCAGCCATGTCCACTCCTCCTCTCAGAGCAGAACCCCAGGAAAAGGATGCGCCGTGTGCGCTGTGTGCAGCTCTGAGATAAGGCTCCTTCAGCAGAGGAGCGGCCTGGCTGGCTATAGGGCCCTTCCTGCACTGCGCTCCCCTGGCGGGGGCTGGGTCTGGCCTGCAGAGGGCCCTAAAGAAAAGGATGGGTGGAAGACATTCAACAGGCCACCTCCTTCAAGACTTTCCAGTTCAGTCTCTGCTAATTTAGACAGGGAAAAGCCAATGCTCACAAAGATGCCAACATACCAAGGCCAACACATTTAGCAGAGAGTATCAAGCCAGCAGCAGCAGAGATGATGGGAGGTTCACAAGGGGCTCAGGAACTTAGTTTTTATAAGTTGCTTCCCTATGAGACCAGATGCAAACAAAAAAGCCAAGCAGTATTTTAGTATACATGGATATAAAATACTGAAGAGTTGCTGATAAGAAAAAACTTGTGAAAATACTGAGACAACTGGGTTAAATGTTTCCTCCATTTCTCTAATACTACAAAACATTCAAAAGAAAAGACTTTTCCCACTTTCCCATGTGAAGTGACTCACTGTTTAATATTTTAAACAACATTTGGTAATGCTGTAGTTGGTCATTTATTTTCTTAAAAACTGCCTGTTTGCATTATTTATATTTTTCTCATCTTTCAATAGTTTCTAGCCAATATTGGTTGGGTCTGTAATTGCCCGAGTGTGCCCTCATTGTCCTGCCACAATAATAAATTTGGCGATAGTCGAGGTCTATGGATCAGGCCCTGATTAGCCAGCTGTCTCTCCCTGATGAGAGCACAGTCCAGCAGCCCATCCTTCATACGCCTCATGTAGGTGGACAGACAAACAGGTGGATACCTTTCCCCTGCTAAATAAGCAAACAATTGACTTGGCTACTCCTTTCTGCCACAATGAAAATATTTGTGTACTCCCCCCTCTCTGCTGCATAAACTAATTTAGAGTAACAAGGGTGCGCAAAGATCGTGCCCCACAAGAAGCTTCTGCTATAATCAAACTACTCTAAACTCACAGGTGATTTTGTGTTTGAATAGTACAAACCACAAAAGTGGGTTTGAAAAATTGCATTTTGTTCCCACTGTGAGAACGTTTATCATAAAGAACAAATGAATAAAGCATTATGCATGCAGTAGGGCTGCCCAATCCTTGTTCAACATTGCAAATGCTTGCAGACAAAGCCGCCCGCAAGTGTACAGGGGTCTCCCCCGCCAAAACCCCAGAGAGAGGGCTGCACTGATCATTTTCTCTGCAGTGATTTATTAAAGTCCATAATTAAATGCTATGTGGTGGCTGTAAACAGCCAAGAGGGCTGGAAATCTTTGGATGGTTAGCTGCTGCACCTTGCCGTAATTACCACAACCCAGTGTATTCTTGCTTAGGCATGCAGCTTAAAGACTGTCAGACTTTCTTATCTAGTGTTAATCTTTGGAGCTACATAAAAGCTATTGTAGTAAGATGTCTCTTAGCTGCTCTTGATATTTTTGGCAGTAACTGCAAAATTACCTGTCAACAGACAGACTTTAGTCAAAGATTTTACTTGAAGCAATTAGATGGTATCAGAGAATGAATAAGAGTGTAGGCTCACATTACCAGAGTTATAGCACGATGCATAGTACATTTACTGAAAGAAATATGTTTTTTTTATTCTGAGAACTTTCACAGGGTAAAACTGAACTAAATAATAAAAAAAAAAAATCATAGTAGCCACAGTCTAGTCACCAAAATGCATTTGTTTTTAAAATATAAGTTGAATCTGCATCATCAGCAAACTTTTCCCGACATCAATTGGCTGAATGTTGCCAAACGACCACATCTACCAAATGGCCCTATCCCAGTGCAGGGCATACATTTCAGGTTGGAGGTGTCGGGGGAGCCCTGCTGACGCGTGATCCTTCATTCGGACGGTGCGTGGGTTGGGAAACCTTCAACAGGTGCCACCCGACGAGGCCTAATCCTCAGGCCTTTGTGTGCAGCCAGAGTGGGAGTGAGAGAGGGCGCAGGGGTCAGACCGACCCAGGACCGGGGAGCACCATACCAACCCAGTGACTAGTGCACTGAGAACCAAAACAAAACCAAATTCTTGTCATTTTCTTGTCTGACATTTATGGCACAAAAAAAAAAAATCAGGAAGTAAAACTATTTTTATAATTATTCAATTATTATTGAATTTGCCTTTAAAAACAAAAGCATTTTTTTATTTGTATATGTAACAAAACAAAAAGAAAAGAAATGTAGGCAAGAAGGTGTAACTGTGCCTGGTTTCCACCTTTCACGAGAGCCGGCAGCTTTAAAAAATGGCCAACTTTTGTTGATATATGAATCGGCGGGGAGTCTATTTATCAGCCGGCCCTCTGTGGTCGCCCGCTTTGGTCCCTTAAGTCACAAGTCGCGTCGCTCCCCTTTGACTGATTAATTAGCCAATCAGAGGACATTTTTCACTGGGCGGCAGAATGGTTTATTTCAGCTAATGCCGGGCTTTCCAGTGGAGGCCCGCTGGAGCCTCGTCGGCTCTTTCAGCCTGCCTGAGTGGCCGGGCAGAGGGGCAGGGGAGATAAATCAAGCAGGGCTGGCCCTGTGCGTGCCTCCCTTAACTAAACCCCCCGAGGAGGGCACAGGAGGAGGACACAGGACGGCCAGGGGCACTGCTCGCCCGCCGATAAGCACTGGGAGCACAGGGCTGCCAAAGAGCCTTCATTTAGAAGTGGCCGAGGCTTTTTGATATCTCGGCAGAGAAGGCCTGTCGTTTGTCATGCTGTGAGTAATTGTGTTGAGGGGCACAAGAGGAGGCAGGAGAAGGAGGAGGTTCACAGGCGTGGGACGGGTGATGGATCACACCGAAGCCTGTAGATGGACATGTGCTCCACCACAACCCCATAACCCTCACCGGACACACTGTAAATAATAGCTTTAGCCACTGTGAAGAGATGGTCAAAAACACAAATTTGTAACTCAAACAATTAATCCCCAGTATCCCTACCTTCAATATGTACATGGTGCATACAGAAAATGCATTATTTCAACAGGTGAAAATCAATCACTCTGTATGCATTTATTTCGAGCTATAGACACTGCAATTTCATGGGTGAATCCACATAGGGAGAGTTAAAAAGTAGGAAGCAAATTACTAGGAAAGAAAATAAATCGAACCATAAAAGGGTAGTAGGCGAACTGATGGATTTCAATATCTCTATCAATCAGTTATCAATTCACAGTCACAATACAAGCAAGCAAGCCCTTGAAATAAAACAAGAAGTCAAACTTGGACTCAAAATGCAGCAGAGCATTTAGTGTCTTTAGTAAACAGCAGCTCAGACAGGGCTGGTGTCGTGGATCCCCTTGCTGCAGCAGAATGGTGCACAGTGACAAGTGCCTCCACCTTCGATATCCCTGGCCCTGACACAGCCTCTAGAGGAGTCATTGTACTGTATATCTGTGCACTGTTTTTGATGTAGTCAGTATTGCCCTTCCTGACTGAAAAATAATTCATAACCCAATGATTAGGAACAAAGGAAGACTGTGTGCATTGCTTGAATTTTCAGTGTTAATCAGCTGAAATGCAGTGGTCACTGTGTTGTGAGGGCTCACTGTGTATATGGAAGAATTTTTATTATTTTAAACCCATTCTCATTCAGCTAATTTGCCTTAAAATATCTGACTAAAATACCTCCAGGCCTGTACGGTCAATTAAAGACATGTCCTGCCAATTCATTAGTCAACTAAAAAGGGCGTTTCTGGCCCAAACTGCACTCACAATAATAATAATAATAATAATTATTATAAAATACATTTTATTTATTAGGCGCCTTTCTGGACACCCAAGGTCGCCTAAAGACTACACCTGCATAGGAGTAGGATGCAAAAACAATTATTTATATGTTCCATATAAATGTGTATTATCTAAATGAAATGAAGTGGGATCCAGTTGGGAGATTTGGATATTGACGTCCATCCTAAACGTTTAAGAGAGAGCTAACACCCAAAATGTTGGTGTACACAATAATAAAAAGGAAACTAATAAAGTTGTCTGAACACCATTCTTGCTATATAATTCAACTTTTGAGTCCTGCACGCTACTGAGATTTTGTGTATTTCCCATTTCAATATGAGGGTGTCAACTTTCCAACCATGTTTCACATGTTGTAGTTCCCTTTATTAAATAGCTGACAAAATGGAATAAAGGAAGGGTTAAAGTTGCTAATACTAATACAACTAATTGTGTTAGAAAATTGAAATGTTATGTTTGAAGAGACCAACTACAAATTCCAGGAGCTAAGATTAAACTTTTTTGCAAGAGTCACCATTTTACTTTTCCACAACATCTACAATTTGAAGTTGCCTTTGATAATGCCTGCTGGCAGACTGAACTTCCTGATGTGAGCACTCCCAGGCAGAAGAGAGAAGAGGCGGGGAGTAGAAGGGGCCAAATCCTTTAACTGGATTTAGATGCTCCAGCCACCATCAGTGGCCTGTTGGCAGTGTTTAGCAGTGCACTGTGACAAGGCTAATCTGGAGCCATAGGCCAATGTGCAGCCAGAGCCTGTGAAACTGGAGTGATGGCAGCGTCAGCACCACGAGCCACTCTCATTACAGCACAGACACTGGCTGGAACACAGTAATCAAGGCCTGCTTCTTCATAAATGGGATACAATTTTAGTACTAGTATTAAGATTTGCAGGATAGTATATAGCACAAGAGTCTCGATGGATATCTCACCCGGATCTTAACTTTATTTAAGCAGGACAAGTCCCAGAGAGACTTGGAATCTCATTTATAGGATAGTCCAGAGGGACCCAGTGTTAACAGAAAACATGCATAGCACAATGTCACCTTGTCACTAAACATTTACAATGATGAGATCATGAAAATTTAGCACTGTGTCAAAAGCATATTGTACAGGTGGGCAAATAATGTCAGAGTAAAGATGTTGATCTAATTCACAAAAACAGAACATGCAAACTGAACTAATTTGTGGTAAACACACCAAGTTAGTTGTTTCTTTCTTACCTGATCTTGTTCCTTGGATGGACCCCTTTTCCCAAAAATACAGTTGAGATCTTTTTCACTTCTAGAAGAAAGGTCCTTTCCTAAAACAAACAAAACATGGATATTGGTGCTTAATGTATATCTACAATGTGAATTATATTTTAAATTGGTTACAATGGTGCATAGGCCTCACTTCAAAGTTTGTGCCAAAACAGTGGAAATATTGGGAATTCCGGTGGTTTCTGGCTGCAGGACAAATACGATAAAGAAAAATAAACTTGTTCTAGTCCTGCCATTCCAAACCTCCGGAGTCCCACTTTTAGGACAGGCCTCAAAGACTCCTGAAGAACATGGCCTCCCGTCTACAGCCTGGACCTGTTCGCACAGCTGCATCCTCTTCCTTCAGCACGACCCTGATAACATTTGGTTATTTATTGCTTTAAAATCTCTATCTCCCTGTGTCCTGGCTTTGAAAGTCACTCCCAAGACATGTCTAAGAAGTAAAAACAAAAAAATATGCTGAAAACCAAAATGTCTGGGGGACTGTTATGTTTATCACTGACCTTTTGGCAAAAACAAGTGTGACTTTCCACTTTCTGACAAGGAAGTACCTTTATATACACCACATTTTAGGTTTACACTAGGTTTACACTGAAACTATTGAAATATTCTTCAGCTAATAAACTTCAATTTATCTGGTGAGAAACTGTGGTCAGGTTTTGGTTGTAAATAGTCTGGAAAATGTATATAGTACTGGGATGACCTCACGCTACATCACTTTAGTTTCATCTGCTTCAGATGCAACATGCATACTGGATTACAGGAAAACTGGACTCCAACAGGAACTGAAAGAATAGCTCAACAATACCCATTAGCCATTCAGTTTCGCACAGATATTAGTATTATATATACATACATACATACATACATAATAATATAATTTTACATAGGAAAACAATTAAGGGACTACATAGTAAAATGACCACAGCCAGCTTCCCCTTGACAGATGATAGATGGAGGCAGCAATTAAATGTGGGTTACTGGTTTATATCACGGGTCCACACCAGTGCAGTGGAGATTTTGATGCTTTTCCCCACAAACAAAGACAATCAATCCTCAGTTCTGCCACTATGAAGAAGCCCCAAAGAGGATATCAATAAAAAGTTTCCAAGTGCACAGCCGACCTGTGCAGAGAAAAGAATCTAATGGGGTCCTATATACTCACACTGGTTTACAAGAAAGGCTATATAGGCCCCCTAATTAATACTGTTCTTACATGAGGACAACTACCTTAAGGTCAGGTCGGTCAGAATTGAGAAGAGTCTTTGAGGACTTTGATTGTGCCTAAATTACAAAACATGCAAGTAAAATAATGACATTTCAAGTTTATATAGAAGATTAAAAATATAATGTTACATTGATGCACTAACTTTTGAGTATTGGGTGCATTACAGAATTTTGAACATCATTTCTTGTAAAGTAAAATTCAGTTTATTGGAAGTGAGCCTGGTGGTACCTTTAACACTCACAACTTATCAAATAACAAGCTTAACGGTAACACCATAACCAGTACTAACTTGGCAACAGCTACAAAGAGGAGCTGATATTTGATCACCCTCTGGAAGCATGCAAACAGGCGTGACTGAATTTAATCCAAGGTAACGCTTTGGTCACCATGCCAATCCATAACACAAGAGACACACAAGGGACAGTGATGGCATGCCAACTGTATTATGATTTCTACAATACAGAGATATTCACTCAAACTATTCAAGTAGCTCTAATAAGTCAATGTTGTTTACAATGGCAACTAATATTTTTTATGTAAAAGAAAATTAGGTTTCTAAGTAAATTTGTAATTATCACTAAATTGCGTTGCCATCCTGCAATGACATGGCAACCGCTTGTGAGAGGAGTGACAGGTGGTATTGAGTTGCTTACCTATTACCCAAGTATGCAATTAATTAACGTAAGTAAAACAAACGCTCTAAATATTGAATTACAATAATAAGATGTGAGTTAAGGATTGTTTTTGTCTTCAACCATCCGGGGATCTACACATTACATAAAAAGTACTGGGCACAGAGTAAATAATCTCCTGAAGGCTAAAGAGGCCTTGGGATGTTAAAGGTCTTAATTTAAGTTTAAGTTTGCTTAAATTAGAAATATGTTGGTACTACAAAGATGGATCACCAGGGTTGATGATGGAAAAGATCAAAGATGGCTCCATTTCAAGTAGCTATTGAAGAATCTATTTGGATGAGTAGCAAAACATTCACTCCAAAAACTACTGTCCAGCTGACAGCATTCAAGTTTATTCCACTACAAAACATACAAGTGCATTTATGCATGTGATTTTTTTTTTTATTTCTACACAGTGTGATAGGTGTTGTCCTGACAGGAACTTTTTTCACCAACACCAAAGTGTTCTATGTAATTAAAAAAGGACTCAGCATTAATAAATGCCCATAATATAATTAAAATCCAGTTCTGTGGTGCTTGACCCAAAATTCCTCCAGATATCTGTCAGTGCACTGACCTTGACCACCACGTTTTGACTTCCTGCCTTGTAAAGTAATGAAAATACAAGACGGCTCCCTGGCACTGACTAGGCTCCCTGACCCGGCACAGGTTGGCAAAGTCTGCGGTCAGCACCAAGGCTTTGAATATGTGATAAAAGGGGTGTCTGCACTTAAGAATAGATGTGCTAATCTTTAATCAGGTTGGAAGGTTCTGTCTGGAAAAGGAATTACAAGTACCTCATCCACTGGACATTTGGGGAAATATAGGCCTGCTGCCAAGGGTTAACTCACCTTTAGTGAACTTCATATAATGAACCCTCTTTCTGGCCGTTTTGGACTTCTCTTCCAGGCTAAACCCCTTTTGCTCCTCTGGAGAAGATTCTAAATCAGAAGGTACAAAATATACAATTAAATGTACAATAGCCAAACTCACTTTGATTATTATCGAAATCCAATTCATTGTCAGCATAAAAGACTGAATAGAACCTATGTTGGTTTATTTGTGTGACAATGTGGCGCCCTCTATTGACAAAATACAAGTAAAACATTACAGTACTGTACCATTATTGTCATTCTGACCATGACAGCTGTTGAGCTGAGCCAAAAGCTCATTGAAATCATCCTGATGGGCAATCCAGTTATCCTGTTAACACACATGAACCGCATTCAAAATCTGCAGATTTAAGTAACAATACAGAGGGAAAAAAGCATCACAATTCAGATAATAAAAGCTACCTTTATGCTTTATGCTGACCAAAGACATGTTAATTAATGTGTCTCCTAGTAAATGAAATAAAAACTGAACTTCTAGCTGACTTTAGTGAATTGTAACTAATTGTCAAAAATACTCAAAGCAGAATGCATCTGAATCCATGACTGACTTTTCTACTGCAAATAAATTGCAATTCTAACATTACATTAAAATTGGCCAAAAAGCTAATTAAGCCAAAACACAAGAACATAATTCATGTATCTATAAGATTTACCTATCTATAAAGATTACCTCATGACTGGCATTGGCTCCAAGACCATAGCTGTCATTTTTTACTCTGACTTTGATGTGTTCTGTGGCGCCTTGCTCGCTTCTTCCCAGGCCCTAAAACGCACAAAAGATAAATTATTGAGTTACATAAAAGCAGTGTAATTATTTTTGTGTGTGTGTGCTGAATGCCAACATGCACAAATTTTACTCACTTTTTTTCCACAGCACAATTGATACGTAATAATAAATGCTATAATGACATAATCATTATGCAAAATCACTCACCTTGCCCTTGGACCAGCCCATTCGCTCCAGCATCTTCTGACCAAACTTGTTGTCATCTTTGCTCCAGGCGCTGTTCCTTGGGTCAACTGACCACTTCTGTTTCCTCCGGGCTAGAAAGAGGAAAATGGGTATTCAAGAGATCAAATGACGGGTCAGTAAAGGGATGTCCATTAGTGGTAAAAAGTCAAAACTCAGAAACCACTTATTAGTATGGACAGGAGTGTTTAGCAGCTACCCATTATTTAGGTTCAATGCCCAGTCCACATCAGAGTTCCCGTCATCTTTGGACACACACAATGCAATCGATCGAAAATAAATATTAAAGGGGTAATGAAATAAACTACTGACAGGTACTTGGTATTTCAATCCTTCGGCTAACACGTGTAAACACAACGTAAGCAGCTAATGCTATAAAAACTACAGAAAACCATTACTGTGAGAGATATTGTCGAAACAGGCACTCGAAACCAAACTTCACTGCGTGCTTTATGAGATCATACACGCATATTTCGACTTTCGACCGTCACAACTAAAAAAATATGATAAATAAAGTAAACTTACGTTCCGCGAGCATGGACATCCTGGGGTCCTGACAACACCGAGCCGGCAAAAAGGGTGGCCGAACACATGCCAAATTAAAAAAAAAAAGTGCTGATTTCCGAAACACCAAATGAACTAATTAAAACTACACAAAAATTAATCTGGTTTAGTGTTATCTTAATCCTGTTATTTATATTGTACAAATTGCATGCGTGTTCATAAAAAACACAATAATAAAATAAAACAGTAGTCTCCACTTTGGCCAGCAGAGGGAGTACTTATCCTTATAACGCGCCTTTTGGCCAAAGGGCTACAGTATGGGCTACGGGTTACTCAAGTGCACTGACTTTCCTAAAATAAACACACATGCAAGCAATGATAGCATTAGAATAACAAAAACACCACAACAGAAATAATATACAGAATCTCCTTCAATACAGCCTTTTAGTCATGTCTAGTTATTGTCCCCATTGAAGGGGGACATTATTGTTCCCATGTTTTACATTTAGGACAATTTACCATCAAAATTACACATACTTTTTATTCCCCAAGGGGAAAATGGATTTGAGCTATTTCTGAAACGTGTTGTATTGCATTGTCAAGCATAGCAGCAGATGAGTGGTCTTGTGCTATTGTGTGTGTGTTATAGCCCTATAATTAATTATGTGAGGAGTAAGTAGCAGATTATTTATTTTTCTGTTTTCATCTTTTCCAATTCCTTTCATTATTATTTTTTTTATTTGTATGCATTTCTTATTACTATTACCTTCATACCATTACATTCATTTTCCAGTTGTCCTGCTCCTAATGTTTAACTCCACAGATCCTCAGGGACAACCTTGTATTGGAGCCTGGCCTTGCTTGACCTAATTGTGCATATCCACTTAGAGCTAGAGATCTAACTACTTTGACAGTGACTGTTCGTGAATCAGACCCCAGCTTCCTCTTGTCAGGGTCCATACTTGCATTGGTACAGGTGCTTATCTGATCCCAGATCAGCTTCTCAGGTTTCTGTACTAATCGTGGGATTAAAGGGTTGTGTAACAGTCGTACAGGGATCAGTGACAGTGAAGTTTGTTCTGACATGAAAGTATTACAAGTTACAGCAAAAAGGGCCAAGGCATGGTGCTGTTCACAGCCAGCATAATGTACATAGCAAACATTTGAGGTCACACAAGTCAAATATTGATTTTCTCATTCTATTGTATTAGTCGTGTTTACAAACCAGTGGAGCACAAAAGACAGTTTCTGTGAAACAGAATAAATCAGGCATATGGCCCTTGATTTAGATGGATTTAAGGGCTTAGACTAAGAATAAACTTTTGGTAAGTGTTGATGATCAGTTTTGTATAGTACCAAATGAACAGTCTTGGTTAGAAAAGGCAACATAAATAACCAATTATTAGGTTTACTTATGCCCTCCCAGCTATCCCCTCTAATCTTTTACCCAAACTGCCCTCTGCTCCAACTCCTCGGCCCCCCGGGTGAGGGCCGTAGGTTAGACAGTAGGTTAGACTACTGTAACGGCCTCTCACTGGCTACCAGCCTCTCCAACTGAGTTGTGAGACAGCTGCAGTACATCCAGAACGCTGCAGCTTGGATCCTGACTCGAACCAGGAAGTACGAGCTCCTGTGCTCAGGTCTCTGCACTGGCTTCCTGTGGCTCAGAGAATAGACTTTAAAGTGGCTCTGCTTGGTTACAAATCTGTCCATGGCCTAGCTCCAAAGTACATCTGTAACATGTTAGTGTTTGCACTCTTCTCTCTCATTTAATCTCTCTCTCTCTCATTTTACTTTTATGATTATTTATGTTTTGATTTGTTTGTATTGTGATTTTAATGTATTTCATATTCTGTAAGCACTTTGAATTACTTTGTGTATGAATTGTGCTATACAAATAAACTTGCTTTGCCAGTTTTATGCTCATTATTTAAGCTATAAGACTAGGCTATATGAATACATTTTTAACAGTACTTTCCTCAGACATGATTGCACTGGCCTGTATGGCTTTATATTCAGTGTTTTTGTTTGTTCATCACTTTGAGGAAAGTCACACACTGTTCTGTTTTGACTGGTGTCCACATAAGCTATGGAAGCTAGGTTTTAGAGTAGGAGGGACTTGTGTTGCTGGGGTCTCATGTAACAGCTGTGGGAGTGTGTTTTGGAGGGTTGAAGTGCAGCCAAACTACTCCCCCTGCTCCCCTCCTCCATTCAAACTCTATATGTCACGCTTATTCTCTATGTACAGTTTAAGACACTAAAGCAGGGGGCCCCAGCGTCTGAAACCGCAGGCCACTGATTGGCTGATGGTGGGTGCCCAAGGAGATGGTTACATAAGAGGAGGGCCCAAGACAGCAAAACACAGAAGAGGGTTACCCGTGTCAGATGGGCCACTGTGCCCATTTCCCCAACAGTGTAACAGGGATCTCTTATAGCCTCTGTAGATGTTGAACGCAGAAGTACACATTCCTGGTATTGTGCCTCTTCTTGGAAAAACTGTATCTTAAACACACACAGACACAAACCAAATGTTCACCCCACTTACAATACACTCTTAGATAAGGCCAGCTGATATAACTAGAAAATTTATGTTCAAGTGCAACACAAACATTTATACAATAACAGTAAAAGATAGCATAATGAGCAGTAACTGAACACTGCAGAGCTCAAACGAAACATGTTAAAGCTAAAATCCAACCATCTAAAATGACATGGTTTATCCAATCACACCTTTCATTGTCATGCATATGTTACACAGTATCATTGGATCTGAAGGCATGCAGAGCGTTGGAGGAAATACTCTATAGCTTAAGAGTTATAAACAGAGGCAGAACATTATTTAGCATTAGTATAAGATCTGGAAACTCAGTTCTCAACACATTTTGATCAGTTTTCATGTCTTCCAGTGGGGAGTATCCTTCTGATGACTTAGATCAGATAACGCTATTTGCAAGAAATAAATGTTAAAAAGGACCCAGCTGGACATGTCCTTGGGGCAATTGTGGAATTTTCCCAACACAAAATAAGCATATTGATTTAAAGACATGCGCTTGCTTCTTACTCTCTTTTGAATTCCACATTCATGCTCACATTTGAATGCCAAGATTTATGACTGCATACCGTAGGTAAAAATAGAGCCTAAATGAGAAAAAGGGTAACTGAATGGACAAAATAAATTAAACAAAGGTTTCCAGACATGATGTGAAGGACAGTGTTGACGTGTGTGGCTCAGATCTCTGTGTACCCAAATTGTGCCGGTTATTGATTTGCTTATCTCAGTTATCCTTATTCATCACATGCAATTTAGGGCTAGTTGTACAATGTTTCAGCCTGGTAATACTCAAATAAACCAAAAAAGGGTGAGAGGATGTCCTTGATTCTGTAGACTGTCCCTGTTGACCCTGTATGTGTACATACTGTGTATTTGTACTCTCCAATTTGCCAGTTTACAGTAATATGTCATTTTTGTTTCGCTATTGTGAAATGCCAGAGTTCCCAGCCTGGTTGTTCAAGTATTTCAAAGTATTTTCAGTAACTTGACTTAGGAAAGGTATGTAATGTTTAGTTAGAAACATTAACTTTGATTTGAATAGAAAAACAAAAATTATTTTATTTAAAACTAACATTATTTATTAATTTTTCTATTATCACAATCACAATTAATACTCACTAAGAACTGCTCATGCTACTCTAATGCTGTGAATACCACTAGCCACTAATATTGCTATAGTCATCATGTTATATGTTGTAATTTGTGTATTTTTTATTCAGAAAATTATTATTGGACTGCATGTGATGTGCTTAACTGTTTGTTTATATGCACCTATGCCACAGGCATGGACCAGTTCAGCAGGAAGAGGAGTTATAGAAGCTATAAAAGTGTCAAAACTCTTAAGGCACAAATAGTTCAAAAATGTTTTTATTGTAAAAGCTTGAGATTCCAAACCTGCCAAAATTTAAATGCAGTTCATAACACAGAATGCTGAATATGGAGGAGTGGCTGATTGTAGAGTGACATTAAGTCACATTCTCGATTCAAATAAGTTCACATGAAAACCTTCATATAACAAAAACAGACAGGGGCATTACAGCTCAGAAAATGCCCCACATGTATCAGACAGACAGAATAAATAAAAACATGGAATAAAGAGAAGAATTTTTCCTCTGCACTTCTCATACATACAGATGCACTGCGTCAGAAACCGTCCAAGCTGCAGATTTTTGCCCGAAACAAGATGCTGCAAAATGATCTAAAGTGCATCAAAGGTGACATTTTGCATATCAATTTACGACTCCATTCAAGAAGTTTAGGAATGAATGACAATACTCTTTCTGATTGTTTTTGATTTCCCCCGTAACCTCCTTTTAACAGTTCCCATAACAAAATCTCAGCATTATAGGGCACATTGACGCCATTGATAAGACTGGTGACAGATTTTGACTCACTCAATTCTGAAGCGAGACACAGGGGTAAAAGAGTGCAAAAAACACTGCTAAACTGACAAAAAATTGTCAAGTTTCTACCCCATTTTGACCATTACATTCTGGTGACACAGCAGGCAAGAGTCCATTACGCAGAGACGTAAGTGAACCACTATGTACAGGCCATATTATCTATTCTCTTTGGTCAGTCTTTACATATGTACAACTCTCAGAAAGAGCAGTTTGAACTCAGTTGATTTGAGCCATGCGTCTTTCTGCTGCAAAGAAGTTGAGCATTGTCTGCACCAGCTCTGGGAGGTCGTAGTCGTGTTTCCAGCCCCAGTCATTTCGTGCATTGGAGTCATCAAAGTTCATTGGCCAACTATCAGCTGGGAAGACAAGATGGACAAGGAAGATAAGGACAAGATTCTGGATGTTATTACAACCATACAAAAATATGTTTTAATTGTTGGTATCATATGATGTTCAAACACTACCTTATGGGCAGCTAATGTTTTAAATAAAATAGTAATAAAACATGTGAAATAAAAAAAGATAATAAAAAGGCATGACATAAAAAAAGAAAACTGCAACTAAGTGGTCACTGTTTATGTTTGCAGTGTACCTGGCCTAGTTGTAGGAAACCTCAATCACAATGATACAGTAAAGTGTTAATTTAAGTTAATCCCCATCATCTTCAAATGATGCAACAGATAAAGGCACTCACCAATTGCTTGCCGGACAGGGTCTACATCATATGTGACCTCTAGTTCAGACATCTGTTTCTGCAGCTCCTGGGCCAGCTCCTCAGGAGTGAAGCTCATAGCATTGATGTTGTATGTCCTCATGCTCAAAGTGTCTGCTGGGGCCTCCATTATCTCCAGTGTGGCACGCAGGCAGTCGTCAATGTACATCATGGGCAGCCGCGTGTCTGGTCTCAGGTTGCATTCAAATTTACCGGATTTAATTGCATCGTGAAAAATCTGCACAGCATAGTCTGAAAACAAACATAAAATAAGAAATAGGTGCAGAACATAAACAGAACACACATTAAGTAAATATATCATGGACTTGTGACATAATGACGCAGAAATACAGAAATAGATATCGTGCAGGAGGTTTAGATTTTATTGGATAAGATTTTATCTTTCACACCTGTCGTGCCTCCGCCTGGCATGGAATCAGCAGAGATGATCCCTGGGTAACGCAGGCAACGGAAGTCCAGGCCATAGCGGTGGTGGTAGTACTGTAAATATATATATATATATATTTTAGTCCAAGTAAGATGTAAAGGTACTAAAGATGGGAGGTAATAAAAACGTACCTCTCCCATGAGCTCAGCGTGCACTTTAGAGACTCCGTAGATGGTTCGTGGTCTCTGTACACAGAGGTCGGGGGTTGGGTTACGGGGGGAGGTGGGTCCAAAAGCTCCAATGGTGCTCGGCACAAAGAGGCGCAGGCCATGTTCAGCAGCAATGTCCAGAATGTTGTGCAGTCCTAAAAAACAAACAATATTATCTCTACCCATTACACTATATATATATATATATATATATATATATATATATATATATATATATATATATATATATAGATATATATATAGATATATATATATATATATATATATATATAGATATATAGTATATATATATATATATATATATATATATATATATATATATATATATATATGCAATTGTATTTTTAGTTACCAGTGATGTTGACAGAACGAGCCAAAGCCACATTGGCTTCACCCACAGCACTGAGCAGGGCACTGTAGTGAACCAGCCATGTGATGCGGTTGTTCACCACTATTTCACGCAGGTTTTTGTAGTCCAGAATATCAGAATAGATAAAAGGCCCTGAGAAAAAGAAAAGCAGATAATGGAAGCACTGTGTGATCATTTTTGGGACATTTCGATAAAGGCGTTTTTTTTTGTCTTTGACATTTGATAATAATACATCACAAATGGCTCATCCTTAATTCGATACTAAACAATTAGGATTCTGTTGTGATATGCAAAAATGAATTCATGTTTCTATTTAACCAAATACAGTACAAATAGTATATATTTAGAACTCACCACTGTGAAAGACGTTGCTTGGGGGTTTCCTGATGTCTGACAGAATTACATTATTCTTTCCGTACCTTTTTCTGAAAATGAAATCATCAGTGTCAAAACAAGAGTTTTTGATTGTAGATTAGTTACGACAGTGGCATTATTTACCTTAAGAGTTTAGCCAGTCCAACCCCAAGTTGTCCCAGGCCACCTGCAAAGAGATAACTGGAGTCAGCACAGGACATGCAGTAAAGGAGCACCAAATAATTATCTCCTCCACTGGTTTCTATGGAGACTCAGGAGAGGGAGAGTGGGCATTAAGAAAAAAGGTCAAAGCCCAGACCCCCACGTTGTTTTGAAACTGGCTTCACATTTGGCTTTGGGTCCCCAGTTGATTAATAAGCTACATCTGAATGAGGAACCAGCTATGCACCAGCTCATAACATTTGTTATGCCTACATCTTACCTGTAATGAGCACCTTTGGATGGTCAGTCTCTGAGAAGGACACAGAATGAAAGCTGGCATCAGAAGTCACCTGGCGAGGTGAGAAGCTAATGTTTCGAACTGCAATGGCCAGAGGCTGACAGCCACAGGCCGGGGAGCTGAGCAGGGCCTGCTTGGCCACTCTGCTGAGGCTTCTGATCACAGGCATACTGGTATCTACAAACAAACATAAGGTACTTTCATTAACACTTCAGTTCATACTCAAGTAACATTTGATATGGATCTTTATAAAGAATCTAAGAAGATTTAGTGAAAGCAAAGAGCAAGGTTTAACACCATTAAGCTTTTAGCTAAGAATTAAAAGTGCATCTCTAGACTTTTTTAAGGTAAACACACACAGAGGTGGGCTGCAGACAAATCGACAGGGATAAGAAAATAAACTTGGCGCTCAGAGTCAGGACGTGGCAACGGACAGTAGACGCGCACAGAAGTGCAAAGAAGTTGGACGGTATCCCATATTAGACTTTATACACCAACATTATATGACCACAATGTAACACTTCATTTGGCCTCATCAAAAACTAACTGTTATTAAGAGGAATTAGAAGTAAGCCAAGTTTTTCCTCTCTGCTCTCGCGCCTATCCTGTTGCACCGGATCAAATTCAGTAGTGCGCATGAGATACTTACCGAGAGAGTGCAGAGGTCCCCAAAAAGGAAGGAGGAGAGTAACTTGAGAGTACTTATACTGCCCTGCCTTTACCAAGAGGCCAATCAGGACCCGAGGGCGTATGTCACACAATGCAAACGACAACACTGCCAATATCAGGATCACTGACGTTTACAACTAACAACTAATAGCCTAAATACAGCTTAAATGCAAAGTTAAAGTAATTTTCTAGTTCAACGCTTATTTTGATGTCTTCCCATATTAACGAGCTTTGTTGTGCCAAGGTGTTTTACGCACGAGGTTAGTCAGTTATATAAGAGGAATAAGCATAGTGCCCATCCTCCTTCTTTGGCTGTGCACTGTGCGTCACCAGTGAGTTCTAAAGAAGCCTCCAGCTTCCTCCAAAAGTGGTTTAAATGTCGATTTAAATGTTAAATCATGTCGGTGTTAAATGTGTAAATTCTAGGCCTAAAGTCCGCAATATTGAAAACACAATGGGAACATAAATTAGTGATAAATCTAATAAATCAAATGTTAGTCACATGTTGGTGATAAAATAATAACACCAACAAACAGATTAACAGGTATGGCATGGCGGTCAAAATTCTATCAAGAAAGATGAGTACAAAAGCTCACTCACAATTTTTAAACTAAATCAAAATCGGGTATAGGCCTAATAGTGTAGTCTGTACTGTAAAAACCGGTACCAGTGGATATCCAGAAATAGTGGTGCATGTGGGCAGACAAATAAAGAAAACTGAATTACTTCATATCTAATTACTGATCAAGTTATTAACATCTCGACATGGTCGTTATTACAAGACCTACAATAAGTAAAGTGCAGTGGACTTACTTGCCGGTTCAATGTAAAATTCACAGTTAAATAAATCCGCCCTGGCGCGTGTATAGTGATGCTCACTCTGTGCGTTATCTTCTTCCAGTATTGCGTCAGCTGCGTCTGAGGGTTATATATCGGCTGCCATCTGTTTCTGCAGGAAACCGGCGTCCTCACGCCATTGGCGGCTGCTCGAAGGTGCGGTCACCCCTCATTGGCCACGCCCGCGAGTGACGTCCCCACAGGGGCAGACAGCGGGCTCTTTGTTGCTCCCCCAACTTTCTCCGTGCGCTCCCTGCGCTGAGTTTAAGCTATTTATAAAGTTTAGAATATCATATCAACAATGGCGATATTAACAACATGACATAACCCAACATCATTATTAAGTAGTGAGTGAAAACATTGTCTACTTAAATGAACTTAATAGGCCGTATTTTTTTTAATGAAACATCTTTGGCATTTTGTGCAATTAGATATAACCAAATTATTAAGTTGAAAATGACAAACATTTTGAGGATTGTATTATATTATTGCATCACAGTTGTTTTAGGCTTCCATGGTGAAATTTAAGTCCTTGGTTCACTCTGAGGCTGACCTGCTGAACTAGATGGAGTCACGTGTCAGTGGGGTCATTCATAGTCAATGAGCCATTTTAACTGAAGATCTATGTGCCTTGAGCAGGGGCGTGAGCTTTTAGATATTCACCTCTCTCCTCATGCCATATGCCACTTGTTATTTATCCAAGCAGAGGTAGGATGTGAGCTGTTTGACTTTGAAATGTGCGTAGTGTTTGCTGTAGATAGACTGGGGCCAATACAGGGGTCGAAAAAGGGCCCAAATGAGACAACAGTGAAAAAAGAGATTGGTCTTTGGCTGGTGGTGGGCCCTGAGTGGTAGAAGCGCACACACCCCCTTTGATGTCACCTTGAAAGGGTTTCAAAACAAGGTAATGAGTAAGCTGGCATACGTACAAATGATACATAATCAACATGCTATATTATCAAGATCAAACAAGAGTAATAAAACCACACAATAACACCAAGAAGGTAAGATAGATGCAGGAAGGAAACAGTCTCAAGTTTGCTTGCATGTTACGCACCTAAAATTACACAAAAAGGGTATTTCAATGGGATTTTTATGTTTGCAAAGCGTCTCACCAAGTACCCCACTCTCTTTTACTGGAGGGACATGTGCCATCTTGGAAAAAGAAGTGATGGCTAAACCCTACTTTGTAAACACTACTGCAATCACATGCTGCTCGAATGCTGCACCTGATACTGGCTATTTATTTCACTCCGACCTCATCAGATCTTGCGCTATGACACCCGAGCATATTTGTCTCACATGCTGTGGTGCTGCTTACTGAGGCTATAGCATACCATAAGGGGTCAAGGTATGGGGAAAGTCAGCACCCTGCACCACTGGTGAAAAACAAGTAATTGCCTCGCTATAAACTGTTACATACAGATACTGATAGATGTCAACCAAACATGTAAGAAATGCAGACTGCTCAACAAGTCTGAGGAGTCTGACCAGTTTTAGGAGAAAGTGGGAATAAAAAAAAAACAGTTGAGGCTGGGTGCATAAGTGCATGTTTAATGTGCATTGTATTTTCAAAACAATTGCAACAATATTTAATGACATCATTCATATTTCACATATTTTAAGGCAAAACCAAAGTAGCATATTGAAAAAGACACCTGCAAGCTCATTGTCTAAAGTAAAGGAGATATTCAGACTATGAAAATACAGCAGTATTTCCAGTGATATTTACAGAGCTCTTACAAAGTACATGTAAACCTTCTATTAATAAAGTTGTTAGTGTAATAGCGACAGTCGGATTAAAGATTAGTGTGAATGTTTCCATTGAGAAGACTCAGGAACTTTGGGCATAAGAGGTTAAACCAGCACACTTACAACCATGGACCACAATCACCAGGTATTTTCAAGTTTGTGTAATAAAGTGCTCATCAATGAATAGTACCGGTGCTTCATATGCACATACCAAAATGAGTTTGTTACATGGGTGGAATCACTATATTAACACTGATTCAAATTAATGAATTAGGGCAGTACTGTTCTTAAAATTATATGCTTGCTCATGAATTCTTAAACTGTTAAGATGCTGGAATAAAACCCATTCATTATTAGTTCCTATGTTATCTTATGTTATCTATTAGTTAAAAAAGGGTAGCACATTTTGATTTCACAAAATGTCAGGACAGAGAGACTTCTGTGAAATTTAGGTGGTTTCCTTCAAGCATTATTTTTTAATCATTCTTTGGGTTTAGAACCTTTGGAGACTTGACACACAACCTTCACCCCTATAGGAAGAAGTTTTGCTGAATATATTACCCATTTGCCCAAACCCTCTCCCTTTGTGTAATTATATTGATATTCTAGCATTTTTAAGAGTAACAGAAATATATAAAGTAATTGATACACATTTGGTCCTATGAATTTATAAGCAAATACAGTTGAGTAGGTGGTGACTCTGCCTACACATATTGCATCATGACTTGCCTTATGGATCCTATATTATGTTTCCACGGAGACATAGCATTTGGCAGGGGGAGTGAATACATTTGTGACTGCTTAATAAACAAAATCCAAGAGCAAGACGCTGTACAATAGACAAACCCACAGATTTTTAAGGGAGACATATTATGCAAAACTGGCTTTTATATGGAAGTTCATTTGTTCCATTAGATTTTGAATTTTAAATACCACAGAATTTCTCACTTTGAATTTTTTTAACTCTGAAAAAAGATCTTTAGTTTAGATTTTAAGTGTATTTTTTCAATAGGTTTCAAACAGTCAAAATTTCGCAGAAAAGATCCAAGATGCCAAGGCAGAAGCAACTGTTCATGTGTGAGTGAGGAGGACAGAGGCTGTTTCCCGTTTGCCGTTCTCGTCTGTGGGCGGGGTTTAAAGAGATGAGGTTTTGATGAGGCTAATTCTAACCAGACCGGTTCACTACACCATTTTCTGCTTGTTACTAAGATAAATCAGATCACTTTGGATCAGTTGCTTCTGCCTTGGCATCTTGGATCTTTGCTGTAAATTTTTTCACACTCTGGAATTCGACTGTTGAAAATGAGGGCCTGAAAATATTTGTGCTGAATATTTAAAAGGTTATTTTTTTTAATATGTAATTTTAAACACTTTTATGTATAGGTAAATTTCAGCAACTAATATTCAAAATAAAAATAATTCAAACATGTTTTTTCAGAGTAAAAAAAAACAGAGAAATTCAATGGCATTTAAAATTCAAAATCTGATGAAACAAATTATCCTCCATACTTTTAAAGAAAACAGTGTTTAGATTAATTTAGTGTGTTTCATACATGTTTAAGTAATTCTGCATTCAAGGCGCCATTGCTAGAGAAACTGCATTTTACCTAACCCCCAAGCAGCACAGCACTTAGCTGGGATGACATTTACGGTGGAAGAGGGGTTGGTGGAAATCAGCACCACAGTTTTACCAACTGTGTCAAGTCAGTGGAGGTGTTTCTTTGTTTTAGATCAATATTACTCTTTAAAAAGGTCCAAAACATAGAATAATGATCCAAGTGTGTCGTAGATTATAACAGACAGTGCATAATATGTCTTCTTTAAAGGAACATTCATGCATGCCATTTTATACTTGGCACGTCAACCCATCACCTTAACCTTCACCTTCATGTTTTCCGTTTATGGTGACTGAAGCAGAGGGTCCTCAGTCTCCAGTTGAGCCAACTGCCTGCGGAGGCTGTTCACTTTGTTCTGCAGCTCCTTGTTGTACTCTATGATATGAACCATTTCTTCATATGCCTCATCCAGACACTTGGAGGAGCGGTTCCAGCGAAGAAACACACCTAGAAAAATAATGTTTCACGTGTTACCAAAGAAATTCAACCACTGATGAAATGAGGAAGAAGGTCATATGACAACACTGAATTACCAGCAATACATAAATGACTAAAACTGGAATTTATCTTTCATTTCAGAACTTGACAAAATAAAAACAAGCATTTATCATTACAAGTGAATAGGAATAATAGATGTCAAATTACTACAGACACAAATATAAGGAGAATCATGGGTCAACTTGTTAATAAATTACATGGAGAAATATTTTAAAAAGGTGTATTTGATATTTGAGGTATATTATTATATTTTACTGGACAAAAAACTGTAAAATTAAAATGGAATAAAGGCTGTGATGGAAATTTCTTGTCAAGCTAAAGAATGTATTGTTTGGGTTTAGAGAATTAAAGTATTCATGGTCACAGGCAGTGGTATGATCGCCTCTGTCTGGGCCTCTTCAAGGGAGGGTCATTATGTTCAGCCATTATATACCAGGGTTAAAACAACAGGTTGTTGTTCTGTTCATCCTCCCCATTTAGAATCATTGGAATACGTTAGTTCAGCTAATCAAGGCCCCAGTTTAACATCTCCACATACCATTGTCTCCCTCCGAAGGCTGTTTATTATATGTTTTGTCTCATGTTGATATGATGACCTCGGTAAACTGTATAAGAAGCCTGTTATTGTTTTAACAGACACAGACTAGGGAGAGACGGACCTCGCGGGAGGGACAGATATGTTTCTTTTTCATTTTCTCTGTAATTGTGCACAATTGCTTGAATAAATCCAATCTCTTTGATTGAAGACAACTTTTCTCCAGTTTTTATTTTTCTCAGATTTAAAAATCCACAACAATTGGCGTCACAAACAGCTCTTTCGACCGGTTCCTTTTTCGGCAACTGTGACCACGGCCGGCCACCCGGGATCCATTCCTGCCTTGCCTCTGCGTTGAGAAGGAGAGTTGCCGCTGGAAAACGACCGGTGCTAAGACCCAACCTGCTGCTACAAGCATCGTTTGTGGTGAGTTGTCTTTTTTTCAACGAGTTCTGAAGTTTTGGGCCAAAAAGAAAAAAAAAAAAAGGGGGGGGGGGATAATCGCAAAAATATCAATTAGAACGTGACAAAACTAAGTAATTATATCAATTTAAAATTCAAATTCTTGGGGCAAATACTGCATTAACATTCCAGTCAAGTGAAAGCGGTATAGGGTTGTGACCTCGGGTGAGTCCGCTCTGGAACGTGGCTGCATTTGTGAGCACGCTGGTTGGATTGTAGGGAAAGGGCCAAGGGGGTCCTAGCCAGAGAATGTGAGGATGAGTGTGAAATATGACACCCAACGTGAATGCCAGAGTGTGAATGAGGAAGAGCCATCTCCCCGTTATCCTGCTAGTTATCCATTCATAAACACACAAACATCTCAATACACTGGGCCCAGTTCATACACACCCACATCTGACAACTTTACACAGGACAAGATTACTGCGCCTGTTTCTTGTCTCTACCCAGATCTGAGTCATGCCTTCGTCGCCTCCATGGACCCGGACCTGGACTTCATGCCTGTCAGACGAGCCCGCCGCATCGCAGGGGATGATGACATCATGCCAGCACCGGACGTTGGAGAGCAGGCTGAGGCGTTCCCCATGGAGCAGGCGGAAGCACACCACATTGCACAGGCTGAAGCTCCTCCTGGGTCTCCACCCCCACCTTTCGCTCCACCCCCTCCTTTTGCTCCACCCCCTCCTTTTGCTCCACCCCAACCTCTCGCTCCACCCCCTCCTTCCCGCCCAACAACGAGACATGGCCAACAAGGAAGGCAGTCAAGGAGGCAGGGGAAGACAGCTACAAAATCGCGCACCGTCGACTGGGCGGTGCAGGTGGGACCAGCGGGGGCGTTCCCGATGATTGAATGCCCACATCCTGACCTTGGAAGTTGTTACGTGTACAGGGCGTGGTCAGAACGAGACATAGCAGACAGCGCTGAGGGCCAACCAGATCCCGAGGCTGACGGGGGCAAGTTCTCTGAGAATTTCATGACTTTCTGTGGCGAGTTCCGCTCCTCTGGCAAAGAGATCAGATCAATCCTGGTGAAAAAGATGAAGCCATACGATTTACTCAAGATTGCAGACCATATCCCTGACTCAATGCTGCGAGCCACGGACAGAGTATACAACCACAATGTTGACTATGTCCGAGCAGTGACAGCTCTGTGCCGGGCAATAAAAGAGACTTTCCCTGCCAGAATTAGTGTGGACGCTGTATACCAGTGCAAACAAAGAAAAGATGAAGAAGTAGAGGCATTTATTCACCGGATGATGGACACTTTCAAGGACAAGGGGGGATATAAAAGGGACATTATGAACTGCATCTCTGTCATGCGATCAAAGGAGGACTCCTCCCAGAAATACTTGAACTGGTCCAGGAACTGTACGTGGGCGTGGATTCGCCAACACTGGACCAACTGAGATCGTATGCCGTACACGCCCACAAGCTTATCCAGAACCGGGCGCGCAACAAAATTGCCAAGCGGGAGAAGGAACTCCATGAGGCCACGATGACGCTGTTTGCCCAGGTTGGAAGGAGGATGTCCCGCAACAGAGGAGGGCGTGGCCGGGGCCGGGGCAGAGGTAAGTCATGGGCATACAACCCATTCTTTGGCCAGGATGTCTGCTACCGCTGCGGGGAGCCTGGGCACATTTCCAGGGACTGCACGTGGGAACTGGGGAATGAGGACGTGCCCAACCGGGCCAGAGGGCAGAGATACAGCTCGGACTGACTAGGCATGGAGGACGGGGGCCGGACCGGAGAGGAGGGGAAGGCATCTGCTCCAGTCAACACCCAAACAAACGGAAGCGGTAGAGCGTATAGCAGCCGTTGTCCCAAATCCATTCACGATTCTCAGTCAAATTCCATCAGATGCAGCCTATTTCTCCATCATTGATTTGGCTAACACGTTTTCCTCTGTACCAGCACACATCGACTCGCAATTTTGGTTTGCATTTGAATATGATGGGGAAATGTGACAATTTACGAGACTTCTGCAGGGTTTTCTAAATTTACCAATGCTTTTTAACTCATGCACGTGCCTGTTACAGTACGTTGACGATTTATTGTTGTGCTCTCCCTCTGAGGAGCAGTGCAGACGCGACACTGTGACATTGTTACGTCATCTGCATGCAGAAGGTCACAAGGCTAGCCTTTCAAAAAAGAAGTAGTCTTCTTGGGTCACGTGATCTCAGAAAAGGGCAAAAGCCTGTCTATTGACAGGACTACAGCCATTCAAAACATTCCGAGGCCTCAAACAAAAAAACAACTTATGTCTTTTCTTGAAATGTGTTCATACTATCGTATGTTCATCCCAAATTTTTCTGTCCTAGAAAAACCTCTTAGTGCACTGATTTATGGTAAAGGTCTTAGACCTAGTGATAAAATTAGTTGGACAGAACAAGCAGAGGAATCATTCTGTGACTTGAAGCGGGCACTACAGACACCGACTTTGGGTATCCCTGACCCTACATGACCCTTCACACAGACTGTAGATGAAAGAGATGGGTGCATGATTTCTGTTCTGTTGCAGTTGCATGGAAGTGCTTTGCATCCAGTGGGGTACTTGTCAGCAAAACTGGACCCAGTAGCTGCTGGGATGCCATGATGTTTGCGGGCGGTGGCTGCAGCTGAGAAAGCAGTGCTTGCCTCCCGTGATGTCGTTGGTTATTCTGATCTAACACTGGTTGTTCCGCATGCTGTCGCACTAATACTACTAGAGCAAAAAACCTCTCATCTGTCCTCCGCTACGTTACTACCTATCGAGGGAGAGGGTGAGCCACACTGCTGTGTGTACGGACCGCTTTGATCTGCAGGAAGTCCCCCTTGATAACCCAGATCTCATTCTTTATGTAGATGGATCCGCATCGAGAGATGCACGCACGGGGGCCAACAGAGTAGGGTACGCTGTCTGCTCAGATCACAAAACTGTGGCCTCGGGGCCTCTGCCGGCCCACTACTCAGCTCAAACGGCAGAGCTGGTAGCACTGACCACAGCCTGTAAAATGGCCACAGGGAAATCAGTAACCATCTTTACAGATTCCAGATATACCTTTGGTATACCTTTGATTGGGCGGGGCTGTGGAGACACAGAAAGTTTTTGAAATCTGATGGTAAACCAATTTTGAATGCTTCACAGGTAGCGGACCGGTAGGAGGCCCCGGGGAAGACCCAGGACACGCTGGAGGGACTATGTCTCTCGGCTGGCCTGGGAACGCCTCGGGGTCCGTCCGGAGGAGCTGGTGGAAGTGGCTGGGGAGAAGGAAGCTTGGGAGCCCCTGCTTAGACTGGTGCCCCCGCGACCCGGCCCCGGATAAGCGGAAGAAGA
The DNA here is from genome assembly GCA_030686955.1 of Odontamblyopus rebecca. Lineage (NCBI taxonomy): Eukaryota > Metazoa > Chordata > Actinopteri > Gobiiformes > Gobiidae > Odontamblyopus > Odontamblyopus rebecca. The sequence continues at coordinate 18,493,654 of CM060673.1, forward strand.
TGGATGGATGGATGGATGGTAGCGGACCTGTTGGAGGTCATCCAGCTCCCCTCTGCACTGGCCATTTGCAAATGTCAAGCTCACACTAACCAAAATGACTCCATTTCTGCAGGAAACAGGAGAGTGGATGCTGCTGCCAGAGCGGCGTCTTATCAGACGCTGAGGAGAGACACACATGCTGGTGACCTCGGTGTTTAATAATAATCTTTCTCTCCCCTTATCAGACATGCAGAGTCTCTGCATGTCTTTTCAAAGTGGGACATTGGATCAAATGTGGAGCGGTGAAAATGGATGGTGTGTTTTACTGTCAGGGTAAACCATGTCTTCCAAAACACTTTTTTAGGCATTTTGCAGTGATCACCCACGGTCGTGACCATGCATCAAAAGGAGGGATGACTGATTTGATTAACAACCACTGGTACACTAAGGGCTTCTCTTCCTACGCACAAAGGTTCTGCCTGGCATACAATTCAGGGAGAGCCAAGGCAATCCCACAGGCGGCGCACCCACACCCAGCACGCCCCTTTGCCCACGTCCAAATGGATTTCATAGAATTAACACCATGTGAAGGAAAACGGTACTGTCTGGTGATGGTTGATGCGTGGTCTCGACATGTGGAAGCATTCAAATGTAAACATGCCTCCAGTCACACGGTGATAAAAGCCCTGATCACTGAGGTGGTACCACGATGGGGCGTGCCTGAGAGACTGTCAAGTGACAATGGGGCACATTCCGTAAACAGGATAGTGCAGGAGATGAGGAAGTTTTTAGGGATAGATCTTTGCAGACACACTGCGTATCACCCTGAATCTGCAAGTATGGTGGAACGCGAGAATGGGACCCTCAAGAGGAAACTGGTAAAAATTTGTGAAGACACAGGCATTTCCTGGGTGAAGGCACTCCCACTGGCACTGATGTATATGCGAATGAGAAAACGTGCACGGTGCAACATGAGCCCCTTTGAGATCTTGTTTGCGAGACCACCAAATCTGGGAGGAGGCCCGCCTCTGAGGGAGTTGCCACACAGTTCGTTGTGTGACGACGCTATGTTAGCATATTGTAAGGAAATGGGGGCGCTTTTGTCTAATATTTCTGTGCAGGTAAAAGCCGGGTTGCCAGCCGCTGCGGTCCTCCACGACATCAAGGTCGGAGACTCAAACATTGGCGTTCGAGACACTGGGTCGGGCCGTACGTTGTCCTGCTGATCACCGATACAGCAGTGAAAGTTGCAGAGAGGGGGAGCTGGATCCACACTTCACACTGCAAGGTGATCCGCCATCCTCCTGAGGGGCCCCTCACACGACCCGGGTGACGGGGGCGACATCAGCGCTCCCAAGCAACAAGGGGTAGGGGGCAACTCGGCCCCCACCGACGCTGTGACCCAGGCAGGCTGGCAGGTGCTACCTGCCAACTTCAAGACAGGGGTAGGCCGCCACGCCACCCCCTCTGAGCAGTCAGGAGAGGGTCTTAGAACCACTCCCACCGTTGGAACTAGACGGGAGGGCCATAGTGCCGCTCCCGACGCTGAAATCGGGCCAAGAAGCGAGCCAGGTCCTGTGACAGACTCCAACAAGAATGACGCGAGACCGAGCGCTGCGTCCACCGCTGGAACCGAGCCAGGTCCTGTGACAGGCTCCAACAAGAACGACGCGAGACCTAGCGCTGCATCCACCGCTGGAACAGAGCCAGGTCTGTTGATGGACTCCAATGCTCCCAAGCGATGAGGGAGACCTCCCGGGACTCGCATGGGGGCAAACTGACCTCCGCTCCCACCCAGTGACAGGGTGCTAAGAACAAGGGACAACAAGAACTGACTCATCTACTGATAACGTTCATTTCCAGTCTAACATGACATGTGGCCAGAGTAGCACTTCCTCCTCGGGCGAGGGGTGAGTTCCAAGAACCAAATGGACTAGGGTTAGGGTATGCTTTTGTGGGTACTGTGATACTGGTCTTCTTTATCTTATGGTTGCTGTATGCTCCGGCAGTCTATCGCGCATTCATCAAACGAAACACACGCAGTTTACCAGGGGACAACACCGAGTGGTTAGAGGCATTAGTTAAATCGCACGATCACCCTACTGTGTATTCATTGAATTACTGGTATCAATATGCTAAGTATGTAGCCGATAGCCACAACCACTCCAATTGTTCCGTCTGCACACATCTCCCACTAGCCGCCGCCAATCCCCACATACTGCCACTACCAGTGCCCGACATTGCCGACATCATGCCTGGCACCCCGACGTCGTCTAGCCATCCAAATCTACTCTCTCGTGCTGTATGGTCCATGTTGGGCGTCGCACTCCCATTACCCCCTCGCCCTACCACCACCAGAAACAAACCACAGTTCAAAACAGCTAGCAATCTGGACCACGCACCAATTTTTGGTCCCGTACACATCAGAGCAGGGTCAAAATTTATATGTTATACTCAGATGCGCTCGGAAACACAGCTCATTGCAGCAAATGTAACTACAAAACCCGTAGGGAAGATCCCCTAGTGCAGTGGTTCTTAACCTTGTTGGAGGTACTGAACCCCACTAGTTTCATATGCACATTCACCGAACCCTTCTTAATTGGAAAAATAAAATATGTTTTTTTCAAATTCAAAACATAGGTATATATATTTTATTGTAACACACATGTGAATCCATATTGCACATATTCATCTGATCACTTTCTTTTTTTGCTTGACACAGTTAGTATGAAGGGAAAATATTAAGAAAGAAATGACACAACACTATCATGACAGTCACAAGACTATTGCGCGCACAAAATTTCCTGCAGCCAATAACGGCCAAACGAGGTGTGTCATCACCAATCATATGAGTTGGATGTGTGTCTGACCCCTGCCAAACCCCTGACACTGACTCACCGAACCCCTTGGGTTCAATCGAACCCAGGTTAAGAACCACTGCCCTAGTGTCTACTGTTCTGTGATACACACACCATGCTCTTACCTCCCTGACTCCCGCAACTTTAACAGTACCCAAGCGACGTCTGGGACTGTTTGCACGCCATACTATAGAGTACCAGACTTCCTCGGGACCCAGCCCGTGGAAGGCTACAGTGGCAAGAAAAAGTATGTGAACCCTTTGGGATTTCTCTGATTTCTGCATAAATTTGGGATAATATGTTTCCTGATCTTCATGTAAGTCACCACAATATACAAACACCTTCTGCTTTAACTAATACTATACAAAATTATGTGTTTTCACCTTTTCACTGAACACAACATGTAAAAAACTCACAGTGCAGGGTGGAAAAAGTATGTGAACCCCTACGCTAATGACTTCTACAATAGCTAATTTGAGTCAGATCTCACCCATTATGGAGTCCAATTACTGTGATGAGATTGCAGGTATTGATTGAAGCTGCCCCACCCTTTAAAAACCCACACTAACCTTGAGATAGCTCTTTTGAAGAAGCATTGTCACATGGGAACCATGCCACGCACCAAAGAGCTCAGTGAAGACCTGCGAGCAAGAATTGTTGGGCTGCATAAAGCTGGGAAGGGATACAGAAGTATTTCTAAAAGCCTTAATGTCCATGTCTCAACAGTGAGACAGATTATGTACAAATGGAGGGAGTTCAAGACAGTTGCCACTCTCCCCAGGCGTGGTCGTCCTACAAAGATGACAGCAAGAGCACAGAGCAGAATTGTCAGTGAGGTGAGAAAGAGTCCTAGAGCATCAGCTAAAGACTTACAAACATCTCTGGCACATGCAAACATTTCTGTTCACACCTCCACAATACGCAAAACTTTGAACAAGAATGGTGTTCATGGGCGGACACCACGGAGGAAACCTCTGCTGACAAAAAAGAACATTGCTGCACGTCAAAAGTTTGCAAAAGATCACCTCGATGTTCCACAGCAGTTCTGGCAAAACATTCTTTGGCCAGATGAAACAAAAATTGAGCTATTTGGAAGGAACACACAACGCTATGTATGGAGGAAAAATGGCACAGCACACCAGCATCAAAACATCATCCCAACTGTGAAATATGGTGGAGGAAGCATCATGATTTGGGGCTGTTTTGCAGCCTCAGGTCCTGGACGGATTGCTGTCATCAATGGAAAAATGAATTCCAAAATGTACCAAGACATTTTGCAGGAAAACTTAACACCATCAGTCCACCAGCTGAAGCTTAAACGAGGATGGGTGATGCAACAAGACAACAACCCCAAACATACAAGTAAATCAACAAAAGAATGGTTCAAAAAAAAAGAAATTGCGCCTTCTGGAGTGGCCAAGTCAGAGTCCGGACCTCAACCCCATTGAAATGCTGTGGCATGACCTCAAGAGAGCAATACACACCAGACAACCCAAAAATATTGTTGAACTGAAACAATACTGTGAAGAAGAATCGTCCAAAATTCCTCCTGCCCGTTGTGCAGGTCTGATCTGCAACTATAGAAAACATTTGGTTGAGGTTATTGCTGCAAAAGGAGGATCAACTAGCTACTAAATGTTGAGTTTCACATACTTTATCCTCCCTGTATGTGAATGTTGACTGCTTGTGTTTAATAAACAAAAATCAAAACACATTTTTTTTCCTGCAGTATTACTTTAGAAGAATGTATGATTGTATTGTTGTGACTTAAATTAAAAACAGAACACATTTTATGACTAATTTATGCAGAAAACAAAGAAAGCCCAAGGGGTTCACATACTTTTTCTTGCCATTGCATATGTTTTTGTGTGGGTACCGCATGTATGAGAACTTGCCTCCTGGCTGAGTGGGCCATTGTGCAGCTGCTGTGGCCTCGGATCATTCATATATTGTCAGCACCCACCTCAGACACAAGCGCAAGTTCAAACCACGCGATCCTATTTGGGGCACAGATGTCCCAGATGATCATAAAATTTGGACAACCGGCGAAAAGGTCGTTTTAGCCTTATTTCCTAACGTCGGCGTAGGTAAACTAATGCTTAGAATGGAAACACTCAGTTACAGATTTGCATCTTTCATTAACACCACTATCACAATATTTGAGGCTCAGAGGGTTGAACTTCACAGTTTGCACTTCAGAATCGTATCGTACTCGATCATGTCACAGCGAGTGTTAGAGGGGTCTGCGAAATCCTGGGCTTGTCGTGTTGTACGTACATCCCCGCTAACGACGAGGATGGCGCGGCAATCCAACAGGGTATAGCCAATTTGACCAGACTCCGCAACCTAATGGAAAATGACAAGGTAGACGGAAATTCAGGAGTACTGTCCTCTATGTTTAACTGGCTATCCTCCTCTTGGCATAACGTTCTCATCAACATCGCCATAATCATAATCGTCGCCTTGGTGCTATTCTCGTGCGTGATCCCCTGTATCTTTGGATCTTTCAGTAAAATGATGACCGCCCATTTTTTGGCACACCAGGTGCCCGGTGGTGACCTGAGTAATAGTATTCGCGCCCCAGACTCTGACCCTGATGACTCGGACGATGACGACTTTGTCAAGGAGCTAAGAGCCAAAAATGTGCAGAATGCAAGGGACTCCCGTCTGAGAGCACACAAGGGAAATGTTATGGAGAGGGTCTAAACTAATAAATTAATCATGCTTGCAACCAGTTTGCCCTTCTCCCTTTTTGGGCTTTCTTTTTTTTCTTTTTTCCTCCCCTTTTATTATGTTTTTTTTAGTTTATGTTACATTTAATCATAATCATAATCCGTGTTTATGCAAGTCTAATCAGGGTCAGGTTTTCAATCTGTTAGATTCAGCCACATCTCAGATTTAAAAATCCACAACAAAGGCATTAAAAGTATTTTTGTTTAAATCAAGAATATGTACAAGACTGGAAAATCTGATCCATGTAAAAATGCCAAGTTATAATTTCCTGTACAAACAACATATTTGGACTATTTCATAATTTCCATGAAAAAACTTACTTTTAAACTGTGTTTCATGCACTATACACACACTACACTTGTGGTGTAAAACTTTTACTTTGTTTTCTGTTGGGATCTATTTAAGTTAAAGAATGTTTTTTAAGGGTTTAGATCAGTGGTTCTTAACCTGGGTTCGATCGAACCCCAGGGGTTCGGTGAGTCAATCTCAGGGGTTCGGCAGGGGTCAAGACACACATCCAACTCATATGATTCATGATGACTCGCCCCGTTTGGCCGTTATTGGCTGCAGGAAATTTTTTGCGTGCAATAGTCTTGTGATTGTTGTGATGGTGCCGTGTCATTTCTTTCTCAATATTTCCCCTTCATACTAACTATGTCGAGCAAAAAAAGAAAGTGGTCAGACGAATATGTGCAATATGGAATCACATGTGTGCACCAATAAAATATATATATACCTATGTTTTGAATTTGAAAAAAAAAAAAACATTTAATTTTTCCAATTAAGAAGGGTTCGGTGAATGCGCATATGAAACTAGTGGGGTTCAGTACCTCCAACAAGGTTAAGAACCACTGGTTTAGATGCTGTTAACTAACAACCGCTAAAGTGTTTGTGTATTCCTGCTACATGTGATGGTGTAATGTACTGTTCCTGGTGTATCTCAGGACAGGACACTCTGCTCTGTCTTCATCCAATGTTTTTAAAACAACAAGCTGTTGCTCTGCTTATTTTTATCATTTACTCATCAATAGTGATATCCTTGGGGGCAATCTGATCGATGCCCAGGTCAACCCGGCGTTTAGTCTCTGGAGGTTGTTTAGATATACTGTAGTATGTATTACCTCATGTTGATGTTATGACATTTGTCAACTGTATAAGAGCCTGTTTTTGTTTTACCATGCATCAGATTAGGGAGAGACGGACCTTGCGTGAGGGACAGATAGGTTTCGTTTTGATTTTCTCTGTAATTGTGCGCACAATTGTTTTAATAAATCCAGACTCTTTGATTGAAGACAACTTCTCTCCAGTTTTTATTCTTCTCAGATTTAAAAATCCACTGTGATGGAAATTTATATTCTCTATTTGTCTTTGTGTAAATGAATGTGATCTACTTAAGACCAGAGGAGTCATTAATATGTGTAAAAGCTCAGTCTCCAAGTCAGGAAGTCTTTTGTCATCTTAAGGCTGCTACACACGAGAGGATTTTTCGGTCTTAAACGATTTTTAAACATGCAACAAAATGCGCACACCACAGACACGAGGATCGCAAAGACTGCAGCGGGATATGTCTGCATAAAACAGGCTGCAAAGCTGTGAGCACAATCACGTCACCGGTTTCCTGTCTACAGTAAAACTACTCGCATTGAGAGTCTGAAGTGTTCAAAGATCAGAGCTCTGGACTTCAAGTTTAGACAAGTCAAAACTGTGTTTTCTGCCATTGATGCTCTGTTTTATGGGCTGATACTGTAGCGTTGTTGATGTTTGGTGGTTACAATCTGACACTGTGACACCACACACATGAGGAGTGCAGTGGCTACAAAATCGCACACAGAGACAAAAAGTCAGGTCACATGTCCATAAACTCGGGAAGAAGAAATTTCAGCCAAAATCGGGCAAATTCTCCTGTAGTGTGTGGCGGCCTTTAGCTGTCCTCAAATGTAAGTTAAGTTGATTAGCACAAACCTGTGAACAACTCTGCTTTGATATGTATGTAACTTGTTTTTGTGTATAAATACTCAGAGCTCAGATGTTCTGGGAAGGAAGGAGAGAGGAGAGGATATACTAGAGGAGATACTGGGTGGAGAGACAGGAGGAGATACTGGGTGAAGAAGCTGTTGGTCTGTGGCCAGGACAGGCCTAGGCCCTGTCTATATCTGCTGTAACAATAATAAACCTTTGTCTGTATTCCAAAAACTCATCAGGCTTTGCAAATGTATTACATTTTTCTTCAAGATCGAAATAATTTTTTTCCATAACAATTGGCATCAAGAAGTGGAATCCAAGAGTGAATGTCCAGAACACAGTGCAAATGGAATTTTGTCTGCTTGAGTGTTCTTTCCTGATGCATGGAGGAAAAGAAAGACATGGATGGACATTGGCTTCTGTCCTGGATCATCACCTCTGGATTCGAACAAGATCTGTGTGGTAAGCAATACAGATTTCATTTAAGTTAATTTTAAAGGAAACCTTCATCTACAAACACTTGGAAATGTTCAAAGGACAGTGTGCCTCCTATTGGAGTTAAGTGGACTTCTCTAAACAAGCTGCTGTAACACCATGCTGCAAATATAATTTAAAAGATGATACTGATGGTGCAGCCTTATCTCCTCAGGCAGGTCGTTCCAGAGTCTAGGTGCCCAGACTGAAAAGGCTCGGTCACCTTTTGTCCGGAACCTGGACTTCAGAACAGCTAACAGGGACCTGCCTGAGGATCAAAGGCTGTGGGAGGGCTCGTATGGAGTTAAAAGTTCTGAAATGTAACTTGGTGCAAGACCTACACAAGCTTTAAAAGTGAAGTAAAATCAATTCTGAAACACACCGGCAGCTAATGAAGCGAAGCTAAAACAAGGGTAATGTGTTGATGTCTGTTAAAACCAGTGAGGAGCAGAGCTGCTGCATTCTGAACCAGCTGCAGGCGGGAGATGGATTTGGAATCAAGGCTGGAAAGGAGAGAGTTGCAATAGTCTAGAGGGGAGAAGATGAGTGCGTGGATGACTTTTTCAAGATCAGGATGGGAGAGGACAGTTTTGATTTTGCTAATTGTGTGGAGGTGGAGGAAACAGGATTGGGTGATTGATGTGAAGGTCGAAGTTGAGGTGAGAGTTGAAAATAATGCAGAGGTTTCTGGCAGCAGGGGTGATGTTGGGACCGAGAGGGCCGAGACTATTACTGACATGGGAGGTGGACTGGGGGAGATTGATTAGAATGATTTCAGATTTGGAGCTGTTGAGTTGTAGCCTAAAGTACTAAAGCAGCCAGTCTCCCAGGGTCATTTGAACTAAAGACTCATCAGTCAACACGTAAGCAGAACTAAGATGGAAGAAAAGCCAATCAAAAGAACAAGAAAAGATTTTCCAAAGAACCATGCTCTATCTGTTGTTAACTGCATTTATACCATCTTCTGAGAAATATCACACTGACAATGGTTGGAGAAGATCTACACAAAAAAGGAGTCCAACTGAAGAGCCAAGGCAACATCCTTTTCCCTAACCTGTGATGCCCCTCCCCCCTGCTGGGCTGTCACACCATGTGACAGTGATGACTTTGCGCTGCCTTTGATCACTGAACTGTAAAAACTCTGAAGTAACTTACATATTTTTCCTCTGATTTACTTGTCTTTGTGCTTTAACATGATAACTAGAAACATTGTGCAAGGTTTTAGTTTTGCTACACTTTGCTTTACATATTATCTCGCACTGGGACGATATGAATGTATTCTCCACAGTAGAAGTTAGCACAGAGTCACTACAGCTAATGACCAAACAGTCACTGGGTGAAATTCCCCTCTAGTGTAACTAGCTAGTGAACAGTCAAACGGGTGGAAGTCCCTGCTCTTTAGCAAACAGTCACTACGTAAAAATCCTGACTAGGGTTATTGACTAGTAAAAGGCAGTTGGGTGAGATTCCCTGTGTAGTTGAGTGTAAAGACTAAAAGGCTAAGACCTTCTCATGGAGGAAAGTAAATTCAAGGGAGCACTTAAGAATGGAAATATTATGTATTGTAAATGTAAAATGCATGAAGAAATATGTAAATTCAACATGTACAAAAAAAACAAAACAGGAAAATGGAAGGAAAAAAGAAATAACTGACTTTTTATGGTTATTTCTTTTGTGTTTTTGCCTATTGATTCTTAATGATATCATAAAAAAGTCCAGCTGGTACCAGAAAACTCCTTAAGTGTACAAATTTTATATATTTTGGTGAGCTCTCTTAAAAACAAAATGAAGGCCTTATTAAAGCCCGTTGTGATCACAAAAAACAAAACAAAACAAAAAAAACCTTGAGCCTGCAAATTTCTTTAATATATATTAGAGCCCGACCGATATGGACTTTTGTGAAACCGATATGATACCGATATAATGCCATCAGGCCAGGACGGTAGTCGATATAATCGCAGATATTTCTTAAAAAAAAAAAATAAAAAATTGCTGCTTTGTTATACAAGTTTAATAATCCTGTAAACTTTCACCTTTTCCCAGAAAGTTTTATTAGTAACAATCAGGTGCAATGTTTTACTTTTTAGCATATTGAACCAACTTTAACTTTTAAATACTAACAAAATATGTATGTATCCTTGGTGTAGTCCCACACCAGACTATAGCCTTCCTTTGCCTGTAAAACACACACACACACACACACACACACACAAATAATAAATATTTAAAATGCATATTTTCATTATGATGTTGAGAGACTAAGTCACTTTTCATGTGAAAATAATGATTATTCTTATGTATTATGCTACACCTCCCGTTCACCTGAACGCGTTGAACACACCCCATACTGCACTATTCGTTAACATATTCGCTGAGTGCTTCTCACTTGTATCCATGCTTCGCTATTAAATCCTGCACCTACGCACCGTTTTTAAAAAATGGTAACACAGTGTCACACAGTCGCTGTGCCGACAGGTTGGAGGTGGTCTTTTATAAATGTTTTTACGCGATCTTGAATTAGACATTTTATCCCAAGCAGACTCGGAAACCATCGTTGTTTATGTTAAATGACACTGTTTATGTGTGCGGCTGTTCAAGCAATTAGCCATTAAAGTTATCTGGTCATTTCGACATATTTGGAGAAAGATTCTAAACCATGCAGTTACCTGAGCCGTATATTTCATTGAACATATCAATATAATTGTTATGCACAATCGCATGTATTGCAACCTTGGCAAGAGAAAGTTTTGTCAAGGTGACCTAATTATGCTAGGTTACCGTAACTTTAGCTCGCTAACTTACAACACAGCGTGACCATGACTCACTCAATAATGCGCAATTCAAGAATGAAGACGTTGTGATTGTTTATTTCACAGACCGGGGCAAAATACTGCAGTTAGCACATGCCTCATCAGTGAAGGCCTCCCGCAGATGTCCCTCACCTAGACAGGTGGGACATAGGTCATGTCCATCACCCGGCTGTAGCGGAGCCAAACAGGACTGGAAACATAAGGACTTGAGGATTGTGGTGGAGTACCGCAGCCCAATTTAAGCTCAAAGCCCATTAGTGTATACGCTAAGCAGAAAACGCCACTAGCGACCTGCAAACAACGTCGTATTCTGTGTGTAGTGAAGTAGAGTCAGGTCGAGCAGGGAGCGCCACTAGTGACCCACTTAACGCTAATAAAATGGCACTAAACACTAATAATCATTAAGAATAAACCAAACATGGTTATTCAGTGACCTTAGCAGTCTCATTATGTAGCAACGAGCCAAATGGCTAACAACAAAGTGACGGAAATTAGCCGAACGCGGCGAAGTCCGAAGAAATAATGAATTAGACTTAAATGGAAAACTAAACACAAGCCGAAAGTGGCTATGCTAAAACAGCAACGTAAATCTACCAAGCGTGTATCTGTGGCGAAACTAAAGCAACAGTTGCAGCCTACCTCCAGAATGGAACCAGTAGGCCAATCCACGGCTTGTGCAGCCCCAAGAGGGCAAGTAAGCTCGCAGCACTGAGTGCAGACCAGTCACAGGGCTACAGGCAACAAGCAGCGCAAACAAAATAGTGGGAATAGCAAAAGTACTTGCAACACGTCCACCATACAACCTGCATGCGAGAAGGTGAAAAGGGACGGAGCTTCCGGGGTCATTTGATGATATAGACTCACCTGAGCCACCGGAGGTCAAAGGTGACTTTGTTGATATTAAATTCTCGACCTGCGCATGCGCAAGGATGATCATCCAGTGCTTGAAGCACCGCCTCTGGTGGTCAGTAGGGATGAAATATAACCAAAGTGTTTTCTTACAGGTTTTCTTACAGTAGAAGGCACCTTAAGCTAACACAAATGTCTGCTCAGAACAAAATTGACACATAAATGTGTCAAAGGGGGAATATTAGAAAATCAGTTTTAGATCATTTAGAGACTGTTTTCCATTTTCCAACTACAAGACCTGTAACCTGACAATGGCCTTCAAGACAAAGATCAACCATAGTGAATGGTCTGAAGCTGAAGTTCAGTCATTTACTTGTTTTCAAGACTCGACCTGTTCCTCGTGTGTCCAGCCACAGCCCTGCAGATGGACACCTGGGCCAAAGGATGACTCCAGAGACAAGCTGAGGCTCAGAGAGAAGCCGAGCTGCATGGGGAGACTAAAGCCATGTGTGATCAGAGCAAGGACAGAGGAACAGAGGACAGGTGATGGGAAAGCTTTAACTGAACAGTGCCTCCATCAGGTTAAAGCTACATTCAACTTGTGACTACAAATCATATTGGAAATGGACAAACTGAACATAACAATACTCCTTAAAAGTGAACTGTTGGATTTGCCTCCATAGTTTGAAATCAACAAACTAATGGAACTTATGTCAACTCCATGAACTGTATTTAAATCCACAACGTTTCTGTTCTTCATGTTCTGTTTGTGACAATGATGGTTTATGAAGTATGATTAATGAATAATCAAAAGGGAGAATGTGTGATAGAAATTTATAATCTCAATCTGCCTTTGTGTAAATGATCTGCCTGAGACGAGAAGAGTCATTAACGTGTAAAAGATCAGTCTCCAAGTTAGGAAGTTTTTTGTCATCTTAGCTGTCCTCAAAGGTAAGATAAGTTGATTAGCACAAACCTGTGAACAAAAGTCACTCTGCTTTGATATGTATGTAACTTGTATTTCTGTATAAATGCTCAAAGCTCAGATGCTCTGCGGGAGAGCCTAGAGGAGATACTGGGGGAGAGGCTGTTGGTCTGTAGCCAGGGCAGGCCTAGGCCCTGTCCATATCTGCGGTAACAACAATAAATCTTTGTATTCCAAAAGCTCATCGGGCTTCGCAAATGGATTCATATTTTTTCTTCAAGATCTACATTTTTTTTCCCATAACAAGACTTTAAGCAGGATGCAGCTACAGGGCATCTACAGTGCTGTGAAAAAGTATTGCCCCCTCACTGATTTCTTAGATTTTTTGCACCTTTGTCACCCTTAGCCATTTCAGATCAAGCAAACTTAAATATAAACACAAAATGCAGCTGTAAGTGCCGGTGTTATTTATTAAGGGAAAAAAGCCACCTGAACCTACATGGCCTGTGTGAAAAAGTATCTGCCCCCTAAACCTATTAACTGGTTTAACCACCCTTAGCAACAACTGCAGTCAAGCATTTGCAATAACTGGCAGCAAGTTTTTCCCATTGCTGTGGAGGACTTTTGGCCCACTCTTCTTTGCAGAATTGTTTTAAATCAGCCACATTGGAGGAACTGCCTTTTTAACGTCATGCCACAGCATCTCAGTTGGGTTCAGGTCTGGACTTTTTCGTTTTTTTAAGCCATTCAGAAGTGGACTTGGACTTGCTGGTGTGCTTTGGCTCATTGTTCTGCTGCAGAACCTACATGCACTTCAGTTTGAGGTCACGAACTGATGGCTGAACTTTTTTTTTTCAGCGGAGGCTTTCACCTTGGAACTCTGCCCTGCATGCCTTTTTTGCCTAGTCGCTTTCTTGTGGTTGAGTCATGAACATTAACCTTTACTGAGGCAAGTGAGGCCTGTTGTTTAGGTGCTGTTCAGGGTTCCTTTGCAACCACTTGGATCAGTCGTTGCTGTGTTCTTGGGATAATTCTTGCAGGCTGGTCAATCCTGGAAAGGTTCCATGCTTTCCATGCTTTCTCCATTTGTGGATGACTCTCACCGTGGTTTGCTGGAGTCCCAAAGACTTAGAAATAGCTTTGTAATCTTTTCCAGACTGAGACATGATAATTACTTTTCTTCTTATCTGCTCCTAAATTTCTTTGGATCGCAGCATGATGTCTTGTGTTCAATATGGCCTACTTCACCTTGTCAGACAGGTCATCTTAAGTCATCTCTTGATCTCAAAGGTGTGGCAGCAATCAGGCCTGGGTGTGGCTATGACATTAAACTCAGCTTTCCATAATAATATGCTTAATCACAGTTACCTCAGCATTTAACAAGGGGGACAATTACTTTTTCACATAGCATCATGGGTTTGGGTAGTATTTTTCTCTTAAGAAATAAAATCATCACAAAAAAACTGCATTTTACGTTTACTTAGGTTATCTTTGTTTAATATTTAAATTTGTTTGATAATCTGAAACAGTTAAGAGTGACACATAGGCAAAAAAGCAAGAAATTAGGAAGAGGGCAAATGGTTTTTTCACAGCATTGTATTGTATTATCTATCGCTCCATTTTAGTGATATTTACATAGATGATTTTAATACTTATAATGTTGATATGAGGACCCCTGAGTGTCAAATTATGTCAATGTCAGTGTTTATACTAGTTAGTTCTAATTCAGATCAACACGTCATTTCTTCTTCTCTGAATTGGAGCTTATTTCTTAACGCAGTGGCTCGCCCAGATTTCTGTTACATTATACCGGGCACCGCAGTGGGAGAGCTTTCACACTGTGAGATGAAGCTTAGGTTGCGCTCCCATGGACATAAAAAGAAGGAAAATAGGACAGTGTACAATATCCAGACTTCTTTTGTCATCACATTATAATGTGCCCAGTGCACTGAATACTCTCTCAATTTCTAAACTCAAAAAATCCTTTCATTCTCAAGACAATGTCTCAGTTTCCTTCCTAGAAACAGTCTCTCCAGCAGCAATGTAGGATATGTCAGAAAGGCAAATATAACTGTAGGATAGCAAATACCAGTCTACGTAAACTTACAAGACTACAGTAGACGACAGAGGCTGGGTATTCATCCTGTAGAGCACATGTGTCAAACATGCGGCCCGGGGGCCAGATCCGGCCCTCCAAGACCTTTAATCTGGCCCTCTGCTGATTTTTCTATTAAAATACTTAAAATTTTCAGATTTTTCTGTTAATTTTCTGCACCGTTTAGCAGAGCAGCGTCTCTGGCGTTTCTGTACGTTGCAACTCCCACCAGAGCAGCACAAATGAAGACTTTCCTCTTTCCAAACGCTCTTAAAGGACGATCGTTTTGACTGTCGACCCTCATCAGCAAAATGTCAAAAAATGAGAAAAGCAGATGCTGAGTTCCGGATTTCCCAAGAAAAATAGTCTAATTCTTATTTGTTGACAGAGGTGAATGGGAAATCTGTGCTCAGTGTGTTTGGAACAAGTGGCGTTGCTCGAGAAATATAATCTTAAACACCACTACGAGACACGGAGAAAAATACGATAACTTGAAGACAGAACTGAGTTTTCTGATCCGGCCCTTTTGGGATCAAAGTAGGTTGCATACGGCCCCCGGACCAAAATGAGTTTGACACCCCTGCTGTAGAGCTATCATTTTAATTTATTTGTTGTTCAAACTGCGGTTAAAAGGATGTTATTGGGAACAACAGTGCCATCTAATGGTTAATTTCTGCAACGTTTTATCAATTATTTAATGAGTTAGTTATCAATCAGTGTTTATTTATAGAGCCTTTTACAACACCAGTATGCTTTCAGAAATATTAACAATATAAAATCTGGATAAAACCACAATAAAACATCTAATCTAATGGGTAATTGCAAAAATCCCAGTAAAGGCGGAACTAAATGAATATTACAGAAATATAAGTAAAGGAATCGTCATAACAATAACAAACATAGAGCATATAAACCTATGAGATAATACTATTCTAACTTTAATGTAATTGCACAGAGCAGAGATTTCAGGTTGACCTTACCTTCCCATAAAAGCAGACTCTGGGGAGCAACCGAGGGCCAGATCACTAAACTGTTGGCCTCATACAGCGGGTTGGTCAGTCGCTCGAGCTCCTGCTGCCTGTTCACCCAGGACCAGAGTGACACTGTCTTGTCTGGCAGCCCCAGCTTTACCCTTTAAAATAGACAGAAAAGGTGCTGATTGTGTTGTTTTATGGAGGACTAACCTTTTCTTCATGGTTATGTACCTGTCAGCTGCACAGTTGCCAAGAAAGGTCCCAAATTGAGAGGCATAGGCATGTTCAAACAGCAGCACCAAGAAACTCTCATTGAATTCAAAGGAGCATGGGAACTGTCGAAGGATCTGCCACACGCAGTCTAAGAAAAGCAGGAACACTGGGGCCTCCTGACGCGATTTAGTGTTGGAGTAGGCTGACTGAGAGCACCGCACCTGGAATGGGTGACCAGCCTGTAAAATCAAACAAACACAACATCTGTTACAATTCTAGATAATTGGCCCAGTAACAAAGTAAATGGCGAGGGGTATTGTTCTTCATCGGTTTCTTTATTATTATTCCTTTTCCACATTTTTGACCCCCTGAACGTCAACGAAAAGTCCCACATGGGGGTATAAAATCGACTGTCCCAGCAAAAAATTCAATAAAACGGACATCGTGACTGTGATGGAAATTTCTTACTTGTCAAGCTAAAGAATGTATTGTTTGGGTTATCTGTCTACTCATGGTCACAAGCAGTGGTGTGATCTGCTGTATCTGGGCTTCCTAAGACAAGAACCTTATGTTCAGTCCCTATCTATCAGTTGTTCTGTTCATTTCCAGTTAGAATTATTGGTACATGTGAGGTCAGCTAATCAAATGCCCCAGTTTAATCCATATTCCATTGTCTCCTTCCAAAGGGTGTTTAGACTAATACTATATAATACTATATAAATCATATATTTTATCTCATGTTGATTGATGAGGTCTGTAAAACTGTATAAGAAGCTTGTTTTTGTTTTGACAGGCACAGATCAGGGACAGACAGCCCTCACGCGAGGGACAGACAGGTTTTGGTTTTCCATTTCTTTGTAATTGTGCACAATTGCTTTAATAAATCCAGACTCTTTGATTGAAGACAACTTTTCTCCAGTTTTTATTTTTCTCAGATTTAAAAATCCACAACAGCGACAATGCCCGAAGCGACCCGACTCAACAGCGCTGCCTAGAATTGGACCCCTATGGGAGGGGGACAGGCAAAGTTTGTCGCAGGGAAACGAAATTCGCAACAGTGATAGAGAACCATGAGACAAGCCAAAAGATGAAATGGAGCACGTCTCTATGACCAACAGGAAGTCGGCCATATTGGATCGAAAATTCACCACCGTTTTAACTGCATGCAAAACGCATCTAGTCCCTGGTTTTTGGTCCAAATGAGCTCACGCATAATAATAATAATAGCATAATTTTTTTAGGGATCCTTCTCATGATCCGTCGGCGAATAACACCTTCACTTCCTGTTTCTTTGATGACCTCTCAAGGCCACAGGCTTTGGCCTACAGAGCTCAAACTCAAATCATTATTGTGTGATCCCGGCCTGAATGTGACGGAATATGAAATCTCAAAAAAGTGAACTCTATAGCGCCACCTAGCCTATACAAGAAATGTCAAGATTATCGGGTATGGACCAAATTTGGGAATTAAATTCTATGCATCATAACAAGCAAAAAAAAAATATTATGGACATGGTGCATTTTTCACCGTTGGCCAGCAGGGGTGCAAAGTCTCCCCTAATAAATAGTTACAAAATTACTACACACACAGACTTTGTCTGATTGTGCTGAAATTTGAATAACTAAAGCCTGATCATGGCCTGAATATAATACAGTATAAAGTATATGAAAAGTTACACTATAGCGCCCCCTATCATAGATGTGAAACGTCATCATGATCGGATTTGTACCAGATTTGGGGATTACATTCTAAGCGTGACTACATCCAAAAAAAATACATTATGGATATGGGGTATTTTCCACGGTTGGCCAGCACGGGTGCAAAGAATCCCCTCAACAATATTTTTTAAATTATTACATGGACATGCTTAGTTCAATCGTGCTGAAATTTTATCACTTTTACACTGCATGACCCTGATTCCACTGATATGTCAAACACAGTTATCAGTGCTACAGCGCCACCTACAGGAATGTACAAAATTTACTATGTGGAGAAAAAAATATTACTTTCATGTTAATGCACAGTCTTAGTCTGACAGTGCTCTTGATTTTAAAAGTCATGTGACCTGTGGCCTAGTTTCTATAATGTGGCTCTAGATCATTCGCATTTTCAAATATTAAAAGTGCACTATGTATTTTTTCTGGTGGACAAGCTGTTGGGAAGAGAGAGTGGCGTGTCGGTGCGGTTGCAAGTCCTGGGCGGTCGCGTGGGAGGGCCGTTGCATACCGGGGCGAGGACCATCATTACCGCGAGTGGTTTTAATTCTACATTTGTTACCTCTTCCGTGTCCAGTCAGCCAGACCCTACTCCCCACTGCAAATATTGCAGTATTTTCTGACCTAATATTACTAAGAATGGGACAGTGTTGTATCAAGATCTCACTCCATTTGATTGACTGCTGAAATTACTGCTCAGAAAGCGTTTATAACATGCAGTCATAGGAAACAAGTACCTGTTAATCTTTGTTTAATTTTAGCATTGGATAATAATTCTCAGTCAAGTGTGAAAGCTAACTGATGAATACAGAAGCCTGTGTTCTAGTTACATAATCAAGATCTAGATAATTATATATTATCCCCAAGGGGAAATTTGTTTTCTTTGGCTCACTGCCTGCAGTTTAACACAGTTACACTCACATATTACACTACAGTCAGACAACAGTCAAAGCTCATCACAAGGAAAACAAATAAGTGTCCATAATCAAAAATAAAGAAAGTTTTGGCAAAGCCTCAGAGCTTACCTGGAGCCACTCTCTCTCCACTAGATTCTGAAATCCTTGGATGGTTCTAGATGCCGGATCAAGAATAATCTGGGCCAAAGAGGTAACCTGCAGGGTTGAGTCTGTCCCCTCTGTGCCGTGAACAAGAACCGATGCTCCTTCTCTGCAACATACAATATAGATGACACCACAACATTCTTAACTGTATATAGTTTAAACTAATAAACAAATAATCATTCTGTCATTCAATCTATGGAAGAATTTGCCTTTTAATCATGCAGGTATTTGGACCTGGTTCATGGTTACTATTTTTGTAATCATTAAGCCTAGTGAAATGACCAAATGGTGGCACAAAGGACAGCATGTTCTCAGTAAGCAAATTAATAGCTTCATAAAGTCGTGCAATTATTCAACCCCAAAGACATGATCATTTTAGCTGAATGTAGCCATATAATTAATATAATAAATTTGTGGATGTATATCTAAGTGTAATGTAATGCACACAATAACTAATAGAATTCACAATTTAATCTTGTGTATTTTTCCTATTTTAATATTGCTTAAAATGCCTCCTACCCTCCGCCTGTGTGTGTGACAATCTGAACAGGACCTAGACATACCGTAGTTTCATTTTTGTGTGCTTATTGTAAAACCAACCTATCAATGCACTGAGCAGCCAGACAAGCTGTGGTCAGGATCTCCTTGACATGAGTCTGCCAGTTTGAGGCTTCCAGCTTGCTCAGCCATCGATCCATGCTGTGGGTCTGGTCGTTACAGGCTTCAACCAGTTTAATAAGGCTCTCTTGCAGCACATTTGACCTGGAAGAAAAACACAATGCTAAATAGGTCAGACTGAACAAAAATGTTTTCAACCCACATTGTTCATAAGTCCTACTTGTAAGTATACTGTACAAACTGTAGTTTCAAAGACAGAGCTGTCAACATGAAATTCAGTAATGGTAGAAAAGAAAATGTATAAATAGTTCAACTTAAATAAGCAAAGACCACAAAACCTATAATATCAACTTACCTCTCAATAGTTTTGTGTATCCTCCTCCACTGTGGGTAGTTTGCCTCAGATTCAAATCCTCCTCCTTTGGCCTTTGCCTGCTGGGCCACGTTAATGGTACGTGTGTCAATGATATATCCACGTTTACCGGGACGTAAAGTGGCATTGATAAGCTTCTCATCCTCTTTACACCGTCTCCCATTGGTGCCTGTTAGAGGCTGTCCAGCTCGCATCATCACCTCCAAACACAACCGCAGAATATTATACAAATGTTTTATTTATTATGTATATCTCATTGTTTTCCTTACCATGCCATTCTTTTTGTGGTAGTAGCTAAGTACTGGGAAGCGACCACCATGACGGAAGGTTGCAACTTTCCTTAATGTGTCATCATCAATATCTTTAGGCACAGCCACTAGTGGTGGGTATGATGGACAGATGCTAAAGTCTTTATTGGCATCACTTAGTCTCCATTCATCGGTCTAATAAAAGACAGGGTCACAGATTAGGTAAGAGAAGAAAGTTTTCATTAATGTGTGAAAGAGAAGTGAGGTTAAAATTTAAGACACTGATGTACCATGGACTCTAGGTCTTTGAAAGCATCCTCAGGGCGAAAAGTGTTCCAGCCATCCTCAATTACTTCAAACATGGGCCGATAAAAAAAAGGGTACATCAAAGACACAGAATCTAGCGTGGATAAAGCCTGGAAAACAAAGATTAACACTGAAGTGCTAAGCCTGATCCTATAGTGTCATTATTTTTCTTTTACCTCAATAGAACTGGCAATGTTTAAACACTCATCCATGCCGGGAATGTCCAACTTAATAATCCTCAAGTCTTTGCATTTGACAACGATGCTTCCAAGTGAACCCACAAATCTGAAAGATTGACCATTTTTATTGCAGCTGGTGTGACAATGTGCGACAGTGTCAATCACTCGTGTCACCTTTTCTCTATGGCATCAATGTTTGAATGGAGAAGCCATAGCTCCTCCGTGTTGTCCTGCCTGGAGGACAGAATCAGATGGTGTCCGGTGAGACACAGGGTCCCCTCCACTGTGGGCAAGAAAGGCCGATGCAGGACAACCCCGTCCACCCTGGGCGTCTTGATTAGCTCCGCAAACTCCATTTTCTAATTTAGAAACAACAATTCAACAGAATACTAAATAACATATTTTTATATTTACTTTTCGTAAATGCTTCTATGAACTTAAGACTTTTAATTAGTAAGAAAATGTAAATTGTCATACAAAAATAGACAGAGTCGAAATCAGGAAATGAAAAGCTAGTAGCGCTAGCTGACAAAGAAAAAAAGGAACTGGGGTGCAAAAAAAACTAATTCCACATTAAACAGATACATTAGGAGAAACGCGTTATCGTCATTGTAATAAAGTATTGTTTCTGTGGGTGTTTTTTTAGTTCAACAAATATGGATCTGCTCAAATTACCTTTTCGTAAAATCAGATGTTAACCTTGTGCGTCAACAAAAACACACCGACTGGAAACAAAGATTCTGCACCTTTTTATTTTTGTGTATCTTTTTCTGTTAGAAGCCAGAACTACGTCGTCTTCAAAATTAAATATAATATTTTAAACATTTGTAAATTAACAAAATCAGATAAGTCAATATTTTGTCTTTAACATTTGCAATATTTAAGCAGCGGGTTAAGCAAGAAAACTATGGGAGACACAAACAAAATATCCCATTGTTTATTAAGCTATATTGTTAAAATAATTATATAATTACAAGTTTATTTTATTGTTTTACTTTAAATGCTGAATTGACCTCAATTCATTTTTTCAGCACTAGATGGCGTTACTGGACAATTTGTTTGAGGTCAGTTTATCAGGCTTACTTACCTAGTTGGTCTTTTAGTTAGAGCTGGTTAATTAGCTAGACCCAATACATTTTTTGAGGTTTACATTTTACTCATTATATATGTCTAAAATGTATGATGAGTGTGTTTATGAGTATGCATGATAATACCGAACATTTTAATTCCGGAAAGGCAGAAAACCTCCTCAATTAAATGCCACTGCTGTGGCCCTACTGTGACCCTGATGCCAGTCAGTCAAACATCAGTATATGTCTGGACATGATCATAATTATTTTCATAGGTTCCACACGTGACCATAGGTATCACAAAATAAAGAGAATAAAAAATAAAAATAAAACTAAGAATATTTAATATTTGGTTATTTATGGGGAAACTGGAACAAAGTAGCCTCAGACAGTGTGTCACAATAGATGGTTTGCTCTGGGCCTTTCCAGCTCACAACAAACACTACACACAGAACAAACACAGCTTAATTGAATGTGAAATCCAGTGTTGCTTTACAAACCAAATAACTTTGGTGCTTTGGAGAGTTGGATGATTCAGTGAAGCCTTCTCTCCAAAGACAATTGACTACAAGCACAAGCCTTTTCCAGGCACTGAAATGATATGCCTTAGTGTTTTTAGATGACTTTTGGTTGTTAATACCTATCTCTGTAACACACATATTGAGCCTAATGAAAGCACATTCATAATTGTAAAGAGGATTAAATTGCATTTACTGAGTGCTTGACCTCCACTTATATCTGTGATGACGGATGCTACTGGTCTTTGAAGCTGACACATATTGACATGTTTTCAGATGGGGCTGCAGGCCACTTTTTAACAGACTGACAGTTTGTCCTCACACCTCCAGCATTACTCAGCACCGCCTGTCATTCATGTTGTCCTAAAGACAATGTCTCATTTATGAATCATGTATCACCCGCCTTCTGCTCACAGTGGTTGCTGTTTGTTCTGGGATCTGCTACTTTGATAATAATAATGCTAATGTAGTGCTTTTTTGATGCTCAAATAGGCCTATGTTTTTCATTCTTCTATTCATTCACTTCACACCTGGTGATGTAAACTACTGTAACCAATAGCCACAGCTTTCCTGGGCTGGTCTGTGAGTGAGGTCGCCATTGGCCCTTCACCGGCACACACACTACATTCATGCTAGATAAGATGGGTAAAATAGGCAAGATGGGTAAAGCGTCTTGCCTATACGCATAACAACACTATGCACATGCTTCTGCTACCTCACAGTGTCTCCCATAGCATGTGATATTTTGTGATTTCACTGTTTTGTTTTGATTGTGCTACTACTTTGGCCAGGTATTTCCTGAAAAAGAGATTTTTAATCTCAGTGGGATTTCCTGGTTAAATCAAGGTCAAATAAAAAATAAAATAAAATAATGACTAAAGCTGTTCACATACCTCTGTACTATGAATTCATATTTACTTCATATTTTTCAATGCACATTGCACACTGTCATAATATCCCAAAATAAGATGATTTTAGGATTCTTACCACAGAAAATCAAGCCTTTTTACTTTTCCAAAAACATAAAATATTTTCCCTTCCTGCACCATAACAGTACAATGCTATGGCCTTGTGCATGTGCTCTCATTTGTTCTGTACTTGAATGCTCAGTAAACAGAGCTGCTGTCTGGAAGATCCAAGGTCCTTCTCCTCAGAAGGTTCCTCCTCAAGGCTGTCTATGTCTGTCTGCCCAATTCAGCATCTGCAACTGGCACCAGGAATATGGATAAAGTGTATTTACAGTTCAAAATCTATTTGATCCCAACATTTCAGAGTCACAAAAACAAATTAATGAAAATAAGTCACTAGAAAAAAAGGGGGGAAGGCAAGTTTATTTATAATTTTATTTGTGACCTCAAGTAATTCAGTGTATTTTACTTAAAAAGAAAGCCACATAAAAACCACAATATAATCAAATAGGCAGATAAAAATATTCCATCTGAAAAGTTACATAACACACCAAGTAAATAACCCCTTGTCATTTAACCTTATATACAACTATAAACTCTTCACTTGTTACCTATACCGTACTTTACTTCAGAAGTCTTGCCTCACTCATTTCCATTGCATCAGCAGCCACTCTCTTGTCAAACTCCTTGCATAAAGTTTCCTCACCTTGAAGGAGAGAATAGTGTAATTTATTGTGGCATGGACCTCTGTTTTGATATCAGGCAATACAAATAAAAATGACAAAATTGGCTGAGTTAGTACAGCAATCGATAAAATGGCTCTAGCATGAAATTGAAGTTGAGCATTTATGAATCTAAACAGTTTTATCTTTGAATGGGGCTTTTGAGGTCCCCAGCCGTATAGTAATCAAACTTGTGCCCCTGGCAAAGTCATGGTCACAGGATTGTCAAGGCTGCTTCAGGTAATATAGTATTATCCACTATTTGCGCAGAGTTCAGCACCACTTCAGCACTGGACAGCTCCACCAGAGGCTGAAAGCTTTAAGGTTGGGGGACAATCTGTGTTATTGAGAAGTGCTCCTCTAATTTCTTTGGGTTGAAGTAAATATATTTTGAACTTGTCAGGGTGAGACTCAAAGGTGACCTAAAACATCAGTCTGGCATGTGTAAGGAACCCAACCAGTCCTGCCTGCTCTATGATTGGAGCGAGGCTTTCATCAGCGGGTGGTCTGTGTTTTGTCCCACCTTGATTTGAGTGGCTAAAGTGAAGGGTACACGCGCAGAGCTCAGTGGCATTACATCATGGACATGCTGCTGGGGGCTTCACGCGAGACACTAGATGGCACCACGTGGAGGTGGAGCGTGTGAGTGTGTGTATGTGTGTGCGTGCGTGTGCGTGTGTGTGTAGAGGAGAGGGAGGGACATTGAGGGACGCCGTGTTCAGAGCGGAGCCGCAGAGAAGGATGCTGTGCAGGTAGGGGCTAGCTGTGTCGATGGCTCCGACATTTTTGGGGGGGCCAAACAGGTGTCAGGGAAGTGTCGTCACTTGGGCCGGAAGCCGGACGGGGGGGTGGAGGCGTCAGAGGGAAAGATGGCAGCGAAGTCGGACGGCCGCGGGGTCGTCACCGGGTTCGCGCAGCTGCAGGACCTGGACGACCCTCGCGATGGCAGCTCGTTTCACATCTGTCACTGCTGCAACACGTCTTCGTGTTACTGGGGCTGCCGAAGCGCGTGCCTGCACTACCTGCGCGGGAAGGGGCGCGGGAAAAGGGGGGACACCACGCTCGAGCAGCGCCTCTGGCTTGACTGCCTCTGGATAGTCTTGGCGCTGGTCGTCTTCTTCTGGGACGTGGGCTCGGATTTGTGCCTGGCAGCGCACTATTATCACCGGAGGGACTTTCTGTGGTCAGGACTCACCTTGTTCTTTGTGCTCGTGCCCTCGGTCCTGGTGCAGATCCTCAGCTTCAGGTGGTTCGTGCAGGACTACACCGGGGGAGGACTGGGCTCCGTGGAGGGGCTCAGCAGCCGCAGAGCCACGGCCACTCTGCAGCGGCAGGACGCGTGCTGTCGCCTGTCCGTGTGGGTCTGGCAGAGTGTGCTGCACGTCTTTCAGCTGGGACAGGTGTGGAGGTGAGTGACATGTCCTCCGAGTCCACCCTTATACCAGTGACATGAGCAGGTCAAGGTTGTGTTGCCGCCTGCTGCTGTCAGTGCACTTTTTTCTGATGATCTGGTGATTTAGTTGCTTATTTTTTCTGGTTTAAGTTAGTCCTTTCTTGTTCAGATTCACTATGTTCTTTATGATGCCGGCTTAATTTCACTTTGATTCCTCCCTTTGTGACCCCCCCTCACAGAATCACCTGTAGTTATGTATTAATCCATTTCACCATTAGTTCTAACTTAAGTCTGAGCAGTGCTGGTTCAGACAGCTTCCTCCGGGTCTGTTTCTCACATTGGACCGGTCCATAGTCTGGCTTGGGTGGCTCCTCCTACAGTCACCTGGTGTAACCCTGAGTGCAGCAGCCTGACTGGACTCACAATGAGCTCAGCCACCGTCTAATCACAGCCTCACACCAGGGACCCCAGCCTGCACCACACTGGAAATACTGCTAAATCCTCTCCACTTGCTTCTGCTTTGTATAATGTATTTCTCCCTATTCGTTCACCTCTGTCTCCCTCTATCCATCAAACGTATTGACCAAAATTAGCTCATACATATTCCATTTCCACGTCCAGGATTGTTTCTCCAATTCAAAAGTTTTAATTTGAATGTAATCCCAAGATTGATCAATTTTTCATTTGCATTGTGTCTTAGCCCAAAAACAAAAGCTTTTCATTTTACAGTTAACCATATATTTTCATGACATTGTAGTGCAATCTGCATTCACATTACATACAACCCACATCATATTTCCCCAGTGTGCCCTCTCTGTTATATGTTCCCTATAGAGATGAGTCGTAGCCTAAAATGTGTGTCTGCCGTATAAGTGCCTATGACTGTTCCCTTCGCTGCAAGTACAAACAGTTGCCTCATTTCACCCCATCTCTCTCTTCGTCTCTTTCAGCAGAGCAAACCAGACGAGCATGTGTTTTACAAAACTAAACATTCACCCTTGCAGACATGATGTAATCCATTTGCCTGCATTGACATCTGATTTTCATTTGTGCTAATTGTAACAGCATGTCGTGGTTATGTTTTCAAGTAGTAGTAAAAATGTGCATGGCTGAAGCATCTGTGTTTGGGCTAGAGAGAGAGAGAGGGTTTTTTTTTGGTGCAGTCAGACGCAGTGGCTGGCATTTAATGGGAAGAAGTAACGCATGACGGCTGCTTGGAGACGGGTGCCAGCGGCTGGGAAAATGTAAAAGAGCAAAGGGAGGGAGAGTGGAGGGGTCAAAGCATTAGCAATACACACACACAACCTCTCTCATTTTCAGCATTTATTTAGCAGCATGTCTACAATGTTCTGACCATATTTCTATTTATCTGGGAACACTGTCTAAATTCACTTCAATTATCCTTAATAAAGCATGAAGAAAGATTTCATAATGAACAAGCACTTGAATGATTCAGACTTTGCAACTACTTAATAAATACTCCCTTATCAACTACAAGTTACAAGCATGAATTAATGAAGTATTTGTTCATTAGAGTGCATTAAAAAGGTGTATTATGTAAATTTCTGGTGGATGGTCCATCAAATGTTTTTCTTCATGAAAATGTTATTGCCTTGTCCGGAAAGCATTCAGTATGGCATTAAAACCTATCATCATGGAGACCAAACCAGGCCAAGTTACAGGTCATATCTGTAAAGAGGCAACCCTGTTTACAGTCAGGTACAGTATTTTTGAACTATAAAACCACCTGGGATTGAATGCAAATGTTAAAAAAAGTTAGATTTTGTGTCATACGATGAAACATTCCAGGTAGAGCAATAACAACCCTAACCCTAACCTTAACCTCAACCAAAAAGTTGCATAGATCACCTTTAAGGGTAATTAAGGTGCAGTTATAATTGTAGTACTTTATTTATTTTGTAAGCATCGCATATGTCAATATTGTTTACAATCTGCTGATGCGTTAATACCTTGGTACCTTTGGATTTCCCTGATATGGTTAAAAATAGCAGATAGGGCTCAGCAGTCACCTCCAGTGCAAATCAGTGCTCTGTTATTCTGGGCTGGTCTTTCCACAGTGAATGAGTCCACTTTGCATTTCTCATCAGAGAGCTGGAGGGTTGTTGCATTGATCAGGTCAGGTTTATTTACCGTGTGGTTAGGAGTCAAATGATCTTTCACCCACATCTGCAGAAGGTGGACATGGGTGGACACATGGACAGCTGTTTGGGTTAGCCTGGAGTAGTCTGTCAGTGCTGTCAGTTGTACAATTAATTGCTATCTATTTCAGAACACCAACAGAAATGTGCTAAAATGTGCACACCATCACAGACCTGATCCTGTTTAAAGCCGAACTGAAAACGTATCTGTACAGTCTGGCCTTTGGCACTTAGTATTGTGACACCTGCAAATTGTATTAATTTATTTATTTATGTTGTATATGCCACATTATGTTTCATTTGTGTAAAGCACTTTGGGCAATTTATAATTGTTGTAAAGTGCTATATAAATAATAAATTGACTGATTGATTGATAAAATGTGTTTTTAAATGTTGTAAGTTTAAAGGTGGACTGTGTAACATTTCTAATGGAGGGTCCACCACCTGCTTGTCTCCAGGGAAATGTTTGTTTTGTCTAGAATGTCCCACTATATATATATATATATATATATATATATATATATATTTATATCTATATATCTATATATATATATATATATATATATATATATATATACACATATATATATATATATATATATATATATATATGTATATATGTATGTATATATGTATATGTGTGTGCATGTTGTTGTTGGGCATACCACAGCTGCTGCTTATCTGCTTTGAGTTCGGTCTGTCTCTGAGTGGGCTTTGTAAGGTCATATTCTGCAGATGGAGGGGGGTCTGGGGACAGTGGACACCAGTGCAGAGCCTCACAGAGGCTGGGATAGCACAGACATCTCCCCTGTGGAGGTGTCTGAGAAGGAGTGCGGAGACGTCTCTATAGCCTTAGATAAGAGTGTGGTGAGCGGATATGTGTAGTTGTTTCTGTTAAGTCAACATAGGGTTATATTTTGAATACAATTGAACACAATTTTAGACATGGTAGAACTGGTAACAGCAACAACAATGATGACAGCTAATATGCAGTAATTTTGAAACATACAGTAGCTAGTATGTTATGCACATTAATTACACTACAACACGGTCATCTACCCAGTATATAAAAAAGTAAGATAACTATTCATTTTTTGACCATTTAAGAGACCATTTAGCTAACTATCAGGATATACAAAATGGCATCTCAGTTAGAACCCATTATTACCAGTATACTGTATATTTAAGATGGTCAGTGTAACAGAATATATGGTCATGTTCATTGGGACAGCTCTGATTTTGGGGAAGTGGGACCGTTGTTATGGCGACACCTCCCCTCGGACATGATCCGGCTGGCTTCAGTCAGGGTTCCAGGGTCAAATGCTGCTCTTGTCCTCTTAGTAAATCTCAGACCCAGGGCAGCAGAGGGTGGTGCAAATGTTGTTTCTCCGTAACATAAGTTTATATCTGTGGTGGTGTATAGCACCATGGGATGATTTTTATTGCATGTTTTTCACTAAACACTACATTGCTAACTCTTACCCAAATTCTATAAGCCTGATATTAATAGTATAACCTGCCACTACTTCAATCAGATATTATAGGCCTGTGTTGTGATATCAGGTGAAACCCAGCAATGGAGTATAGTGCTGACCATTCAAGACAGCAGCAAAATATTGTAAAAAGATCTGAGAGCTCTAAGGCTTTGTATATTAAAGTACTGAGTTATAACAATTATAATAATATCCTAATCAAATAGAGTAGATCTAATGCAGCTATCATTTTGTAAACCCCTGATATGTTAAAATCTTCTAATTTATCTATATTAATTATAACTTTTGATTTTGTCGAATTTCTCAAACTTTCTGAAAGATAAAAAGTCCTGCTGCTTTTACAGTGATCTGTTAATTGTTGACAGATGATTCCTGTGACTGTAATTCCCAGTCGCCCCGGCCCTTTCACTGTCATGCTGATGCTGCCTCTGAATCACCACTGTCTCTGTAAGATTAGACATTCCCTTCACACACTCGTGCACACACACGCACACACACATGCACACACACATGCACACACACATGCACACACATACACATTCATAGAGGAGTCCTGGAGCTGCGATGGACAGCTTCATCAGTGCAAACCCAAATTCAAGCCTTCCTCAAAGAGAAGAGTGGCCC
This sequence comes from Odontamblyopus rebecca, assembly GCA_030686955.1. Lineage (NCBI taxonomy): Eukaryota > Metazoa > Chordata > Actinopteri > Gobiiformes > Gobiidae > Odontamblyopus > Odontamblyopus rebecca. The sequence goes on from CM060673.1 coordinate 18,522,913, forward strand.
ATGTGGTTCCAAGGGGAAATCCTAGCACAGATGGGTGGGTGCTGCCCCCTTCTTTTTACTTTTAGTAGGAATAAGTTATGTTTTTTATTTTGTTAGATGTCTGAATGTGATACTTCTACTTAACAATGTTCTCGACTTCATTTAAAAATGTGCTACCAAACAGAGCAGTGATGGTAAGCTCTAAAACTGGCTGTGTTCAAAACAGGTAGTTACTTCCCAAGAGTCAATATCATTTAGTTAATTATTAGATGTAATGCGAATGCAATTTTTGTAACTGTGAGCATTAAATATCACAAACAACTTGGCATTATGTATTGATTTTCCTGGCTCTCTCCCACCCATGCAGCCTTGTAGCGTCTTATGAAGAATGCTGTACCCTATAGCATGGGAGTGGTGACACACTGTGACACATTGTGACCTATTGTGGATCTGGTATGTAAAAGTTTAACAGTGTTTTAGAAAACTTTTGGCTGCATTTACTCCACTTTATGTGAGTTTGCTATGGCTGAGTGTGTGGGCAGAAGTAGTGGCTATGAGTATTCAAATTATCTAGTTAATTTTTATTCCAGTGAGAATTGCAATGCTTATAGTGCTCGCTTTATATTAACAGTCGCACAAACTTGTGAAAGTGGCTTATGATGTAATCTGGTCCTATCTTGCAGTGGTAATGATGTAGTAATCAGACATGTACTCAAACTTAAAAGTGCAGTTTCTATTAATTTTGCAGGACCCAGATTAGAGCTGGGAATCACAGGGTCCCTCACGATACAACTAAAGAATCTTTTTTAAACATCATTCTCTTTATGAAATACAATTAATTCATTTAGCAAAATATTGAATATGCACCTGCTTTTCATGAATATTGCATTATATTATATATTGCAGTTGTGACAGCAACAAAAGTGCTGCCACAACTGAGTTCTTCTCTCAAACAGAAAACACTCTGATCCATCTTGCGATATCATGTAATACAGGAAGTGCTCCACTGTGTTTTTTAACTCCATAAACCTTCACAAGAATCATTTGCATAATTTTAGACCTGGAGTTGCCAATCTCTACTGAACGAAAGGTAAAAAGTAGTTGTTAACTTGAAAACTACTGCTTCATGACATCACAAAGTGGAACAGAGCATTTTGAGCTTTGGAGATGTAGACAGGGTAATAATAAAGGATTGCTCAAATGTACCAAAAATGCTAACGACTAAGTAAAAAAATCAAAAGTCAGTTTATCAATATACCCATATATCAGAATAATACAGAACACCAGTCCATACCTCTATATAAAATTAATTACTACCTATATTCAACATTGCATTTATTTTTTGCAAACTTAGCCCATTTTTTATATCATTCAATGCCTTATGAAATGACATATGGATTTGGCCACTTTCCCCATTGGAGCCAAACAAATTGTCACCCTGGTATTCCATGCTGGGATTACATTTTAATCCCGAAGAGCTGGCTCACTACACCGCGGCACACGACTTCCTCACGTCTGGACTTGTGAGGCCGGTAAATATTAATACAGTCTGGGAAGGAATCGCCAAGAGCCTTTTCTTGGCTGACTGGACTGCATATAGTTGCCAAAGAAAGGAAAAAAAATTGTAAATGCTGGGATGTGAGACATAGCAATGATACTACGCAAGCAGCTGCCCTGTATGATTTGGGGGTTACAGTGTTGAAAAGACTGTCCATATAATTATCTTTTGTTAGACAAGATTGGTGGGTACATCTTGTTCTTTTATACAGTGATTGACAGCTGAGTCTATCTGGGTTGCATTGACAGGCAAGATTAAAGTTGGAAATCCTAACACTCAAAGAAAGAACAACACACTGTCAGCAAACATGTATTCTGTTAAGCCTTTTAACGATGCATTATTTACAGACAGCGCATTAAACTTGCATTGTAAATCAGGGAAACAATAATTTTCTCATTAGCGTCGATAACAGAGGACCAAGCTTCTGAGCCTTGCGAGTCCACAAAGAAAACCCCAATTATCAGACAGTGGAGTGGTGAAAAATACAGGGGGCAGAGAGGGGGGACATATCACAGCAGGAGGGGTAGAAACAGACAGGCTCAAATGATGGGGAAGTACTGCACTGAGACAAGGGGCTGCAAAGAGGATTCAATTGCTGTTTTGTTTTTACTGGCGTCCGAATTGAATTTCAAGCTGCGTTATTGAATTAGGGACCATTGCTGGATAATGTTTGATTCTCCCTATGTTTCTGCAGTCATATGTATTTATATGGAGACCAATATGAATCAGTGTCTTCTGTGTATTTGGAGACATGTCCCTTATTGATTTGTTGTTACAAAGTGCTGATGCTGTAAGGCCGATGGTCTCAGTGCAGAGTACAGTGGTTTGTGATTAAAACAAAACATTATTTATTTGCTCATGATCTGTACTTCGGTAGAAGGTCATTTAAGTTAATATGCTTTGTATTATTTAGGTGGGAATGGCACAGAGATTACAATATTTTTTCATGGAGAACTGATCTTCAACAACAGTTTCTCTGACTACAAGTTCTAGCGTTGGTTCCGTCCAATTGTTAAAGGTCTTCAATTTAAAATAAAGTAATATTTAACAGTCCCCAAATCATATCAAGCAAACAGAAATGTGTTTGGAGATAATCTTTTTTAATCTTCTTTCAGGGAAAATATTTGTGGACACAAAACCCCATTCTATTTCAGTGCTCCTCCAACAAATAACAGCAAATCCATTTTTAGAGTGAACTCTGACCACCTGTTATGTCATTTAATTTCTGTTTGTGAGATGTTCCTGGCTGCATTACACACACAGTAATATCCTTAGATTTACAGTAATGTGACTACACACTGTTATAAACTATTTCTTAATACCTGGAGAATTCATTATATGTGTTATTCTGTAATTGATTTAGTTTTGTCAAAGAATGTCTTCAGTCTCCTTCCATCCATTTTCTTCCGCTTATCTGGGGCTGGGTTGCAGGAGCCGCAGTTTAAGCAGGTCTTCATTCTTGTTTGGATATCTTGAAATTTGGAGTATCTGTTTTTTATTTCAACTTTCATATTCCACAAATTGCTATGTCTATATAAATATATTGTGCTCTGGTAGTTTGCTGACCAAATAAAGAGTTAAAGTTCCACTCTTCATTGTAAACACAGGACAGAGTGTACCTTGAATACGTCTGTGTCTCCCCCTGTAGCAGAGCCTAATGAAACGGCTCATCCTACAAGCTTTTTGTTGTTGCTAATTTGTATCTTGGTGATTAGTGTTAGAGCTAAACTTAACTTTAACCCCATTTCTACATAAACATTAATAAGTAGAAGTTGGCAGACTAAACCAGCGTTGGCAGCTGCAAAGATCCTCCCGCAGCTATACTGAAATAGCACCAAAAACGCCCAGACCATGATGTGGACAACAACCCTAAAAATACACAAAGTTGCTGTTAGCACTCTGAGCCAAATGAATGAGTTTAGATAAAGAGCCTTGATTATGCCTGATTTAACTGCTTTGAGCCTGCCTTTTGAGCACATAAATATTCTGCAGTAGAAGTCCACACACCTCAGACACTCAGTGGAATATTAAGCACATTGGCAGAGGTTAGCAGACAGATGCTTGTTCCCTTATCACACATAGACACAAAGGATAATGCTTTATATACTCCTCTTATAGGCACACATTCTCGGTGATAGCAGTACACTCACCTGCCCTGATTCTCCAGTCGCTCACATCAGAAACATGTGCTGCCACCAGTGGACAATGTACCACTGTCTCCCACTTTGTACCATACTGACTACCACATGCTCCAAAGTCCTCCTGTGCACCCAAGAGAGGGAGAGAGACACAGAAAGAAAGTGAGAGGGTTTCAAGACTAAAACAGTTACAGAGATATACTTGGGTCAATGTTACAAGGATACTGCTGCATGATGTAATGCACAAGGAAAATGCATTATCCTGTGCATTATTATAGTGGTAGGTGAAACTATGGATTAAAAAAAAATATATATATATCTATATATCTATATCTATATCTATATATCTATATATCTATATCAATATCTATATCTATATATATATCTATATCTATCTATCTATCTATCTATATATATATATATATAATTTGATTTGTACAATTAAAACACCTTGAAAAACCATAGATTCTAAGTGTAAACAATGTTTCCAGAGACCTCACCTGGAACTTGGCTTGGTGGTGATATGTTAAATGCCATAGTGTGGAACATTCTAGGCAAAATAATAATATCTCAATGGAATCAAGCAGGTGCTCAAAAAGTTACATAATACACCTTAAATAATATTTATTTGTGCCCTCTTATTTAAAGATGACCTTATGGTTTGTTAACTGCATTTATCCTGGTCTGGAGTAAGTCACTGGAGCATTATCTTATCTCAGACTTGGGCATTGAACGGGTCCCAGGCCACATGTGGACCTTTGATTGTTTATGCAAGTTTTGGAATTACAAGCTAAACATATTTTACCTCATGCTTGGAATAAAGCTACATTGCTTTTATTTTAGTGTTAGGTGTTTTTTTTTAATGACATTTTTTGTAAGGCAACCTAATTTTTCCATTTCTTAGTCAAAACATATACTCTTACCAGTCTTACCAGCTTGTCAAAGCAATGTTATTTACTGCTTTTTATAAAGAAATACAATTAATATTATGCAGATTTGAGTTAAGCATTTTTACCCGGCCCTCCACAATATTTTTTTTTTTCTCATGTGGTCCCATGGAAGAAATAATTGCCCACCCCTGTCCTATACTGTGCATGTTTTATGTTGATGGGAGAACCAGCTGTACCTTAGAGAAAACACATACATTGTGTATTGTGTGGCAATAATGCCATTGTGCTAGATCCTGGCCAGTTTAATCCAGGCACATAACCATATATAGTACAGTTTTACTATTGCCAAACTCATATTTATGTCTTGTAATGCTCATACAAGAACCTCATAGCTGATCTATTGTTCATTCTACTTCACCTCATGTAAAAAATGCTCCAACTCTTATCTTGATTTATATTTCCCCTCTTTAGATGCTCTTTCACAACAATTATACAATTTTATCCCATCACACATGCTTTGTTTCGGGATCGGTTGCATGTCTGTCTCCCTCTGAGTCTGTTCTTTGGAAACCCAATTGGAATCACTGCCAGATGAAACTGCTCTCTTGTACTAACTGACCTACTTGTTTATCTATTGCACTACACACGTCACAGTGATGGACAATGAGAAATCATCTATGACAAAACATATGAGTTGCTATCAAATAAAAGTAAAAGAATGTAGAATTCTAATTGATGTAGTGATATCCCTTTAAAACCATACACTTTTCAGTTAAATTTCTTATTGTGAGTGCTGGAGATTGGATATGGACTTAGCACTAAAAAGCCTATATTGTGTTATTTTCTTATAATGTCGATTCCTCATCAGAAACATACCTGGTGTTTTATTTTGTTTCATTCACACATGTTTAACACAAACCCTCCATATTTAGGCTGTGTTTTTCTCTCAAACAGAACACTCTGTTCCACCCTGTGATGGCATGTGGTAATACAGGAAGTGCTCCACTGTGTTTTTAACCATACACCTTCAATAGACTTAACTGGATGATTTCAGCCTTGAAATGGCTAATCTCTACTGAATTAAAGGTAAAAGGTATCTGTAATAATAAGGTCTTAGATGATTGACTCTGCAGGTTTCATGTGTCACTGTTAAAATGTTTGCTCTGGTGTTCTCTGTCAGTGGGATTGCACATTTGTTGAACTTGGCTTATGTCAGATTTATTGACTTAGTGCTGTGTGTTTGCTCAGTGTTGTGTGGCGTGGTCCTATTTAATTGGCTACATTAATACAATTTTCAATCTGCCCTTCACAGTTTCATCAATACTGTATTCAAAAACCCAGCAGCATTTTAAGTTGCACATCTCTCTGCACAGGATTGCATTTTACTTGCTTTGAGGAAATTAATATCCATACCCAGAGGACCCCAGGTCTTATGATTTTTCATCCAGAGCCCTTGGTCTTTAATGACTCAATTTTTTATTTACACTTTATGGTGTAATAGGAGAGACCCATGCTCCCCGATGCCCTATTTGAGATCATTGTGCTCCATCTATTAGCCTGCACATACCATCTGTCCTCAGCTTAACACATGTTTTTGTTTTTTTTGTAGTGGTTGAACTACAGCCCTGTACTTACTTTCACTAATGTTTTTATACATAGCATCATTTCAGCCTGTCTATTAGAATAAGTGCAGGTATTTTTCATATTTAGCCCAGGTAAATTTTAGTACAAAGATGTCACAGTAGGCGGCACGGTGGCTGAGTGGCAACACTCAGGTTGCGGGTTCGATCCCCGGGTCTCCCCGTGTCTGGATGGGGTTCTTCCGGGCACTCCGGTTTCCCCCATCAACTCAAAACATGCAGCACACCTGTGAACTAACAAGGACCATGACGTCCACCCTCCTGTGGGCTCACCACCCGCAGAGGGGTTCATAGGGGGTGCCAGGTGCTATGAGGTTTGGGCAGCAAGCTGCCCCCGCGACCCAGCTGGATTAAGCGGGAATAGATGGATGGATGTCACAGTAAAAGTACAATGCTTGTCATCATATATTCAAGTTGTGCAACAAAACTGGACTCACAGGGACCACAGGGTTACCTGGACTATGTAAAGTAAACTGAGTTGAACCACTATGCTTCGTTTACTGTGAATGAAGATACACTCTCAGGAGGTGCAGTCAAGGAAAGAGTTTAAATTCTGTTTTTGAGGTGTTTTGGGGGAAAGACAGTCATGAGGTGATGGGATAAACTGATGGAGGACTGGAAAACTGATCCACTGCTGATGTGGCATGATATGTTTGTGTCTTTTATTCAATTCAATTTCAATTCAATTAATTTTTGTAGCGCCCAAAATCACAACAACAGTTGCCTCTAAGGGCGTTCCAAGATTTTTGATGAGTAAAACATACAACAGAGACATATAAAAACAGGAATAAACAACATTCATGTAAAGCAACAAATGAAACATCGTCCAGTCATCCCCTGTCCTTAGACCCTCCTTCTCAGCAAGGAAAAACTCCAAAAAACCCAGGGTCCTGGGAGAAAGAAGAAACCTCGGGGAGAACTACAGTGAAGGAGAGATCCACTCCCATGGACGGACAGGCTATAGATGTCCAGGTCCGTGGGCCAGTTCTAGCCAGGTGGGGAAGGAGCCGGGGAAGAGCCAGGTGAGAAGGAGGAGGGCCGGGCGAGAAGGAGGAGAGCCGGGCGAGGAGGAGGAGAGCCGGGCGAGGAGGAGGAGAGCCAAGTGAGGAGGAGGAGGCCAGGCGAGGAGGAGGGCTGGGCAGCGGGTGAAGGAGGGCCAGGCGGGGAGGAGGAGAGTCAGGCGAGGAAGAGGAGAGGGGTCCAGCTGCCATCAGGCATCTGAAGGAGTTACACTCCACAGGGGGAGTGGGACAGGGTACAATACGTGAATAGCATTGAACGAGCTACAGATGAGAACATAGTAAGTGATGCTGATGAGAAAAAAGGAGGAAACAGAGGATAGTGCTCAGGTTGCCATACTTCCCCCAGCTTGTTATCTCCTGCAGCAGCTTATCTTAACCTGGGTTTTAATGTCACTCCCAACCAACCTGGTCATCGTTAGTTAGGAGTAACATCAAACTAAGTAACCTGTCATAAGCTATTCTGAAGAGGAAGGTTTTAAGCCTGGTCTTAAATAAAGAGACTGTGGGTGCCTTTTTAACATCAACAGGGAGTTGATTCCATAACACAGGAACTTGGTAACTGAAGGCTCTTCCCCCCACTGTACTTTTAGACACTCTAGGAACCACTAATAATCCTGCATTCTGAGAGCGAAGTGCTCTATTTGGCTGATACAGGACAATGGCAGCCTGAAGATATGATGGGGCCATACTGTTTAAGGCTTTGTATGTCAGGAGGAGAACTTTAAATTTAATTCTAAACTCGACAGGAAGCCAGTGAAGTGATTTTAACACAGGACTGATGTGATCACGTCTTTTAGTTCCTGTTAGGACTCTGGCCGCTGCATTTTGGACCAACTGGAAGCTTCTTAAAGTACCTTTAGCGCAGGCAGTGAGCAGAGAATTACAGTAATCTAGTCTGGATGTAACAAATGCATGGATAAGTTTTTCAGCCTCATTTTTTGGCAAAATATTTCTGATTTTAGTTATATTTTGCAGGTGAAAATATGCAGTTTTACAAGCTTGGTTTATATGAGCTGTGAATTAGAGATTTCGGTCAAATACGACTCCAAGATTTTTTACAGTAGAGCTAGAGGCTATACTCACATTGTCAAGTGAGATTATCTGGTCGGACAGAGAATCTCTCTGACCTTTAGGACCGACAACAATGACCTCTGTTTTTTCAGGGTTTAAGAGCAGGTAATTCAGGGTCATCCAGGTTTTGATGTCCTTCACACAGGCACTGAGCTTATCGATTTGATCGGTCTGATTTGGTTTCATTGATAAGTACAGCTGAGTGTCATCAGCATAGCAGTGGAAATTAATGCCATGTTTTCTGATAATGTTACCTAATGGCAACATATACAGAGTAAACAGGATTGGACCAAGCACAGATCCTTGTGGAACACCGCAAGCTACTTTAGAGCAGGGAGAGGTGCACTGGTTTACACTAACAAACTGGTACCTATCTGATAGTGTCGTGGTTTGACTGTGGTTGAGGACCCCAAAGCAGAGACATAGGCGCAGGTAGATGTTTAAACAGGTTTATTGCTGGGATTGAAGGATGTGGTGATGGAAACCGGCAGGAGACATAGGCGGAGGGAAGACACAGGGGTAGACTCACGGGTAGACAGACTGGACAACAAGGTCAGGCAGGACGACGTGGACAAGCAGGACGACGACGTGGACGTGGACAAGCAGGACGAGGACGTAGACGAGGGATAGAGGAGGAATGAACTGACAAAGGATAAGGACAGAACTAAATAGTGGGGCTGATTAGACAATTAGCTGCAGGTGAACCACCGAGCAGGTGATCCACACTGCAGCATTAGCCCAGCCACGCCCCCGAGAGGAGCAGACAGACACAGAAGGGAGGGGGAACACACAACAAACACCAAACCCTGACAGATAGATAGGATTTAAACCATTTGAGGGTGGTCCCTCTAACACCTATGTCACATTCTAACCTCTGCAGTAGAATGTTGTGATCAATGGTGTCAAATGCTGCACTGAGATCCAGTAGGACCAGGACTGAAGCCAGCCCGTTATCAGCAGCTAGTAGCAAATCATTTGTCACTTTAAGCAGAGCAGTTTCTGTGCTGTGGTGAGCTCTGAATCCAGACTGAAATTTTTCAAATAAATGATTGTCCTGCAGATGGTGACAAAGCTGTTTCACCACAACTCGTTCCAGAATCTTTGAGAGAAATGGAAGATTCAAGATAGGTCTGTAGTTGGCTAGTTCATCAGGATTTAGGCTAGTTTTTTTCAAAAGCGGTTTAATTACAGCATATTTAAAGGACTGAGGAACATAGCCATTTTCTAATGACATATTTATTATGTTATGGATGGAACCTATTATTAGGTGGAGAGCTTCTTTGAGGAGTCTGACTGGAATAAGGTCGAGCAAACAAGTTGATGGTTTGGACGACATGATGACTGAGGTAATCTCCACCTCATCGACAGGAGTAAATTTGTCCAATGCTGTTAGAGGGTCAATGTGGGATATTGGTGTTACAGACTGGATTTGCTGGATTTGCTCGGTGCTGATTTTTGGAGTAGCTTTGTTGATCTTGTCTCTAATGGTTGTAATTTTGTAATCGATGTAATTCAAGAAAGTCATCACAGCTGATCTTTGAAGGGAGAAGAGATTCAGGAGCAGTCTGCGAGTTTGTCAGCCTGGCTACAGTGCTGAACAGAAATCTGGAGTTGCTTTTGTTTACTTCTATTAGGTTTGAATAGTATCTGGTTTGCGCTTTTCGCAAAGCGGCCTTATAAGAGAGCAGGCAGAGCTTCCATGCCTTCAGAGACTGCTCGGAGCGCGAGCGGTGCCAAAGCTTCTCTGTGCGTCTTATGTGTTCTTTGAGTGATCACAGTTCTGGAGTATACCATGGAGCCGGAGGTCTTGGTTTAATGCTTTTCTGTTTTAGCGGAGCTGCAACATCGAGAGCAGATTTTAAGGTGAGCATTGTTCTGTCAACAAACTGATCTATAATAACTGGATTATTCAGACAATCCAGTGGTTTTATATATAATGCCATACTGTGGAACATTCCAGACAGTGGGGAACCCTCCACCAGAAAAGTTACATTACCTTTAAAAGCCACACTTGGCCAATTATCTTGTTTTCCTACTGGCTATATAGTAAACCAACTACAAGTGTGAAGACTGCCGAAAAGAAGGATGAGCGTACATATCTGGTGCTCCCTGTTGACTAGTTAAAGTCATGATGATACCTCACTACTCTGCGATGGCACTTTAAATACCTGCGTTTCTCCCTTCGCTGTTTCACATAAAGCAGCACTTGACCTCCATTTCCGTCAAAAAAACTAGAGCATCTGGCTGCATCCCCATTACAATTGTGCTCTCTCCCTCCCTCCACTATTCCTTTTCTCTCTCCTCCTATCCGCTGCCTTTTACTCCCCACTGAGCTCATTTTCACTTCTTCCTTTTTACCTGCTTCTCACTTCTTCACTTTAGCTACAACAGTCCTGACAAAACGTCTCATCTGCTCCACACCTTGCCCAGTTCACAAGTCAACCTGTGGCTTAATAGCAGCACTCCACTGCTATTGCTGGCAATCTCTGGCTTTTCACACCCTCTTATTTATGGACTGTTGAAAGCATACGCACAATGGGCAGGATCAATACCACTGTGGAAGGGAGAGGTTATAACCACAATCTGAAGGGTCTATACAAGTGTGAGAGCCACATTTAACTCATCTGTGGGTGAGCGAGAAATAATGCATACATACATTTTGTAACATGTTCTTATCTGGTCAGTGTTTAACTCATTACTGTCTACATACATTGTATTGAGTCTGATGCCCATAAACTAAAACATATTCAGTATGTAGAACAATCAAATCAAACACTAAGTAAGTAACATACAGTGATTCCTTCTATACCAAGACAAAGTCTTGAGAGGTAAAAAGGAATTAACTTTGTTGCAGTTATGTGGGGGTAAAATAAAAGATATGGAGTTAATATGATTAACCAGGACCATGCCTCAGCCTCCTCTCCAGCGAACCACAGCTCACCTCAGCCACACCTTAAATACCCAGAAGCCCTATTTATCCAAGCCTATCCAACACCATCCATAGAACTCACCATCTTCAGAGGGGGGATTCTGAATTGGCTGAGCTAACCACCTGAGACAAAAGCCCCCATCTTGAGTCTTTACCCAGAAACCACATCCATCCATATCATCAATAAATATCTTTATCATATGCCATTGTTGTGGAGTGATGCATTGTGAAGAATGATTCTTATGAAAAGCAACTGAATCATAGGAAGTATAGTATTATAGGGGCATCTTCAAACCTCCATGCAGCGAATACACCATAAGTGTCAGCATGAACAGGCCTATTTAAAAGAACGTATTTTATCTATACACAAATAAATGAATGCAAAGCTGAAATACAAAGGTAGTTTGTGTCCTTGGTGACAGGTCATGTATAATTGAGAGTGATTATATTGTGCATTTGAAGATACTGGTTGATGCATCTTCAAAAGGCAGAGAAGTGAGCAGTGCCCACAACCACAGAAAGTATAATTAATGTTATAAAATGGAATGAGAGAAGGACTCGTGAACAATCAGGATAAAGAGAGGCGTACTTTAAGTGTACACACCAGTGCAACACACATTGTTTTGTTTTATTCATGTGTGAGAGTGAGAGAAGCTGCCTCAGCACAGCTCACAGAGGACCACATGGTTTGAGTCTAATCATGGCCGACGCTCCCGGCGTCAGTTTGATAAACAGACAATCTGTGCTCATAAATAATGAAGGAAGCCGTTAGTTTCACAGTGCCACACTGCTCTGGTTTTCATATATGCATGCTTATGCACTGTTAGTGAACTGCTCGTCTCTGAACAATGACGAAAACTGTGTCAGGGCTTTAGTCTGGGTTCTCACTACCTGTCACTACAGCTCAGCACAGGCACTCAGGCAGAACACATAACATAAGGCTGCTTCAGATCAGAAATAGGTAGGAAATAATCATAATATACCTCAGATAGACAGATACTTTTAATTGAACCATCCTAAAGACAAACCCAAAGGAACTTAGCATAGGCTTTGGTTTTAAACTGGATACTCTCTGGCAACAAAGATATTTAGGAGGAACATAACAGTTTCTCAAATGTTTTATATGATTAACAAAACATGTTACATTATGTTTAACATTACCTTAGCCAACCAACATGTCTGAATCCAGTTTGAGAAGGTGCATTTGACCTTCCATTTTTAGGACAGTGTTCTCTGTCTGTCCCTGTCCTTAACTGCCCCAAATGCTCATCACTCAGGCACAATTTACATCTAAAACTTTTATGACTTCTTGACTTGACTTTAACGTGTTAAGTATGTGCAAACGCGACAGGAGGTGTGAATGTGAACAGTTGGGCAACACTTCTGATACCATGAGATAAACCAGCTGTCCAGATCCAGAGTTAAAGTCATAAGCATGTCTGTTGCAAGATCAATATTAAAACTGTAAATACTAAAATCTTTATTTTAAATCAGTTGACGTTTGCTGAATGTGAAAAGAAGAAGAAATTATGTTTTGTTCAAGGTAACTGTGTTTAAATCAGGATCCCAGTATATTTTGGTTAGCTATTTAGTTTGCCTTACATTTGTTTGTGATCACATTTATTTTGTCCTTGTTAGAGGATAAACCTTACATCAAAAAGACAAAACCAACTCGTTCCAACTAGTTCCTGGTTTTATTGCTTAATATTTTTCCTTAATTCCTCTCTTGACTTGTTCTCTCAGATGTGCTTAGCATTGTTCTGCTTTCTTCTCCCTCTGCAGAGCTGTCTGGGAATATGCAGTCAGTGAGATATTCTGAGCCAGCATGTCTGAGTGGATTAGTCCGCCCTTTTTAGGGGATGAAACAGTGAAATGGCTTTTGCTGCTATTTTCACTATATTTATTGTACAACTATGGAATGAAGACACCACCATAAGAATCTCAACACTGCTTGAGCTGTTTCTATTGAAACTGAAATCCATGTATAAATCAATACAAACTCATGCATTAGCAAAATGGTATGATAGCTTATTAAAGTCTGTGTTCAATTTGGACTTTTTCTTGCAGCTGTTTCAGGAAATTTGACATAGTCTTTTATTTGACGAATACATTATCATCTCTGTATTGACATATTTGAGCCTTTTAAAGAATTGTGCCTTGGTTTGGAGTGAGTGAAGTTGTTTAGTTTTTAGTTTCTTCCCATGCACTGCCATGGGAGATTTTCTGCTGCTATTTGTCTTTTCTGGCCTGACAAATCTCTCCTCTGTCTCACCTTCCCAGTGGGCACACATACATCCACTCTTTGAGGACTGAAAGTGAATGGAACAAAATATGGATGGCGTCATGCACAGTGGGCCCACTACAGACATGGGATCAGCTGGAGCCAGGCTTTTGCTCGTGTAAGTGTATTCTCAGGCCTAATAATAAATCCTGTTTGGCAGCTTTCCTTTAACGCTGCTGCTCAGAGGATCGTCAATTAATCACTTACTGGAACTAGCCTTATGTCCTGATAGGAAGGTCTTATTCTGGAGCTCGATCACATCTCAGTCTGCCTGGAAGCAACTGTTTGATGTTGTAGTGTACGACTCTATCAACATGCTTTGCCTTTTCTGTAACATTAGCTTACAAAGGAAAAGCCCCTTATGAAATACCCAATAGGCCTTTCACAATAATTATAATAATATCGTTCAATCTATAAAATATGGAAAAATATATTTTGGTGTTCAATATTTATTGTGTATACAATTTCTTCACAATAATGACAAGATTTTTCTGTACTATAATAAGAATTGAGCTGTTGAGGATGGAATAGTAACTGCTAATAATAATAATAATAATAATAATAATAATAATAATAATAATAATAATAATAATAATAATGCATCAGTTTTATATAGCGCTTTTCTGGACACTCAAAGACGCTTTACAGAGCATTATTCATTCACTCCATACCCGGTGGTGGTGCTACTCTTGTAGCCACAGCTGCCCTGGGGCAGACTGACGGAAGCGAGGCTGCCAATCTGCGCCATCGGCCCCTCCGACCACCACCAACAGTCACGCACACACCACTTTCATAATAGACAATGTGGGTGATGTGCCTTGCCTAAGGACACAACAACAGTTTTTGCAACTGGCGTCCCCCTGTGGCATCTGGGATTCCCAGTGGTCTCCCATCCAAGTACTAACCAGGCCCGGCCCTGCTTAGCTTCTGAGATCTGACGGGTTCAGGCTTTGACAAACCGGTATGGCCACATGAGCCAGTATGGCTATGACTAATTGCTTCTTTCTGCTAATTATTTCTTGGATCTCATGCCTTTTAATGACACTATTTAAAAATTGGTTTACTGGAATTAACCTGCTTTGTGCCAATGCCATAAAGTAGTTTCAGTATTATTGTCACAATATTTCTCTGTAACAGTATATCACGCTTCAAAGTTCCCCAACGATAATACTATTACATGCCTCAGTCACTACATTGTATTGATGCAGTTACCATGGAAAAATAACAGTCTTTTTACATCTTTAATCTTTTGAGAAATTATCTAGAAATTTAGAATGAATATAGAATAGAATTTTATTATAAGATTTGCATATCATTGTCATTGTAGCCCTATTAGCACTAGTATTTACTCATGGGGTGTAAGAGTAATTGAATGTGTAGTAGTTAAACAAAGTTTTCCCCTTTTGCACCACTTTTTAGAGAGGATCACTGAGAAATGCAGGTAGTAATTCTTTGATATAACGAACGACTTAAAATGGAAAGCAAACAAAATATATAGCTTTAAATTGTATTATCAATATTTGCTATGTACTTGGCATCCAAATGACAAACTTACAGACTTAATGACTCTGTTGTCTTTAATTTTACATGCGTTTCCAACTGTACGCAATTGCCAAATAACCATTGCTGTCGACATAACTAAACCTGCTGCTTGAACCCAGTCAGCCAGTGTGGTGCTGTGTATGTGTGTATACTGGTGCATATATGGCAGCCCAAGCTCTGCTTTGGACCACTGACGATGATTCGATGTGCCACATTTCATTTACACCTGTCCCTGCCAAGACGCCGTGAAAGTGATTGAGCCAAAACACTAATTTGTTCAAGGTTTCTCAAGGGAAACTAATCAACATGCCTTGAATCACACTCCATTTTTAAACCAGGAGACTACAGCTCATCACGTAGCAGGGTGTATTTTGGAAGAGACTGACGTGAAAGAGCACTTAGTAATTAAAAAAGCCTTTTCCTAGATAAATATTGATTGCATCCTTTGCTCATTGATATTACAGAGAAAGATTGACACTTCATTTACCAAGTACAATGAAGTCTAAGAAAGCATTCCTCTACCCGCCTATGATAGACTGTATATTGAGAGTCAAAAAACACAGATTTTTCAGGTTTACTGTATAAATGCCTTATAAACAGTGTTGACTCCCGTTGACTCCCCTGTTCAGAATACAGTTACTTTTCTAAATTAGAAGGAATACATAACGGTGCTTTTATTATATAATTTGGGGTTTGTACTGCAAGGGAGAGAGAAAAAAAGAAAACACCACTCTTGTGTGTGCTTGTGCCACTTTTTTCCTTCTCTAATTAAACACAAGTGAATGCATAACAAACAGTGCAGCAAAAATAAAGCAGTTTGCAATGCTATGTAATACTTTTCTTATTAAAATATTATGCAGCTCATTGCAAAAGTATTCAAAGTATTCAGAATACAGTACTCTGATTGGTCCATGTAACAGAATATGTGACAAATACATTTTAATTTGAGTATTCAGTATTCTGTAACTATACATTTATTTTTATAGAAGTATTTTTCCCAGCACTGCCTGTTATTAAATCAACTATGCATTGAAGTACTGCATTAAAAATACTGTCACCGCTCAGTAACATTATAGTTCCTCAATGTAGTTATTATGTTTGTTTTTTTTAATGTGTTATGCTTGATTAACAAGTATCCTCATGACCACAAAATGCATGTTGAGGTGGACTTCTGTTTAAAATACATTTTGTGTTAAGTGTGATTTTGAATGTTTTTTAATAGTTATAGTGGGTTCTGCCAGGAGCCTGGGGAGAGCAGATGTATTAGCAGTACATTCCAGAGGGCAATGTGAGTCTGCCCCAGTGGGACCGTGCAGCACAGAGGGACAAAAGATGAGAATATAATGGGACTAAGTGATTTTGTAAGCAAAATGGACAGTACAGTGGTGTATAATATGGCAATACATATGAGATTAACATGGACAAATTGTGATAGCAATTACAATTATTATTACAATTTCCTACTGTCATTGTAATAATTTTAGTGTTTCTTTACTTTGTTCAAGTCTCAGCAGAAAGTCTTGGATGCTCTTTACATTGTAAAACCGGTTCTCAAAATGCTCATTGTATAGCACAAAATGTACTTCTATGTAAAAGCCTGCATTTTTACACTTAACACTGTGAAGATTGGTGAACCCTGCCTCGACATATTTATGTTTATTTACTCATGTCTAAGCCTCAATAAGCTGAGAGCTGAGCGGGCGCCAAGTACATGTGGGTGTAAAAGTCTAAAGTGGAGAGTGCCGCCATGCTTTTGATTGACATTTAATCACCATGGCAACGAGTGGGCCGCCAGAGACTGCTCCACTGAGTGCTTTTAGTCGCCAGGCTGCAGAGAATGGCAATCTAAAAAGGTGATGTAATGTGCGGCACTCGGATGTCCCAGAGTGAACCCTTCAGTATATAACAAAGAGGCTGGATCCCAAAGGAATTTAGACCTTTCAGCAGTACTGAAGCAGCTGTTCAGAACCAAAAATATTGATTTTGAAGACTGTGAAAAGACTGAGAAGAGTGTGGAGAGACATTCAGCAACTTACTGGAGCCAGGAATTGATCCCATAATGTTGAGACTGGCATAGAGCCTGGCATTTGTGCGGCAACTAGCCATGGATTGATATGGATGAAATATTGCGACAATTATCATGACAAAAATATTTGCAATTAATGATAATATCACATCAATCATTACAATTACTGACACAAAGGGATATTGTCAATCCTTTGTATCACAGTAAACCTTATGATTATTTTGCATCACATCCCTATTTACCACCTAGACCACCAGATTATTGTACTTTGGTAGAGCAACAGGAAAAATAACACATTATCACTGGTCAGTCACTGGCTCAGTAACACAAATATCTGATTGTTGTTAGCTCAAAAAGTTGATGATGCAATTAAAAATGAATTGTTAAGTGATCCAAACCCTCAGTGGTAGAAGTACTCAATTTTGTTACTTAAGTAAAAGTGCAAATACCAGAAAAAAAACTCAAATAAAATTAAGCATTTTGCTCAGATTTTGATATCTATGCTTCAAATGTAGTGATTTTGATAAGATTTGTGCTGAATTTCTTTTTTCCTAACTTTTTTATTTATATATTTCTGATTGCTAAAACTTTGAATGTGTTAAAAATACTCTTCATCCTTTTCAGCAGATATCCAACAATAATAAAAAATGTGGTAGTGGTAGTAAAAAGTACAGATACCTTCTGTCAAATGTAGTGAAGTGAAAGTAAAACGTATCCCCTTTAAATTGTACTTAACTGAAGTACAGATCTTTAGTAAGTCCAGTACTTTACTACTTTTACTTTGTTACGTTCCACCACTGTCCATGTGTGAGTTTTAATGAAAGAATGACACCCTTTTGAAATGATACGCAAGGAGACCATGTGTAATCAAGCAAAAAGTATACCAAGAATGTCCCCCACATCCTGCCAGCTGTTGAGTCCCACCGTTGAGCATCACTTCTTAACTAAATGATCTCTGACTGTCAGCTTTCAACTGTTGTATGCCACTTTATTTTGGGTGCTAACCTCTACTTCTCGCTGCCTTGTGTTCATTACTTTTGACAATGTCTGGCAAAATGGCACGATTCTGACACTGCAGATTCCAGATGGTGTTTGTGTGAGCCTGGATACGGCGTTGAGTCATCTTTGTGTCTGCCTTTGCCTGTACCTGTGCCCCCCTCTGCTCCGCTCTCACACACCTGTCTCACTACAGCATGCGTGCACTGAATTTTTAAAAAGTTCCCAAAAAAAGCAAATGTAGGGAATCCCAGCTAAATCGCAAGATCATTCAATGTTTGTCTTGGATATTGTCCCAGCACAGGGACCTTTGCGTACATTTGCTCTGTATAACTCATGCAAAACTGTCCATTTAGTATTCCCAGCTGCCTTTATCTCACAGTATCCGCGCAAAGAGGTGATACAATATTTCTAGTTTCCATGGCATCCCCTTGTAATATGCCCCCCACAGTGCACCAAATGTATGGCCGGTCAAAGTCGTATTTTTGCAGATGGAGTCTTTTCAGCATGAGGTCCACTCTCAAAAGAAACTCTTGCCAAACTTATGATGACTCCAGTGTCAGGTGCTCTGTCCTTGGCATTAATAAACTAATTTGTCCTTTGCTTAACCCGAGCTTTGACTAGTTCTTTGTCATTTTGTGTTTGTTTGTTTGTTTAAATTGACAGTTCTTTTCTCAGTACATTTTTTAATTGTGCTATTCTGAATCAGTATTATAAGTGAACTTTCAGGTTAAACAAAAACTGTAACAATATTGTTCAAAAATCCAATAATCCATAATTTAGGAATTCATGCCTCATTGTACAATATAAAAGGTGTCATTCATATCATTTGAAAAGTGGGGACACTTTAGGACTTCTAAACTAAAAAAGTCAAATGCAACATACTATATTTCTGCCAATATGTATGATTATAAAATATATTCTACAGGTTTTTTAATGCAAAGCATGTACCTGATGTAACACTAAATTTATTAAGTGGCGCTGCTGAGAGTGTGTCTGAGCACTTTTTTTTAGCAATTTAAAGTGAAGAGTCCTTTTTAATGATGCCCCTTCTCTGGATGAATGCACAGTGGATGGCGGGTGATTTTAATGACATTTTTATTCTCATATTTCCATTTTAGATGTTGGGGGTTTGTAGGACGACTGTGACTAGACACTTGGATTTCCGCTCTTACACGTCCCACTGTACGTCAGGTGTGGTTGTGGTTACAGCCAGTTCCCCAGAGAGAGGTCCACACGTAGCTAACGTGCTACGCCTCAGGCTGCACCGCCACTGAGCTGTGCTTCCCTGAAAATCACTCCATTGCTCTCTCTCTTTCTCACTCTCTTCCCCCTCTGTCTGTCTCTCCCTCTTTCTTTCTCGCTCTCTCTCACTTTCTCCCTCTTCATCTCTCTCATTCTCTCTTTCTCCCTCTCCCTCTGTCTCTCATATTCTATCTTTCTCTCTCTCTTTCTCCCTCTCCCTCTTGCTATCTCGCTCATATTCTCTCTTTCTCCCTCTCTCTCTTTCTCTCTCATATTCTGTCTTTCTCTCTCTCCCTCTCCCTCTTTCTTTCATATTCACTCTCTCTCCCTCTCTTTCTCTCTCTCTCTCTTTCTCTCTCTCTCCCTCTTTTCCTCTCTTCCTCTTTCTCTCTCTTCCTCTCATATACACACAGAGGAGGCACAGGAAATTGACAAGGGACAAAAGGAAATGGGGTTGGGCAGATGACGGTGGACAGAACACGCGCACTGACCACATGAAAGATTTAAAAGTAAACCCAGATAACATTTGAGCAGGAGAACAAAACAAATAGTACTTTGTCTTTCATTTCTACAACTGAGAGATTTCTGTTATTATCAAAGGAGGCTGCGGGTAACATGATTCGAAAGGAAACTTATACTAAATGTGTTGAATGCAGGTTTGTTTAATTAGTATTAATAGATATGATTATCAGTATATTTTTTATCGATAATCAGTTATTTCTCAACATTTTCTATAAAATGGACTGCTTCCTTAATTCTTTTCAGCATATATGGACAAACTGGCAGTATTTCAGCCTTGTCAGCAAAAAGTGACATCTATTCAATGTGACTTTGTTTCTAGCAAAGTCACACTTTTGGACTACAAGCAAATTTACAATATTTCATATTGATCCAAAACCTCATTACCCTTCAATTATCCCATCTCTAAGAATAAAAACATAAAGGGTGTAGAAAACTGCATGCACAACTGAAGGCCTGTGAAGATTTTGTTTTTGAACTACTTCCTGAGTGTTTAGTGGAGCCAGGACACATGAGAGAAACCCTTCACGGCCATTACAGCAGCTCAAAGCTTTACTCCTGCACTCTGATCTGCACAATGCTATTACCGGCCAGCGTCGACATCGTGCAGTCATTTGCACTGAAACAAATTAAGTCTAATGGAAAATGAATAGGCATTAATTGGGTGGCAGATTCCTGGCTTGGCACAGAGGCATATCTGAACTGACTGCCAAGAGAACCAAAGCCAAAGGGTCTATATACCATTTGTCTTGACCGTTTGTAAGCATTCGACAGTATCATAGTAACAGACACAAGTAAAACATATATTATGCATTTTTCATGTTATACTTCAGGAATAGTCATATAAGTTAGGTAAGAATAGACATTAGACAATAGACAATAGACATTTGTGCTACATGGAATAAATGGAATGAATGGAAAATAATACTACTCTGAATTGGACCACAAAGGTTTAGAGAAAAAAATCGAATTACATTTTTTTTCCATAGACTGTAATGTAATGGACATAGCTATCCTGCTAACGCCCACGTTCTAAATAGGAAGTGAACATGGGGGCGCTTCCGGCTCCATCAATCCTATTTTTAATTGAATTGAAAATTATCAACCCGCTCTCTGTAACAGTTGCAGTGAGCCTTGCCATTTTGGCCTTGTTCGCGTTAACCTGCTCTACATGTTCCTGGTGTTTTTATTTCATTATTTTTGTACGCACATAAATTCCTATTCATGGACCTGGCTCCAAATTCACTGCTATAGCTGCTACCATCGCGCTTCGTTCGACTGGCGCCAACTCTATGGGTGACGTCACATTCCCTTAGTCCACTTCTTTATACATTCTGACAAGTATTGTGAGTGTTCAGATTGCACATTTCAAACATGCCAGGAGCTGTAGTAGTTTAGAGAATACTGAATTATGGACTGATAAACTGATGCAAGGTTTTCATTTCAGAAGGACTAAACTGGATTTTTCAGTAAAAAAAAATGTTGTTTACAGAGTACATTACATTACCTCAATAACTGCAGCATTTGTGCCTACTGAAATTGCAGTTTTGATCTCACTGCTATACTTTGTGCAGCCCTGACTATGATATTATACAATTATCATACAAGGAAACCCTATTTGCTAGGCCTACATCACTGTCCACTAGGGGTGGCACGGTATATGTATTCGTATTGAACCGTCGCGGTACGGGGGTCACGGTTCGGTGCGCGCATTTTGACGGAGAATATACTGTACAAAAGTTTAATATTGAACTGACCACGGGACTTTCCTTTTGCGACGGTTTCCCTTAACCATTGCCATGTGCAATGGTTAAGATGTATACATGTCTGGATTGGTCTAGCTAGCAAACTCCGCCTTCAAATACAAAACTGTTGTTGAAAGTTGCTGCTGTTAGGTCGTTGCGAGAGGGGTGAAAGACGATGGCGAGTAATTCAAGCCCGGAGTTAGAAGACCCACCACCATCATTTAAGTCGGTGGTGTGGGCAGGGCTCTACAGTGCGCCCATTTCACTCGCATTTGCGAGTAAATATTTCTGCGTGCGAACGAGAAAAACAAAACAGGGGCACCTGTGCGAGTGCTTCTGCAGCCACAATAAGGAGCTGCGCACAGACGCAACGTGACAAGTTAAACGTTCTACATGTATCAAACATTAGGGGCGCATTCACACTAGGACTTCAGAATTGTGCCCAAGCCTGGATCACCCCTAAAGCGCGGCACACTTTCCCAGCGCGAGCGCAACCGAACACCTCCGACTACGCACGACCCCAGCATACGAGCTCCGCGTGTGCGGCGATATCACTCATAGAACAATCTCCACTTCAAAACACACCCATGCCCACCTTAAACGAGGCGCGCCGCAGCAGGACCCACACCTGTCCCACTCAGTAGACACCCCCGTGCCGCTGGACTTCCTCCTCCGCTAAAGCAAGAGCTTTGTCTTGGTTTTGTCTCGGACTCGAGGGCATTTGGACTCAGTCTCGTCACGGATTCAAGGTCTGAATACTGAGTGCGGTCATATTTCATTACTGCCGCTGCTTTCGGCAATAAACTTGTGCCATGTGCGGGACCTATGCACTGGAGCATGCGGACACTCCGTGCAGCACCGCCAGTGCGCGGCTCGTCCACCACTACGCACACCCAGAAGGTACCTAAAAGGCACCTAAAAAGACCATGTGTTAAAACTTCACTGATGTATCCAGCTCAGTAACCAATCAATATACTCAATGTGGTGCTTGCGTGTTCACTTGTTTTACATGTTTTACTTTTACTTGTTTTACTACAAGTTGCAGCTATCTCAGCTGGAGATTTAGGCAATAAAAAGCTGCCTTTGAGGACAGCCTTTCTGGTTATGTTTTTTTTCCTGCACTGTACTGAAAATGTACCGAACCGTGGGGTGTGTACCGAGGTACGTACCGTGCCGTGAATTTTGTGTACTGTGCCACCCCTACTGTCCACATATGATTTTTCCAGTTATCTTGCTGTTACTTTACAAATAATGAAGCAGCATTTTGTTTCTGTAAATGGTGTTTAAAACAAACCAAAGCTGAAAAAACACAGATTTGAATTGAAAGATTAAAATCCGCTCCTCCGAGGATGACGATGAGAGGAGACTGTCTGAAGCCCTTCCCTGCAGGACCTAGTTTGATCTCCCTGTCACATGCACACGCCGACTGATCTCTGGTGATAAATATGCACTCTTTTCATCACATCTTTTTACAGTGTCTACAGAGATCTACTTGACCCTGTTCCTGTCTCAGTTGTAGACCAAAGCTGTTACTTATTTATCTGTTCCGCTTCTGGCCGTGAACTGTTTGATAGTGGGTTCACAGGAGCGAGATAGAGAGACAGAGAGAGGAGACACTGCCTTTTTACACCAGTGTCTGCTGCTGCTGTGTAGTGACACTGCAGTGGTATGGCCTGGGATTTGCAACAGATTCATAAGCTGACAAAATGTTATATTGTAACCCTATGTAAGGTTGATGTGCTAAAGAAAAAATAAGCTGTTTTCTTTCATCATACTGAATGTCTATTTTATGCACATATTGGCTATCAATAATAATTTAATGAAGGGCCTACTTAAGGGCCTATATTATGCTATTTTCTGATCTATGTTATAATGTTGTTTCCTCATCACAAACAGGTCTGGAGTTATGTTTTCTTTCATTCACACATGTGTAACACACAAACCCTGCATATTTAGGCTGAGTTCTTCTCTCAAGCAGAAAATACTCTGTTCCATCTTAAGATGCCATGTGGTAATACAGGATGTACTCCACTGTGTTTATAAACTCCATAAACCTTCACTGGAATCATTTGGATAATTTCAGCCCTGAAATGGTCAGTATCTACAGAGCAAAACATAAAAGATAACCATTACTACCACTGAAAACTACCACAACATATCACAAGATGAGATAGAGCACTTTGAGCTTTGAAGTTGTAGACAAATTAATAATAAAGGGTTATTCAAACATGTGTGAATGAAACAGAACACAACTCCAGGTATGGAGGTAACAACATTATAGAATGGCTTAAAGCTTGCAAGAGGCAATTTTGTGTAATATACATACATAGATTTAAAGCAAATAAATGTGGCTTTGTTTTAATTTCTAATTGAAACAAAAAATGTCTTTCTCCAACGTCTTAACTCTGCTCCAAAGCACACAAGAGAGAATTGGCCATTGACCTCTCAATTAAAAAAAAAAAAAAAAAAAAAGATTTATAATTTTTATTGTATGCTTGCTATGTGTACAATGTGTCAGTTTGGAATTAAGATTATGTTATGGAGGGTTTGTGTAGTGTAGCCTATTTGATGGGACTTCACAACAAAGACTACCTGTTTACTTACCTATTTTAAAGCTTCAAAATGGCCACAATAAGAAGAGAGTCCACTCCCAGTAAATAGCTGTTGTTTTCCTCCTGCTCCAGTGGAGGCTGGAGTGTGGGTCACTGCACGGTCTTTACAAGGTGAGCAACAGCCACTGAAGCCTCTGCTAATGCCTTATTGACCGGGTGCCACTGAGCATGCTCCGTATACCCAGATGCCAGGACTGAGAATACCTTTGTTGTGCTCTCGGAAGTCATCAACACCTCTCTCAGTTTTTCTCTTCATTTATTTTTTCTTTTAAGGTCCTTCATTGTGCTAAACAGATATTTTCAGCTGTTAAGCATAGGCCTGTCATAATAACAAATTTTGAACCATGATATGTTGTTACAGAGAATTATTGCGATAAATGATGATATTGAAACAACGTTATGTCACTGACACAAAGCAGATAATCCTGTTTTTAAATAGACATTATAATTAAAAGGTCTGAGTTGCACCAAATCAATAGCAGAATGAACCTATAATTAGCCATAGAAGTTATTTATTCAACCCTTTACAGCTCCAATTTTAACATATTTCATAAGTCTCCCCACTATACTAAGGAACATGTACACACGATAAATACTGAACCTCAAAATAAATAGTTCTATAAATAGTTCTAGCTTTCATATATTGAATGATAAATCAATATAGTAATTATTATGACAGGCCTAGTTAACTGTTATAATGCTGTATTCTTCTACATATAATGAAACACAACTCTTTTGGCTACTTAAAGGGTATTTGACCAGAATAGCAGCACATTTGAAGCAATGATGATGATGATGATGATATTTAAAAGCAAATCAAATATAATAATAGTCAATGTATATATAGTAGAAATGCAGCAATGTCTAAAGGCAAAAAAATGCATATGACCTAGGTATGTTACTGTGTATATTTTTGTTCTTCTACTGCTCAGTCTGGCCTGTTTAGAAAGTTAACTGGACCGTAACACTGGTGCCTTTCTCAAGCCCTCTCTCGTGTACTGCTTTTGATGAAATTGTGTCAGGCAGTTGGATGCTGTGTTTGAAGAATTTTAGAGCCGACCTGGGTCTAAACACGAACATAATCACACGCACATCGGCTAATTATCCTGTCCCAGATGTTTAGTTTTGGGATACAACCCGGGACTCTGTGTGAGGGAGCGTGTCAGCAAAAACAAGGAAAAACAATGTAACTAATTAAAAAGCAGAGAGGAGTAATGCGATACTTGTCTGCACTTTGGTGTTAGTTAGCTTGATAATTCTGAACTGACCTTGAAAAAAAAAACAATAGCATGAAACAGCACAGATTTTGAACAACTTAAGCTCTCCCTCTACTGACATCCTGTGGTTAGAATTTGTTAATGTTAGTTATGTTACATTATATTAGCATTTATCTTTACAGCAAGAAGGTTCCTGGTTTGATTCCTGGATTGCCTGGGCCTTCATTTGCATGTTTCTCCCTATATAATAGCCTACACTCAACCTTTAGTATTTTTGTTGAGATTTTGATATCTGCTTAACTAAATTACTGGATAGTTAGTTGCTTGTTTGCGTTGGAGATGTTCTTGCTTTGCCTAGTATAATCCACTGTACTACAACAAAAAAGACAAACCCTGGACTTGCATTCCCCAAAGAAATCAACAATTATGCCATACTTAATTATAATCCCAATAGAAAACTCTTAAGTTTTGATAACCCGAACTGATCTTCTAAATAAAGCCAATTCCACCAGTGTTTTCGGGAGTCTGACACACAACACTTGTCTGAGGCTGAGCAGATGGCTGTGTATCACACCATTGTCTGTGGACCACACTATAACAAGTCACAGTAACAACAGTGAGTATGTTCCACTGTTGTGTCTGTCTTGTCAGGGTAAATTTGGTCAGCCACCCCATCACCTTCCTTCACCTCTTTTCTCACCACTTACCCTGTGTTTCCTACATATCTTTAAAGAATATTGTGGCCCGGGCAATTCAAGTATCATTTTAATTTCGATTAAACATGTGCTACTCTTCTTATTTTGTCCAGGTTGTTTTACACCATAAGGGATTAGGACATCTCTGTTATTAATGGGGGAAACACCAGTGAAGTATGAATTGTATGTATGCAGATAGCTTTAGTTACCAGCGAAAAATACAGTAAGCAAGTGAATGTAATTGTCATTGAAAATTGTGATATAACATTTTTGACATGTCACCCACCCTTATTCCAGACAAACAACCCCATAATGTTTTTGCTTAAGTGCTATGCTTGTCTTCTGTCCCATCTTCCCTGTTCTAATGTCTGTCTGTCGTTGCATCATAAACTTATTTTTCTCTTCTCAGATGTTTGTATTGACAGCCTGTTTTTCTTCACAAAGTGCTGAGTTTTACCAAGACTGTCGCTTCCCATTTCGGGTTTAATATTTCAGCAGGATGTGGTGTTGGATGCCTTTCAACAAGATTTCAGACGTTGACCATGTGCTAGATTAACAATTTATTTTGTACAGTTGAATGATATAAAATAAATAAAAATCAAAACTACAATTAAAGTGCCTAAGACAGGTCGAACTATTAATTTTGAAAAAAACAACTACATCATTATAGATTTAACCAAACTTTTTTTTTTTTTTTTTTTTTTTTTTCACAATTTGTTAGATTTCAAATTTTAATTCCTGGTTGAAAATCATGACATCATGTAACTTTTACCTAACAACCATCTTGTACACTGGACAAAAACTAATCTAATGTACATAGAAATTATGATTTGACAAATAAAAAATTAAAAATACACCTTTATTTTGTTGAAACAATGTTTAAAATATTGGAAAATTCTCCCTAGTGTGATGTCGTCTATATTGAACTTTTAAAAGTGAACTCTCTGTAATTTTCAACATATTTTCCAACTTTTCTTCACAAATTGCTTCTTGGATTTGTAAAAGTATAATTTATATTTTCAACGGGTATTATTCTACCACATTAAGTTAAAATTTGAGAATCATCAGAACCTGTCATACGCACTTGAAGTTATTCTGTTGGGCTGTTAATTATCCCAGTTTCTACAAAGAATCAGTACAGCATGAGTGAGTGAGTCCATAAATGCCTTTAAATTCTGCTACAGTGTTGTGGGGACTGAACATTTGGGGCCTCAGATTTGCCTTGATGTTAAAGGGTGCCTATGAGTTTGTGTGTGCTCCCAGAGAGAGTGCTGGAGTAATAGCAGCTGCTGAATCCTGATTAGAGGCAGCGTCCTTCCAGAGCCAGGCCCACCCATCTCTGTCCTACTTTACCTCCTCTTCCTCTTTTTCCTCAATCCCGCTCTTCCTCTCCTCTCTCTCACTGCCAAAGTCAAGCTCCAAACTACAGCACAAAATGTTCCCATGTTTTCTGATTTGGATGACTCTTTGTGTATTTATACATCTAGCGCCATTATTAAAGTTTCTAAGTAAAATGTATGGTTATCAAAAAAACAAAAAACAAAAAACTCAAATACAAATCAACTAGAATCAAAATTAGATGCTCATTTTAACAAGTATTGATACTGAAAAAAAAATCACAAAATTGGACCTATCCTGAATAGTCTGGATATACTTTATATTAGAACTATACGTTTTTTGTATTGAGTATCAAGCCTTTCCTTAGTACTGAAATCGAATTTGTTATTGTAGTTTCTTGACAATTATATCCAACAAGTAGATTATTATTAGGATAATGATTATTTATAAGGGGCAAAGCTGGTTAGGTTCACAACCCAGAGCCAGTGCATATTGGTTTTGTATCCTTGGGCAAGACACTTCACCCCTTTTACATAGGGGTGAAATATGGAAAAGCCATTCCATGGCAACATAGAGCTAGAAAGTGGAGGAAACGTGTACTATCTATTTTATCTATGTTATAATGTTGTTTCCTCATCTCATTTTTGTTAGAACCATATGGATGATTTCAGCCCTGGAATTGCCAGTCTCTACTAAACGAAAGATAAAAGGCAAGTGTTAACTTGAAAACTACAACTACATGACATCTCAAGGTGGAACAGAGCATTCTGAGCTTTGGAGCTGTACACAGACTAGACTAAAAATGAAACAAAATACATCTCCAGGTATGTTTCTGATGAGGTAACATTATAACATGGCTTAAAACTCAAAGAATCCATTTTGTGTAATATGGAACATTTAATCATAACTCCAGCCTAAGCAAAGAATAGCATTTTATTCCAAACTAAATTTTTCATTATTAAAACATTGCAAAGTGAATTTATCCATATTATTACCATCAAACCCACTCAGACTGGATCACTTTGAGCTCCTCGTCTTTTGCTGCAATGTTCCCCTCCTCCCCTCCTCCCCTCCTTCCCTCCTCCCCTTAGCAGTTGTTGTATCACCATATTTCTGTGTCTGTCATGCTTGCCTCACACAGACTGCTTCTCTCTGCACGCTGCTCTGTAATAAATGCTCAAGTGTGCCTGAAGTGACACTGTGGGCTGCTAAGTGAGCTACGGCTGCTTGTGCTCGACTTATTGATTTGCTAATGGCACTATTTTTATACAGGGTTGCTTTGAGGCAATTCACTGGGCCAGTCAATGGATTTAATGACCCAAAATCTCGAGATAGAAAATGGCCACGCCTCACTGTATTTGTAATTAAACAGATAGAAATGTGTTAAATAAATGTTTCAGGTTTCCAGTGTAAAAGTATTTGTAGAGTGCTGTTTGTCCTGACCTTCATGTGTGTAACTGGGGCAGCTGCCAGACATTTGGTGTGTGCGGTGCTTCAGAATGTGATGGCAATTTGGAAAGCTTTCTTCATATTACTGAAACAGAAAGAGAAATACTTCAAGGTTTGGCTCCCTTGGTTATAAATATTCTCAGTTCATTTAGGGTTAAAAGTACTTAGAGCTTACTGGCTTTATATTTTGGGCTGGGCGATATGCCAAATGTATATAAAAATCAAGCCAATCACAATTTGAGAGATGCAAATGGTTTTATAATGTGATATTTTGTGATTTTACTCTTTTCTATTGATTGTGTTAGCTGCTATTTTGGATGGTGTCTCTTGATTCTAAATCATAATGGGATCTTCTCGTTAAATAAAGGTAAAATAAGTAACTTTTTATTTAGAGTTACAATGTCTTTAAGAGGTAACTACAACTGTCTGCTTCGGGGAGTTCACACTTCATCGTGATTGGTTAAATATATCTGTCACTCACTCAGAGCCTTAGAGGCTGACCAATGGGAGGAGTGTGTGGAGAAGTGTCTGTGCTTCGGTAGAGCTACATTAAACAGAGAAACACTGACTATATGATGATATTGCAAACAAACTAAACATATTGTTGTCGGGATTGAATCAAAATTCATTTTTATCACCAAATTTCCCAGCTCTAGAGTTGATATTATTATATTTTATGAGATGAGAAATTATTTATGCATTTCTCATTGTATAAACTAAGAAGTTCTTGAATCTTATATGTCAATCATTAAATAACATAATGGTTTGAAATGTGTATTACAGATACCCTTCCTTGATTTGACTGCCAATCTATGTGTCCTTTGATTTTTGACCCTAATTTCTGCATATTTGTTTCAGTACAATTGAAATTCTCTTCTATCAGAGGGCTGTATTGTGTATGCTGCTCAGCCTGATGAGCTGACAGGCTGAAGTACACTCCGGTCTCAGATTTCCCCCGAGTCAGGACCACACCAGCACTGCTTGTGGAACTGATGCTTATTGCGGAATACATAAAACCAGTTTTTTGTATTTTGAGAGGCTATGGTAACCTTAGGAATTCGAACAAATTGCCCTACAAGTTCAGTTAATGCATTCGGTTCAATGGAGTGGAATAGCAACGGATGAGGCAAAAAAAGTACTCAAAACCAATCATAATTTGAAAATGTTTATAAAATATGAATAACATAAATAGTTTTGGATATTAAGCCAAGTAAAAACTGCTTTTTTCCACACTATTCATTGCAGTATTATTGTTACTTCTTATGTAGGCTACTAGTGCCACTAATGCTTGAACTGTCATGAATACCTTTAAAATAGTAAATAGTTTTACTACTACTACAATCACTCTGTCTGTCTTCTACAATTGGGGTGGGACAAAACATAATATCTACAAGACATAAGGTTGAGGGCACCAGAACGAGGCAAGCTTTTTACATAATTTATATCAAGGATTCTTTTTTAGCCGGGGACCCCTTACCAATATGAAAATATCCCAAGGACTCCTTTTGTAGTATTCAAGTAATGCTCAATGTTATCACAATTTGAGAACCACTGATTTATAGGGTTCCCTCACATTTTTAAAATCTATTTAATTTAATATTTACACTGCTTTTGGATCTACAGCTTCAAAGACAGCATTTCTCCACTGTCCAAAAATTTGTGAGATCTTATCAGGGCACGAGATCTTGTCTCATACTTAAAAAAATACACTCACTGTGTAGTATCCGTTTATGGTGATAACTGGCTGTCGTGCAGGGCTGACTGGCAGCAGGTTGTTTCCTCTCACGTCAGACATGCTCGTGGGTTTTGTGAATGAAATGGACTCCTTGGCTCAGTGCCTGTGCTGTACATTACTGAGACAGCTCGATTTGCTCCTCCTCTCCCACTGCTCTGCCCTTGCTGCTTCCTATTCATCAGAGACTTCCAGACTGCAACATGTTGGAGTCCGGTTACCATCACTTAGCAGCTCCCTGGAGTCAGCGCCTCCCTCCCATACACCGAATCCATCACTCTCACTGCTCTCACTGTCTGTAAGCCTTTTGCATAGAGAGGGAACAGGGTCATGTGTAACTGGAATGGAATAATGTTGTTTGTCATATTTTATAATAGCAGTACAATGGAAATGATAAAAGCATTGACCATGGCCAAGCAACACCAGCCAGCAACTTAATAAAGGGGTATCATTTTTAAATTAAATGACTATGTAGATAAATAACGCATATTTTCTGCATATTTGAAATACAGTAGTTGATGTAAATGGCTTCTCTTGTCTCAGCTGAATCATTTAAACACCATAGCAGGGAGCTGCCTGTGTTCTGACATGTGTAAGATTAGCTTGGTGTGTGACAGAATGCATATCCTCTGTGCACCGCTGCCTGTACATCAAACATGTCTGAGGTGTGCTTTATCAGCGAGTCTTCACCCCAAGGCCCCCACTCTTATCTTGCTCCGCACTGTTATTGATATGACATGTATTAGTGAAAAAAGCTGCGTTCTTCCTCTTATTTCTCTGTTTATCGATGGAGTCCTGGGGGCCAGTCTGCATGACCTGAACGTCTGCAGGGAGCATGCTTGTGTCAGCGCTGGTGTTTTTCAATGGATTTGTGGCAGAAAGAAAGGCTTCCCAGGATCCTTGTATTGATTTGAGTCCATCCCGGAATCTCCCAGGTGTCCTCTGTGTGGCCATCCCCCAGCATATAGCACCACAGGGTTCACATGTAAAAGCAAAGTATTTTTCCTGCTATAATGTGGAAATACCTACTGTATAAATGTAACAGTCCCAACAAGTGATAAATGGATGATGTATACTAATATGATAATTTAAGTCTTTACAAAATACATCCTTGCACTCATGGTTGTGTTGATCCCAGAAGTAAAGCAGATAGAAAAGTATATATTCATTTTCCAATTTTAGGGTTTTCTCATTCAAATCAGTCAAGTTCCATTAGCTATGTACTGCATGCATGAGTAGTACTGGCGACACATATACCCTTAGAGTAGTTGTAATTGCTTTTAAACTACAGTCATCTGCAGTCCCTTTGATATTCCACTATACATACTATGCAAGTCCACCACGTACGTGTCTCTACAGAGATGTTATTATGGCATATATTATATGGCATCTTCCAGTGGGATAAGGAGGTGATGTCTTCAGGTTAAATTACAAATCAGGTTTGTGTAGAGGTGAGCATGCGCACAAAATAATGTTTTTGAGTGTTTTTCACAATAAAGCACCTGTTACTGAATAAATGATATCATACTGTGCAACATTCTAGGCAAAGTGATAACACCACAATAAAGTGGGTTTTTTTTTTGTTGTTTTTTTTTTTTTTTAATTTGCATTGTTTGTAATTTACAAATATCTTGGGGCTGTACTCTCATATATTTTTTCATAGAGCAGTAAGTATTTGTGTGACAGCAAAAAGATTTGTTCCTGCTGGAGAGGATTCAAGTGATTTTTCCACAGCAGCACTAACTCCCTTTTGCTGCACCAGGCCTGTCTGCGACCTCACACCACCCCACAGTGCTGTTCTATAATAGTGCCATTATATCAGTGTCTATCTGTCTATCTGTCTAACTGTCACGTATGGTAGCTGTCATACAAGCCCCCCAGGTTATAGCGGCTGTGCTCCAGGGGGCTCTGCTGTAGTGACACAGTCTGGAGGTGTGAAGTCTGCTGTGGGATTGTGCACATGACAGCCTTGTTTTGCACTCAAGAGGAGAGATAGGACCTGTGTAAGAGCTGGTAGCATTAGACTAGGGTGGTGTCCACACGACAACGTTTTTTGGTCGAAACAGTGAAGTTTTTACTCATTTTGGCCTTTTGTCCACATGGATCTGGCGTTTTGGGTTGGCAAAACCTGTGTTTTTTGAAAACAGGTTCCAGAGTAGAGAAATCTGAGAACACCAGTGTGGCATTGTCATGTGGTCAAGCTTTTGGAAGACGTGACCAGCCGGTAACAACCATAACAACAACCATGCCGGACAACGGAGTTGAGTTTGTGCTGTGGACGCTTCTTAGTTTATTTGCACTGTTGCATCAAAACTTCTCTACTATGTAGTACAAGATCAACAGAAATGTGTACACAATTACACACGTCTGATTCTTTTAAACCCACTACTTTGTAGAACTAGTTGTATCCTGTTTACAGCACTTCATAGAGGTGTGGCATATGTCTTACATTGTTTTCACTCAGTGCTCAGTTGTCATCTGGACGTGAATATTTATTGATCCGACACGTGTGTGCACACATCCAGGAGCATTGTCGTGTGGACGTAGCCTAAAACCAAATAAACAAAGAAACAAAAAAGAAAAACAAAGCCATGTTTATTTGCTTTAAATGTCCTATATTACAAAAAATCTACTTTTGTGAGCTTTAAACCATGTTAGAATGCTGTTACATCCTCAGAAACATACCTGGAGTTGTGTTTTGTTTCATTCACGCATGTTTGAGTAGTCCTTTATTATTTGTCTGTCTACATAACCAAGGTTCAAAATTGTCTGCTTCACTTTGTGATGTCATGAAGTGGTAGTTTACCTTTTGTTCAGTAGTAAGGTAAGGTTTATTTAGTAGAGTTTGGCAGTTCCAGGGCAGAAATTATCCAAATGATTCTTCTGAAAGTATATGGAGTTTAAATACACAGTGGAGCACTTCCTGTATTACCACATGACGTCACAAGGTGGAACAGAGTGTTTTCCATTTGAAAGAAGATCATAGCCTAAATATGCAGGGTCTGTTCATTATGTCACTGTATCAGACATGTGCTAAAACATGTCTGTAAATACCATGGATGAGATTCAAAATATGCTCAAAACATTCACTGTATAATTAACAACTCAAATGCAGAAAATTCACCATATCAATTTTTCGATGTATCTCTCATCTCTATAGCACTTATTAACAGCTGCTATTTACATCACAGTAACTGTACTTTATTATTCAGATAGTTTGATTTCTTAAGGCCAGCAATAGAGGACTGGTGATATGACTGTGGATTAAGGATTTAATTTTTGCTTACTAAAATTTGATATTGTGACACCCTTTTTTAAATAACCTGAAGGAAATATAACCCATTTACCCTTGTCATATCCACTGGCGCCATTGAAATTACGAAACCTATATTATTTAATTGCTGCCGTTCCCACTCAATCTCTGTTAAATTGGTACCTCTTTCCTGTGCTGCTTCTGTACTGTGTGTTCTCAACGTGTATTCCCAGTAGATGGAGATTAATACATCAATGGTTGACTGGATCATAGTCAAACATACACTTGAGCTAAAGCATGTGTGCAAGAAAGAGAGAGAAAAAAGAGAAAGAGAGAGCGTCTGTGTTGTCTAAGTGGTACCACCTCCTTTATTTGCATGCCTGCCGCGTACATCTATCATCATCATCAAGGCAGTGCAAAACAGTAAGAGAAGAAAACATGCAAGCCAGCAGACATCGTACTCCGGAGAGAACGCTTCAGTCTTCAATCCACTGCGATATCAAACACAAACCTAAAATGGGATCACCTTGGGGGACGAGCCATGCACTCTCCACTAGTAAAATATGAGTAATGACAACTTAAAACCATTTTGTGTGCCGGAGCCTTTGATGGCCACAGCGGTTAGATCCATTTTTGGTGAGCCAGTGGGCAGTGCTAAAAAGAGGCGTAGAAAGGGGGTGAGGGGGTGGTAGAATGGTATGGTCTGATAGATAGAGGGGCGAGAGACAGTGTGTGTGCGCGGAATAGTAAGGAGAGGTGGGAGAGGAGAGAGAAAAAGAGAGAGGGGAAGAGTTGGGGAGTGGAGGCAGAGATGCAGAAAATTGCATTGGTGATTAGTTTACCTCCCGGGTCTCACTCTCCCCTAGCCTCCTCCAGTGCACAGCTATAGTAGTATTTGTAGTAGTATCCCTTGTTGTATCCTTGTGTGTGGATTTCTAACACTTCCTACATCCCCCGTCACTGTCTTATTCCACTCTGTCCTCCCCTCTGTTCTGCCTGCTGACTTGGCTTTATATGTTGTCAAGAATGCAGGAAAGCATAATGCCACCGAACCACACTGGGTTATTGATAGCTCCGATATATCATGGGAGTGTTATGATTACCCCCAACTGTTTGAATCCAGTCTCTTTGCTTCAGGAAGTGTTATATCTCTACCAACGTTTCATAATTTTTTGGCATCTGTTTAGAAGAGTTTGAATGATGCACCAACTTGTCAATTACTTGTCAAAGACTGATCTCTAGACACTTCACCAACATTGCAGAGTATGAATGTGGTGTGTACGTGAGTGTTGGTTGTGGTCAAAGGGGGTGATGGCGCAGATTGGCAGCTTTTCTTTTGTCATTCTGCCCCAGGACAGCTGTGACTACAATAGTATGTTACATCCACACCAGAATGGCATGAATGAATAATGCATGAAATTGTAAAGTGACTTAATGCATTATTATTATTAACTGTCCATTTATTGTTGACTAACCCTTATTTACTCACCTGCAGTATTTTTTTTTTACATTTTCAGTGTTTCTTCTAGTGCCAGAGGCAAGCACTCTTACCTCAAGGTTCTAGGTACAAAATGGTAGCCATCCATCCATCCATCCATCCATCTTCTCCCGCTTAATCCGGCTGGGTCGCGGGGGCAGCGTGCTGCCCAATACTCATAGCACCTGACCCCCTATGAACCCCTCTGCAGGTGGTGAGCCCACAGGAGGGTGGACAACATGGTCCTTGATGTTAGTTCATAGGGGTGCGGGC
The DNA here is from genome assembly GCA_030686955.1 of Odontamblyopus rebecca. Lineage (NCBI taxonomy): Eukaryota > Metazoa > Chordata > Actinopteri > Gobiiformes > Gobiidae > Odontamblyopus > Odontamblyopus rebecca. The sequence goes on from CM060673.1 coordinate 18,558,540, forward strand.
ATGTTTTTGGGTTGATGGGGGAAACCGGAGTACCCGGAGGAAACCCATCCAGACACGGGGAGGAACATGCAAACTCCACACAGAAAGGCCCGGGCGACCCGGGGATCGAACCCGCAACCTTCTTGCTGTGAGGCCTGAGTGTTGCCACTCAGCCACCGTGCCGCCTCACAAAATGGTAGCTTTTATGTTTATTTTAATTTTACTTAAATTGTGCCAAAAATCGAAAGACTGATAGATCGCAATCTCTACTTTGGTCAATCTCGATGATAAGGCGTGCGCATTTTAAGCAACTGGTCTACAGCCAATCCTGGGGCAGCAAGAGCACGTGGTGCTTATGAGGATCTACACTCTTGTTTAGGCCTTGTTTAGCCTTACATGTTCACAAGTTTTGACTTAAATCTGCACAATCTGACTAAAGGTTCAGCGTCTTCCTCCCTCTGTTCTTCTGTGTGTGCATCTGCCTCGCTCCCCTCGCTCCTCCTCCCTCTCCAACTGCAGCTCCTCACCTTTTCTCCTCTTGGCCCTATCAATATGAAAGAAAAACTGTAGTGATCCTGAAACCCTGCTTTATATGACTGAAGTCCACATGTTTAGAATTTTAATAAGATCAAATTAAAAATCAAGATCCATCAATATGGAGGAAAAAAAACATGCCCCCCCCCATCCCCCATACCGCCAAGGCCCACTTGTACATATACATTTTTATAATTATGCCTCATTTGACACCACTCTCTTCCTATTTCCCTATACATAGAAAGTAAAGTCTCCAAAAAAAGATTTAAAATAACATTTTCTGAATTGTGTGGTTAGACGTAATTGAATATACCTCATTCTGTTGCCGCATTGCAAAATCCATGTGACTTTATATCATCTTTTAATCAGCAGTAATTCAACATTAGCTCCTCACCCGGCCGAGCTAATTACCATCTTAAGTGCTCTAAGCCACTCTCCAGCACCAGTGCCAGCCTCAACATAGCTTTTTTTTGGTCTTGTGCTCTCGTCAAATACAACTGGGTCAAGTCTTTTCTTCTTAATCCGCTCATAATCTGGCCTGTTCTCTTACGGCATGAAACACTGGAAAGGTTTCTCTGCGGGTGCTCAGGGTGTTTGTCTATAAAAAGCAATTGGGAAGCACTAAAATTGTGTGTTATTTGAGCATGATAAGGGACAAAAGCAAGCAGCAGGCATCTCGTGTGTTTAAAAATTCAACAGAAGGCTGTACTGGGGATGAAGTGGAGTTAATGTTCTTACTAGTCCAATGAGGTTCATTTGGTATTCTGATCGGGGTGTTACACCTCGATCGGAATACACAAAAATCACGGTACATACCTCGGTTTTGAGGTCATGGTTCAGTTCATTTTCAGTACAGTATGGGTGCAAAAATGCAAAACCATTTGCTTGTTGTTTATTTGTGTGTTTTTTAAACCAACAGTTTGTTTTAACAGTTTACAAATGGGAAAATAAAATAAATAAATGCAATGTGCTGCTTGGTAATACTAAGTTAATTGCGTTGAATTAGGCGGCAGAGAGCCACTTGGTTCAGTCTTAGTTCAGTCCTGGTCTAGACCTGGTTTAGACCTGGTTTAGACCTGGTTTAGCCCTATGTTTAGACCTGGTTCAAGTTTTGGTCTAGACCTGGTTTAGACCTGGTTCAGTCCTGGTTCAGTCCTGGTTTAGACCTGGTTCAGTCCTGGTTTAGTCCTGCTTTAGACCTGGTTCAGACCTAGTTCAGTCCTGGTTTAGACCTGGTTTAGACCTGGTACAGACCTGGTTCAGTCCTGGTTTAGACCTGGTTTAAACCTGGTTTAGACCTGGTTCAGTCCTGGTTTAGACCTAATTTAGATTGAATGTTATCATACTAAGGTCTAATAAAGAGCTATATTATAATGCCAACTAATGCTGTAACTTAGACCTATCACGATAAATTCTGTATTGATTATCGTGGAGTAAATGGTAGTTGTAAGGACAATTTGCAGTATTTGGGGTTCAATATTTATCTTGTGTACAATTTCTTTTTTTGTAATACAATAAGATTAGGCCTCTTAATGATACTGTCTATTTAAAAATGGTTTACTGGGATTATCTTACTTTATTGTGATTGCACCAGTAAAAGTTGTTTCAGTATAATTGTTAATCGCAATATATCTCAGTAGTGATATATCATGCTTCAAAATGTGTTTACTATTGCTTTCTGTGAACAGTCCTTTAATCCAAAGGTTGCTGATAGAGTGGTATTCACTGACCTACAGGTTGGGGGTTTAATAGTTGTGTCCTCTCCACCAGTGTCTGTGTACACTGGTGTATGGATGTGTGTGTGAATGGATGAGTGGTTCCTTGATGTTGATGTGTCTTGAAATAGGCCTGTCACAATAACATTGTTACTGTGATAAATTATAATAGTGAAACTACTTTATGCCACTGACACAAAGCAGGATAATCCCAGTGAACCAGTTTTTAAATAGACAGTGTCATTAGAAAGCCTGAGCTGCATGTCAGAATGAGTTATTTATTCTACTCTCTACAGCTCAGATCTTGCATTATTACATAAAAATAGCAACAAAAAAAATCCCCACTGTTGCAAAGAAAATCTACATATGATAAATACTGAGTCCCAAAATATATTGTTCTAACTATCGTATATTGAACAATAATTCAATATTGTAATTATCATGACAGGCCTACCTTGAAAGTAGAAAATCACTATAAATGTGACAATTTTCTGTTTCCATTTACTTAAATGATTCAAGTTTTCAAGTCTTGCCGGTGCAGACATTGATGTTGCTGTTAATAGTTATTCTCACTAATCAATATAAGCCTGAAAGCCCTGGACCATCCCTTCTCTTTAGCCCTGATAGCATATCTCCATCTCTTCTCCACCACCATCCATTATAACCAAAGGCATCTTATAATCTTAAATCTGCTGAAAACACTTATCTTTTGCAAATCAACACGCTTTCATTTCCTCTCTCTCGCTCTCTGTGTGTCTTTCTGTTATTCTCTCTCTTTCTCTCCCTCTTTCTCATGGGATGTTAATGATTTGTGTCACATGACCACAGTTCAATGAGCTGGCTGGCTTACCTGATGACTGTTGCTAATGGCGACAGATAAGATGGCTGTGTGGTGAGGAGAAATGCCAGAAGATGATGTACATGTCAGAGGTCACTGTGTGTAAGGATGTGAAAGATCCAAGCTGTATATGGGAGATGTCAATCAGCATTAGTAACCATGGAGAAGGCAAAGGTGGAGGACTAGCTAATATGGGCATTTAATAATCAGATAATAACAATTTCTTTGAATGAAACAAGACACATGGTCTTCTTCTTGCACTGTAAAAGTTAGGTGTATTATTTTTTCTCATGATGGCTTGTAACTTGAAGAATGAAGTAACAGTATCAATTTTTCTTCCTTCTAGGAGCAGCTATAAGCGTAAAACATATAAAAGCAGTTTGTTAGCTATGGTTGACTCTAGCTCACACTGTAGTTGCATGGTTTCTTTAATTATTTAAGTATTCAATACATTAAAATAAAATAAAAAATCAAATTCTTTAGTATATTTGAACCATGGTGAAATAGCAGAGATTAATGTGTATGTCTGTTAGTGTCTGACCCATCTCCAGTTGGTCCATATTGTGGCCAAGGCTTCTCTCAGCCATATGGACAACTTGCATTACTTTCTCTCCGAAATCTTGTCCAGCTCAAAATGTGCAAACTTGTCTAGGAATTTCTTGTTATTATCTGCTGAAGCTGCACGAGGCACCTGCATGTTGTATGAAAAGTGAATCCAGTGCTAATATTTAGTCAACACGTCAGAGGTGGTTAACCAGCACACTGTGGGGAATGACAGCGGAGACAACATCGTGTTTCTCATCAGCGCCGTCAGCTCACACAGTCTATTGCACAGGGAGCTGACAGGTCCAAGGATGGCTACACTATATAACTCACATACAGTAGACTGTACGGTTCATGGTTCAGTCCCCCAGTACTGGCAGTGTATAACTCTTTATTCATGATTTGTAGCCAAAGAAAGTTTTCCAGAAAAATATACATATTCTAGTATGCATTATTATTTATTTAAGGCCCTCTGTGTAACCTTTCCATTGGAGTGTCCGCCACCTGCTTGTCTGTTTCTAGTGAGATATTATTGCTTTGCCTTGAATGTTCCATAGTATGGCATTAAACAGTTTCACTGTACTGTACTATAACAAGCAAAGTTACAGGTCAGACCTTTGGAGGGAAGACGTTGCACTTACAATTTTAATGTATTCTGTAGCAATAATTGGATACATGCAACACAGATTAAAGCCCTAATGCCATACAGTGGGGCATTACAGGCAAAACAGTAACATCTGTGTGTGGTGATGAGTTATGACACTGACATCACTGGGGAAGAGCTGCTCTCTTTTGGGTGATGTTCCTTTGAGCAAGACACTAAATGTGTACTACCAATAACCTAATAACCCCTGTGCAGTCATGTAAATCTAAAATGATATTAGAACAAAACAATAATTGAAAGAATATTGTTTTGGATTGTCATTATATATTAAAGATGGCTGCAGAAATAATAATTGGATTCTATCATTAATATCTGGAACAAAAAAAAAGAAAATCTACACATTTGATTTGCTTTACTATCAGTGTTACTTTCACTCACATATGAGCTAGGCTTTCTCACACAACACCTATAGACAATGATGTAGCTTACTTAAGAAGCAAAGCCAGAGGAGAGCCATAAACAAGAAGAATAATACACTATGTAAGGTGTGCTGCTGAGAGAAGGCAGGAATTGGATATTAGAGTGATAAAGGAAACAGGGCCATATTGGTAGTCACGGCGTGGCCTCTTGTAGTGATCCAGGTTATGAGTCATGGTGGCTGGACGCACCCATTCTAACCCCTGGGCTGTACATGAGTTCTCTGTCCCTCTCTCTCGCTGCTGGGCTCTGCTCCACCTGTTGTTCCCATCTCTCCAAACTTGTTTTTTATGAATCAGTTTATGAGCTGATCTGAATGCAAGACTGGCCCCTAGAGCATGCTGCAAGCATGACTTGGAGAACACAGGCCTGTGACACACAGAATTGTGGATTAATTATCTTTGTTTCTTATCAAATATGTTTTGGACAACATTAAGGGATTCAATATTTGTGGTTCACATTAATTACTGCTGACTTATTATTTAAAAATGTGTCAATTTCACATGTAAAGTGTATACACCACAGGGATTATGGTCAAGGTATCAGTGAAAAAAAAAATTCAATGTAATATAGCAAACACCCACTCTTGGATTAGTATTGTGGCGCTAACATGAATCATCGGTCAAAGAACAGATCACAGAGATGCTCTAGGCTATATATATATCTTGATTCTCCTTGTAAGTATAAAGGAAATGGAACAAATAACATTAGATAAGTAAAAACAATAATACTTTTTAGCTTCCGTGTTGACTTCTATTTTACAACAATATTAGCATACAATAGCCATATCCTCAGTTGGCCTCAAATGTGGCAGTATAGTAGTTGTACGTCTGTCTTGGGCAGAAGGCTGGCCTGGGAACATGACCCTGCTCGGGCTGTTAGACCATGTGTACGCTGCTGCGTAATGAGCCATGAGTCAAAGCTATGATCCAAGCACAAATAATTCATGAGAAGCTTAGCGTTTGGAGCTACAGAGCTAAAAGGGAAGCAACCTTAAATGCCGTTATGGAGGGCTGTGCTAGGAATTCCCTTTGCCTACACACTGGTGTAGTATAGTTTGTACACTAGTGTGTATGTGGTTATTTGGAGATAGTGTTACTACGGCTGTGCAGGCACAGTGGGAGTGTTAGAACAGCGTATCACAGCCCTGTGATGACTGTGAGACCATAGTATGTAGAAGCAGAGATGGAGATGGAGTGAGAGGAGATTGTTCTGACATCTGAGAAATCCCAAACTGTGCTTGTGCTGACCAAGACAAATGTCAATACAAAAAACTAAGAATACCGAATGGCCCAACTTGGTCTGTGACTTGGAAAAAGGACATTAACTGTGTCATCTGCCAATTCCATTAGTAAATAGTAAATAGCAATATAACCCTGTGGTATGTTTTCAACACAATAATTTAGGTCAGAGGTTAAAATCTTACTGTTCAGAAATTTACATTTTCCTAATCCCTAGCCTGTACAAATAATATCCTCCCATTACAAGCGGGTGAACCTGTGATCCTTTTGGTGAGCAACTTCCTGCTGACATACAATGTAGCATTAACACATTATTATCTATTCACCACATAATGATAACATCATAATGATAACATATATTGTAAATGTTCATGTAAATTAATGCATAGCACTCAGGTACTTTAGTCAATGTGTGTGTGTTAATGAGTGAGTGATTCCTTGATGTAAAGTGCTTTGAGTGCTTGATGTTAGTACTATATAAATGTGACCATTTTAATATCAAAATTGAACTTGAAACAGCAATAATAGTTTATTTTTGCTGTGAGTGATGATTGATTATTTTTATAAGGAAGGAAAGAGGAACCTATTTCATCTGCAGCTTCCCTTGTATAAACTATTCAACATTTCCCTTCTCCCTATCATCCTTTAGCCTGTCGCAGTGAGGAAGCCACGAAGGCCTCAGGATTACTGGTGGTGATTGAGCTATGCGGATCACTGGGATGTATCAGTGGGACACACACACACTAAAGGGACAGAACTGGTGCTGACAAAGGGCCTGCACAGCTCTGTGTGGCATGTCATTAGTACAGAAGGGGTCCACTTGTTCCATGTGACATTTACCAGTTCACTTGAAAATGTCACCGAATGCCAGCTTTTACCTCTATATACAATGGACATTCTTACAGGCCAAAAGTATGTTCATCCCACTCCCCCTGTCCCAACCAACAATGATACATAATACAGAAAGAACAAAACTGAAAAAAAAATAATAATAATCTGTTGGTTACAACAACTGTAAGCAGCCTTATTGTGGCATTACATAACTCATAACTCATAACACATAACTAACTCCAGACTGTAACCACTAGCAACATTCAACCTCACTTATTCAATATTCAACTTTAGAACAGTAACCTTATTTGACACTCTCTTCTACTACCAATTCGTTTATCAAAAATATCACAGCCAGTGCGAGGCCAGAACATTTGAGAAGAGATGAGTGTGAGATTACACATCATGCTAAAAACCCTGCCCAACTTTCTTTTGCTGCCTTTTTCCACCCTGAATCATAAAAACAAAGAATATACTTCCTTCTCTATATTTATCTGTACCTTCCACTGTACATGCAACAACATTCAAATGTTGCCACTTCTAGGTAATGGTACAGCACTGATGGTCATTATTTTCACAAGTTTTCTGTCAGATGACCCTTATGCATTTGTACTATATGCAAAATATGAAGTTTTATGATGTGTTACCATGGCAAAAACCAAAATATGATGCATTGAGAAGGAAGACTCAAATTTGCAATTTGAATGGACACAGTTAGCTATTACTACCATAATTTCTTCTGCAAACAACAAATTATATTATCTTTTAACATTTTAACATGTTCAGAAATGTGGTTGTTGTGTTAGTTTGTCAGTTCATATTTCAGCCATTTTGTAAATTTTTACTAAAATATGAACATTGAACAGAATCATATTATTAAAATCCAAATTGCAATTATAATGCTTGTCAAATTGAAAATTGCAATTAGATGTTTTTTTCTGAATCATTCACCCCTATTTTAAACCAGACAAATCCCACATTTTTATATATTTTTGCTTTGGATCATCTGCATTTTAAATCTTACAGAGACACCAAAGCTGTTGAAAAGAGTCCTTCCTAATCTGAAGTGCTGTGATGTGATCCATGGCCTTTATAGTGTGTGTGTGTTTTTTTTTTGTTTGTTTGTTTTTTTTGGCTAGGAGAGCTACAGTGTGTCTAGTCTATTTCTGTCTACACTACTCTATTGTCCTCGCTTGACTGCCTTCCCATCAAGCCTAGGATTTATTTGACCACTCAGCCAGCCCAACCCAGCATACAGAGACCCTGCTGCCACTGCCCAATACTCCGTAGGCAGAATTAGCAGCTCACACGTCACTACTGCTCCAGAGGATGAGGCTGTGTGGACCAAACAAGATGAACTGTAACATTTTTCTTAGTGCTTCATTGCAGGTGAAGCTTTTTGGTACATGCAAATTAGTGTTTTAGAAAAATTATTTCTGTGAGGATAGTATGTAGATGAAGGGTAGTGGCAGATGTAGAAGTTGTTGCTTTAGTTCTACTAGTAGTTGTTGTAGTCTTTGTAGTGGTTGTGTAGACCAAACAAGATCAACTGTAACATGTTTCTTAATGCTTCATCGCCAGTGAAGCTCTTTGATAGGTCCAAATTAGTGTTGACTGTCAGTTGTTTTAGAGAAGTGATTTCTTATAGTGGTAGCAGAGAGGAGATGTTGGTTTAATAACTGTACTAGTGATTGCCATAGTATCTGTAGTGACTGTTGAAGTTGTCATAAGTGCTCGATTGTGTATGTAGTAGAAATTCATTTTAGAGCTTTGTTGCTCAGCATAGCATATGGTGCACTCTGGATAATTTATACATGATGCCCATTAATTCCTAATTCCCCCAATTATCTTTCTGCAAGCATCTTGAAGTATACCTTCAAGATGCTTGCAGAAAGATAATGTATCTTAGAAATGTATGTGAAAGTGGTTATAATTGGAAATGAATAGTGGAATGAATCATTTAGTAAATGACATTTTCTACAGTGTTTTCTCTTTTTGGTCTTGAAATATTTTATAATTGTGTCTTAGACATATATACATCATGACAATCTTCTTATTTCATGCCTTCACAGATACATCCGGACTATGTACCTGGGCATCCAGACGCACAGACAGAAGGAGAACCAGCGGCGCTTCTACCTAGCCATGATGTACGAGTATGCGGATGTGAACATACTACGGCTGCTTGAGACCTTCCTGGAGAGTGCCCCCCAACTGGTGCTGCAGCTCTGCATCATGATCCAGAGCAACCAGGCCGAGGGGCTGCAGTGTAAGCACATCCCCACCTCATACTGTACCTGGGATTCATAAACATGTGCCATAGAAAATATTTATAAAACATATAAATAAATGCATCTATTTTTTTTTTTATTGAGAGAGGCAGCACTCTTCAGCTCATCAGATAATCCACATCTCCCTCCATCATTTTTCAGAGTGCAGGTTCAGGCGCTGACACATTTGCTGTCTCTTCTATTATACGTGTCACTGAAGTGTATTGGTGTGCAGAATACAGTGGGGTTGTCTGTGGCCCATGATGATTTTAAGATTAATGCTTTAGATAGTGGTGGTGGGGGTGGATTAATTTGGATTACATGTATGCACTGTACACTGAGTAGAATGGTAATGGGGCTTATTCTTTGTTGACTGTTTTAACTCTTCCTTTTGCAGGTGTGTCTATTCTGTCCTCCCTTCTGTCTTTGGCCTGGGTGCTGGCCTCATACCACAAACTCCTGCGTGATTCCCGTGATGACAAGAAGAGCATGAGTTACCGTGGTGCTCTAGTCCACCTCTTATGGCGCCTGTTCACCATCTTCTCAAGGGTGCTCTCCTTTGCCCTTTTTGCCTCAGTTTTTCACATCTACTTTGGCATTTTTGTGGTGCTCCATTGGTGTGCCATGGCTTTCTGGGTCATCCATGGTGGCACTGACTTCTGCATGTCCAAGTGGGAGGAGGTGTTGTTCAACATGGTAGTGGGTGTTGTCTATGTGTTCTGCTGGTTTAATGTGCGAGAGGGCCGGACCCGCTACCGTATGGTTGCCTATTACACCGTGGTACTGCTGGAAAACACACTCCTCAGCTGTCTGTGGTATGCTTATCGGGACCCGGTCACTACAGACGCGTACGCCTCTCTTGCCCTTTGCGGCGTATTCCTGTGCTTTGCCTCAGGTGTGGCTTGCATGGTGCTCTACTACAGTGTCCTGCATCCTATGGGCCCCCGCCTAAGGGTGCTGGCCAGCTCCTGCTGCGCTGAGCTCCTGTGGGGTCTCCCACTGCCTCCAGAGGCAGAACCAATGGCCCCCACCCCGGGTCCTCGAGGGTCCCAGGCCACACCCACTCGGGGTTTGGCTGCAGACCAGGAGGAGCTGGATGAAACTGCCACGGACACTTGCCTTCCTGTGTTCCAGGTGCGCTCCACAGAACCAGTAGATGGTGCGGGACGACCCATCAGGCCTGAAGGCCCACTCATCAAAATAGATATGCCCAGAAAGCGTTACCCCGCCTGGGATGCACACTTTGTGGATCGGCGCCTGCGCAGGACCATAAATGTTCTCCAGTTCATAAGCCCTAATGCAGTGGGCATCAGGTACAGAGATGGCCCGCTCCTGTATGAACTCCTGCAGTACGAGTCATCCCTCTGAGAGCTTCAAAAAGTACAACGTTACTTTACTTCCACTATTCTTTGACATACAGTATTTCAGTCAGTTTGCCAATGGGAACCTTCCCTTTCCCAGTCAATTTAATGCAGAGAGAATTCTTTAAAAAAAAGTCTGTCTGGACAGACTAAACACACCATCCCAGTTTATTTTTGGAGAAAGTATCTACATTATTGAGAGAGAATCTATACAGTTGTGCTGATGTCCCTCTAGGTGCATAGAAGGGTCCTGTATGAGTGTGTAGATAATATATGAATGTTTCATTATGAAATGTCTAATGCATTACACTGTATTGGTGAATACTTGTATAGTGTGTCCCAGTGACTTGGGACCAGCACAAAGTCTGATGGGAATGATGGAGGAAAAGGCCTTTGCACATGCCAACATTTACTGCCATTCTTTATGTGGAGCAAAGAAATGTACAATAATGTCTATTGTTTACCTAGACCATGTATCCTTGAGGCTCTGACAATTTTTGTATATCACAATACTGTAGGAGAAAACTTACACAATATTAAGGAAAGCAAATACATAGAAGGTTCTCAACTCAATCTTTTCTGAGAAAAACTCTTAAATCATTAAGGCATTAAAAGCATGCTAACTTTCATTGAGTTCAGTCTGTGCATTGTGCAGGGCACACTGCCCTCTACTGACTGTGGGCTGTCATTGCAAACCGCTCAGTGACTAAAAGCACAACATTTCAGTCCTTCTACTTCTACAGAAGTATACTGAGGAATGTAAAAATGTACTTAAATGAGCACAACTTTGTTTTAATTGGCCCTTCCTTAAGTGAAACATTCCAAAGATTTTTTAAAGATTGTAAAATGATGTAGGATTAGTAAATCAATATGGAAACTTCAATGTGTTGTCGTAGTGCAAGGACAGTCTTCAAGGTGTCCTCCACCATTCCCCTCTAAATCTTAGAAAGTATCCCTCCCTTCCCTTTTCCCTACCCATTTTTCATGTAGGCTATTTTAGGAAGATAAATACTCAGTTGGTACAACAACTTAAATATCTGAGGATATTTATATACCAATATTCTTCAACATGTGTTTATGTCCTCTCCCTGACATAGTGGTGTGCTCTCCCATAGTGTAGCACTTAATAGTGCAGGGAGACAGTAGAAGCAAAGCCAAATACACTGTAAGGTCTTTTTAATTGATCTGACCCTTTGAAACAGTAGACTGCAAAATATGTGCCATCTATAGACCTGCTGTGCCGCCATTACACCCTGAAAGAGCTATCCAGCCCAGCCAGCAGGGGGCCCTCCACCACAAACACCCTTGGGATAGGCACTAGCCTATATCTATTCATAAAACCAAGAAAAAAATGCCTTCTAAGTCAAAGGAGCTTGACAAAAAATTGTGAGGGCTATTGAACAATTTCTTACATCCATGAATGCATTTCATATGTATTTACGCAATGATCCAACTGAATATAAAGTGTTCTGTGTGTTTTTACATCGTAGTGTTTGCTATAACTATTGACATGTAAATGCATCCATTAATGATACCCAAAGGCTTACACACATGACAGAGATTCCTTTTTGGCTTTCACCAGCACTTACTGCTTATTTGTGGCCACGAGTGCCTGCTAACATCGTACTGTAAAAGTAGGAGTGGTGGAGGTCCAAAAAGGCATAGAGGGGGTTTGCCAGAGCTGAAAGAGAACAGGAGGAGGGACTATAGTAGACGACCCAGTTTAGATTGTAGGATTGTGAATACTAAGAAAAATAATACTGGACATATGTAAAGAGACTGATAAATGCCTTTGTTAGGCCTAAATCTTACATCTGGTATAACCAAATATTACATGCATCTTGTCTACAATTTTGTAACTTCACTGTTCAATTCAATTCTTGGTTGCTGCTCCACCCTCTTAGTTGTCTCTGTGGTGCTAAGCCTTGTGGGTAATTGTGCTCATAAGTACTTCTCTGATAAATGAATGAATGGGGTTGAGGCTTGAGAACATGCGATGAGGTACACTGCCACTACCCCAGACCATCAGGATCCTGGAGGACACCCTCCTGTGGTCAACATGATGTTAATCCTTGAGTAATTGAGAACTGTTGGGTCAGCTATGGGTGGGTAAAGCCAACATCCAATGAACCATAGTCAAGATTATTATGCAATTGATCCACTGTAGGTCCACACAATCCATATTCGTATCTGTTATTGTGAATAAACAGCCATGTACTAACTATTTGATTTCACAAATCTAAATATACAGCCAATACAGGGGTTCCTCAGGAGCATATTCCAGGACCACTGAACAAGCTGACTCAGGGGTGTCTCAATGCAGTTCTCATCCCTTAGCATGTCCTCAAGGGCCACCATTTTTTCAATATAGTAAATACTAGAACCCTACTCATCTGGGGTTTAATACTGCTAAATTATTTTTGCTTTACACTTCTCAGTTTTGTACATCGAGAGTGAGTCTAAGGCAGTTTTTGTGGTAGTTGGCTGCCTGGCACATGGTGCATCCTTTTCCAGTGACTGACATTTCCAAATCAGGTGCTATTACACTGTGATTTATTTATTTTTTATTTTTTCAGTTAGGGTGTGTGTGAAATAGATAAATATAGCATTAAAACTATATGGGCTCAATTTTATTGGTGCTTGATGTTGTATAACAATTTCTTTGTGATTATATGTGATTAGAATAGAAAAGAAGTTTATTTACCTTGACATTTTAATTAAGGGCGGAATAATGCTAGTTTGATTAATAAAAAAAATACATGGGTGCAATGGAAGCTGTACCTATATAGTAACAGTATACTCGTATTCAGGTTGCCTCATAAAGTCATATTAATCCTGCAGCCTCTCCTGTCAAACATGTTCCACATCACTTGACAGCCACAGCACACAGCAAGAGCGTTTGAACAGCCAGCTTGTTCTCCTCAGTCCTTGTTGTGCCTTGTATTTTTTCGGGTGCTTCAATCCAGCCACGGCAGCCAGGTCCGCAAAACAATAGTGCCAGTGTATTTTATTTCACTCTTTTAATGTAACCAGCACAATCACCAAAACAATCACACCAAATAGTCTGACTTACTCCACCAACCAACAATGATTAGGCACTCCATTATGGCCAGTTCTCCAATATTGGTACCTTAATGATAAATGCTAGTCAATGATTATGCAGCCTCAGTTTTGTTTACCACTATTTATTTCTTTAAACATTTGATAGATATTGATCTCTGTAAAGTAAACACTCCACAACTGTTTTAGATTTGGAAATGCACTTAAAAATATAAATGAATAAACTAGCCATCACAATTTGGCCAAACAATTTTAAATATGCGTGCCAATTTCAAACATGTCTGATCCTTCAACTAAAAATACAAAATGTATTGTACTGGTCATAATCACAGGCCTGATGGGTATACAGTTTATTTAACAACTTACACCTCAACCTGACAGCAGTGTACAGCAAAATTAAAGTTTTTACATGTATAAAACTGTATTTCTTTTATGCAGTCTCACCACACAACCAAAAGAGTTATAGGGAAGGAAAAGAGTCACAGAAGCCAGCAAGGATAAGATGGATGATGATTATATTGTTTGTCTTATGCGTCTCATCTTTTGTCATGCAATGATGAATGATTTGTGCCAAGATGTAACTCTTTATTGTCTTGTGGGAAATATACAGTACATTCTCTAGCCAAAACAATAATGCCTGCAGTAGAAGGCAAAAGGATAACAAAATGCATAAAAGATGGTGAACTGCATTTTGTGACTTACCCAGAATATGTACAATCAGTGATTTCCTGTTCAGACACCATATTGTTTGACCTCCAGCATGCCCATAGAGCTCATTGTGAGATGACCATTCAGCATGGAAGTGCTCCCTCTGGTTACTACATCAAAGTGTAGCAGCAGGTCTCTGTTGGACTTGGGTTAAGTCTGTACCTTTTTCTTATGGCCACCTCAAGCAGAAACTTAAGTTACTGTATTCTCTCTATGTTCTTTTTAGACTTGTGCTAAAATCCTGGTGCTAAACCAACATTACACAAGGTGCTACTACTTCTTGACCTGATTTGCTTAAGAGGTAGCACCTCAGAACTACAGTTTACAGCGATATACAAGTCTCACTGGTGCCATTTTCATTTTTATAATCTGCGCACAAAAACTGCTTTCACACAAAATGTGAAATTATATTTATTTCCCATTATTCAATCTGCACTTGGGTTTTCTTTTAAGAAATGAACCTGCCAGATGACAAGATGCCTCTAAGCACTGAAGCACAACTTGTGCTTATGAACTCAAGAGGGACAATAAGTAGAATGTGGTTGCTGTGTTGTAAATTCAGTCATTTTTATGTCATTACAATGTGTATTATTTGGTTGTTACTGTTGAACAATTGGCTGTAAGATTTTCTTTTTAGATTTGATACTGTACTGAAAAAACTATATAAATTGCTGCTGATTTACAAAACTGTTATCAAAGATGTTGAGAAAGCTTTGTTTTATTAACAATGAGTTTATAGATTATGTATGCTTGTTGGTATGTGTCACAGATCTATCAGGCTTTTTGAGTAAGCAGTATAGCCTAAGAGTTGGCTCAATATCAGTGAAATCTGGTCTGTAGCACAGAGGGAAGAATCTTTTTGTTGTAATTTAATATGAAATGTGAGTAAATCGTTAAATGGGTTCCCATTCTTAAAAAAAAAAAGCAACACTGATGTCCAGTATTGTACTACGCCCTTTTGGGAACAATATATGACTATTAATAACATATGGTGCTAAAGTTATTTTGTATGTTTTGTTTAGAGATAAAAATACAAATATTATGTTGAAAGTGTAATGTTAAGCCTTACTGTAGATTCATATATCAGACTGTTCATCCCAGAAGAGAAAAATAAATATAGTATTTCAAAGTGCAATATACCAACATGTTTGTATGTCTTATTTGTTCTTCTATATAGGCCTCATAGGGGGGAAACACAGGGGAAACAGGGGTGTTAGGGACCCAGAATTGGGCCCCCAAATTTTTATCGACAAACCTGTATAGAGGCTCGGGGGTGCAAAAGGGTGCATTGCAAGCTTATTTAAAAGCGTCTGCACCCTCCTTTAGACCAAATAAAACGTATTAGAAGAGTATTGTATTTGCACCTCCTCTGAACCCTCAGTCAATTTGGTCTGGACCCGGGACTGATAGAAGCGGGCCTAGTAACCTCTCTGTACCCTGATAGTACGATGTCCTCTGCAGATCTAGTAGCTTTTTTACCTGCTTGGAATTGCCCTGCTGTGGTGGTGCTCGGAAGGCAAAATAGACTTTACATAACAAACAAAAACAAAAAACAAAAAAACAAAAACACTTTATTACATAAATAAATATAATAAACTAATAAAACATACTTATTCATATCCATAATGTCTACTCCATGGATAGATCCACGGTCTACTCTCAATACTAGTTTCACAGTTTTTATTATTGTTCATATTTGTGTTTTGGGCATAGACTGTATGGTTTTGTGTGGTTGTGTGCTTTTGTTGTGGTTGTGACAAAGCGCAATGCATTCTGGGCACTGCTCTACGCCCAAAATGGCGGCACGATTGAAAAGTTTAGAGTCTCACTTTTTTATCACAGATTTATTTTCGTGCGATTTTTACTTGTTTTGACCGGGGTATGTTTTAATCGGCGTCGTGTAGGTGTTTCTTTGAAACAAGAGGAGAGGAAATGTTTATCTTCTCCAGCGCTACAAGTTTTTTTCGGATCTACAGTAAGGTATGCTAAGCTAACTCTCAGACTAGCATTTTTAGACGAGTTTGAGATTGATTTGACCACAAAAGTGTATGAAGTGTGGTCAAACCGGGTTGTCCGAGCTGAAACAAATATGAAGAAGTGGACTGCGGCGTAGAGATGGATGATGATGTGAAGAAAGTGAAAAAGGTACGTGCAGTGTAACACTGTTATGGTAACTTTCGCTGAGATACTACTAAATCCTGTGTAAAGTTTTACAGTCAGTGCGATGTTAGTGTTAATGTCAATCTCCCAGCCTATTCACACAATATTAACTATGAATTAATCTTTGGGTAAACAAACAAACTACTCTAGGGTAAATAGTTTATTGAGTTAATGCTTTTTTGTTTAGCCACTTTGTTGACAAACAAATCGCTTGTTTATGAGCTTCGTATTTCTGTTTTTGATTTGTGTGTAATTTGCTAGTGTATTTATTGTTATAAAAATTTGTTTATCGCTTGAGCCACTTGGCGGCGTTGTGGGACAACTTTCGCGCTTAAAGAAACAGCTGAGAAGAAGCTGGGCTTCTTTAAAAATTAAGCCCTTTAATGAAAATGATTAATATATGCCAGGCTCTTCTATTCATATAGCACGCATCACTATTCTGAAATAAATCCCATGTAATAGGCATTATTACATAGGCCTAAAACTACTTTTAAATGACCTGTATGAGTTGCTTGATAGGACAGCGTGAATGCTCGTCTTTCCTCTTAGCCATGAGTATGACCAGTTTTGCATTGAAAGTAAAATTACATTTCATCACACAGGAACTTGTGGCTTTCTCTTTCCTGTTATGTGCTCAAGTTTAAAGACAGAACCTCTCCACTTCCTCTCTGGGCCTCACACCCACACACTCTGCTCAAGGCACTGTCTCTCATTTAGCAGCTGTCAGTCACTGTCCCAGTGTAGCAGGTGGATAGTTACTGCAGTACACAGAGGAGAAGCACAGCGGCTTTTCTGTATAACTGTTTGGGTGTGTGAGTTCATGGACTACGAGGTAGGAGTTTAAAAGAATTTAATCTAAACCGTTACTGTGTTTATTCTCATTTCATTGTTTACATGTCACTGTTGATGAAAGTTCCCTTGACTTCTTGAGAGACTCTGGTTATCAGTCAGATTCACGACATTTCATTGAGTGTTTGAGTTGTTTTTGTAAAGTGCAGCTTCCATTTCCATTTGCTGTTGACACATGATCGAGACATATTGGGTAACAGTGTGTTGTACTATAGTTTGGTCTCGTTGTTCTACAAGTCCAATTGACGACAACAACAACCAACAAGATCAAAATATTTATACTTAAATGCAAAACATGTATGCATTATAATAGACATGGGAAATGTATTTATTTCTTTTTCACCCCTGTTTGGTTCTAGCCAGGTCTAGTGTCTCCATTTAAGCGTGTCTTCCTGAAAGGAGAGAAGGGGCGGGACAAAAAGGCTCAGGAGAAAGCCACTGAGCGTAGGGCCCTCCACACCTTCTCACTGTCACAACCAGACCACCGCATTGACCCTGACATCCTACTCAATGACTACATAGAAAAAGAAGTGAAAGTATGATTTGACAACAGAATTATAAAAAATTTAGCATATGAGCTCAATAATTTAGTATTTGTTCATTTTTCACAGTATCTGGGCCAGCTGACATCAGTACCAGGATACTTGAACCCTTCAAGCCGAACAGAAGTTCTGCAACTCATTGATAATGCAAGGGTCAGAACAGTACAGTAAATTGTTCTTCCTTAAGGCCTGTAGTTTGTATTAATCTGTGGTATTCAGAATAAAAGAATGGACTATGTATTGCAGAGGTCCCATCAGTTGGCAGGCCAGCTGACATGTGAACAGGACGCAGTGGTGAGTTTGTCGGCATATAACATAAAGCTGGTGTGGCGTGATGGAGAAGACATCATCCTCCGAGTGCCTATTCACGACATTGCTGCTGTGTCCTACATTAGAGATGACTCACTGCACCTGGTTGTGCTTAAAACTGGTACAACTTTTCAGTTCACTGCTGGTTTATAGAGTTGTTGTTTTTCTTTGAGAAATTAAAGGTGTCTCTGTGTTGCAGCACAAGAGTCAGGCGGTTCTCCCTGCCCCAGTTCATGTCCTGATCTGAACAAGTCCCAGACACTCAGTTCTTTATCAGAGAGCGGAGGGGTGCTGGTAGAAGTGTGCTGCCTCCTGGTGCTTGCAGTTGATAACAAGGTAGATTAAGTTTTAAGTTATGCTCTACCTTTAAAATATTAATGTTTGCTTAATATGTTTGTTATAACTTACATATTTTACCTAATAGGCAGCAGCAGAAGAGTTGTGCCTTTTGCTAAGCCAAGTCTTTCAGATTGTTTACACCGAATCAACCATTGATTTCTTGGACAGAGCAATTTTTGATGGGGCAACTACTCCAATCAGACATCTTTCTCTATGTAGTGGTAAGGAGAAGATTGCGCTAATGCAATTTAATCTATATAAAGTGATTAAGCAAAGGTAATTATTAAGAAGATCTTGATATATAGGAACATGTAACATTGAGGATTGCAGTTGTGGTCATTTTAGGGTTTTTTGTGATCCATCACTTTGAATTTTATTTTATATAATGTATTTTTCTTTCTAATTCCATTTTGTGCCATTATTTAATATAGTCTTTGCTTGTAGATGATTCTTCAAGTAAAGTGGATATCAAGGAGCCCTTTGAAGCTGATATTAATTCATTGTAAGTAAACATGCTGTCAGTGGGTCTGTGTGAATATCATAGACTGTATGGACGTAGCTAACCTGCTAGCTGCCACACCAAGGAAGTGAGCACAGGTGTGCTTCCAGCTCCATTGGCTCTGGCTCCAATTCACTTTCTACTGAAAAAAAAACTCCGCCCCTCTCTCTGTAACAGAGTTCATTACGGTTGATATTTGTGTTTGTGTCTCAGTCCCTTTCAGGACTCTATGGAGGCAGAAGGAAACTCGCCCTTAGCTTCGACCCCCACATCACCCCAGACAAAACCGGCCAGTGAAGGAGAGCTCAGTACAACAGCTGCTGAGCTGCTGCAGGACTACATGACCACTGTAATGCCCCCAAATGTACAGTTAAATGTTTGTGTCTTAGTCTAGACTCATGCCTTTTTTCTTCTTTTTATTCTTATAGTTACGGACAAAATTGTCATCTCAGGAAATTCAGCAGTTTGCCACTCTGCTCCGTGAATATCGCAATGGAGCTTCTATTCACGAGTTTTGTATTAACTTGCGTCAACTTTATGGGGACAGCAGGAAGTTTCTTCTACTTGGTGAGGTTCTTCTCTTTTAAAAAATTTATTTTTATGTATATAATTTACTTGTATATAATAATAAACATTGTATGTTGTCAGGTTTGCGAGCTTTCATTCCTGAGAAGGACAGTCAGCACTTTGAGAACTTTTTGGAGACCATTGGAGTAAAGGATGGCCGAGGCATCATCACAGACAGCTTTGGTCGCTATAGGCGCACAGCGAGCTCCGCCTCAGATTCAACAACCAATGGGAACGGGGCAGCAGGAGGCAGCGGGGACAGTGCAGCATCCGATGAGGGCCAAGAAACCTCTGAGGGGGACGAGTGGGACCGTATGATTACAGACATCAGCAATGACATCGAGGCTCTGGGCTGCAGCATGGACCAGGAGGCAGTCACCCCATAGACACATGAAGGTAGTCCATCGTACTGACATGTCCTCTCTGAGACTCAGTAAAGCCAAATCATGAAGCCACCAATGCACTTATCCATACCATCAGTATGCACAGTTTGCAATGCATCATATTTTAAATTTCTTGATTTTGTTCTTGTGTATTGGCAGTATCTGCCACTGTTTGAAAAGTAGCAGCTTTCCAGAGCATGTATTTAAACTGTGGTTCTGGAGGAGGACTGTGTGTGTGAAAGTGGAGGCATTTGTGCGATTTTTAAGTCAGTCAGAGCTCTGTGATTGTTTGAAGTATTTTGTGTGTTGCTTACCGTGAGTGTAACAGTAATATGGCATTTTCACACATTTTATGTATTATGTTTTTGTTTATCAGTGTTTACTCATTTTTCTATATTAGCTTACTTCAACCTGACCAGAATACTCTGCTGCACAACAAGTATGGTATGTTGTAGCATTTTTATTTCAAATTTCCACAAACATGGCCTGTCTGTGTCCTCCGATACCTAGAAAGTGCAAAGTACATTGTCTAAATAGAGAGAATGAGAAAAACATGCATGTGTCCTCTATATGCAGATTAAGGCACTGGCAGCCCAGATTCTGTTGTGATTGTACTTCCTTTTTAAACCAGCAAACTATGCTACATACTGTACCTTCAGGCAATTTAGAGAAGCAGACAAAGCCACAAGCCACTGGCTGATGTAACTGAGCAGTTGATACTCTTGTCAATCATTCATTAAAACTGTGTATCCTTGTGCCTTTACTGCAGCAGCTGTATGTGCTGTTTACAGAGTTATGCTGAGAAAATGCTGGTTAAATAAATAACAAGTTATTTTACTCTGGTTGTCTAACTGTTCATTTTACATTTCAACCCTGAAACTGCTCAAAAGTTCAGAGGGTTTAATTTCTCATCATCTACTTGAATGCCTAAAGCTCATGTGGAACTTCAGCCTGAATGTCAACTCATGTGTCCCAGAGCACTGAAGGGCCCAAACAAAGGATTACTCCAGACTGCGACTGGCAGCAGAGACCAGCACTGTTTATTTTACAGCATTTACAAAATGACACTCTTTTTTTATTTGATTCAGTATCAAATGAAGGTTATGCTGTAAAACCTAAAGCCAATGAGAACCTTGACAGAGTAAATGATCTGAGCACTGAAACAACACACCTGTGCTTAGGTTACAGCTTGCATCCCTGCAGTAACAGAACACTGAGGCGTGAGAGGGCCCACGCTGTACCTGTGTTTTGATTCTAAAATGGCATATAGCAGACAGTTTCTGAATGTGCATTTTGTGAACAATTCCTGAATCTAAAGAAGTGGCAAAAGTTCATTATCAGATAGTGTCATAATTCTGTTTGCTGGTCACTTTTTGCCATGTTTTATACCGTTTATACATGAAATGTATTACTGTCAAAAGTGCTTGTAGATTGGGAACCCACAACTGCTTATCCCCAGAAGGCCAGGGATTCGGACATTCTCACACGCAAACCTCTAAGCACCCCCACAGAATTCAAACTATGGGAGCCAGAGCAGTCCCAAAGTCCTTATGTAACACTGGGTAACCCAGATGAAAAACAAGGAATATAGACAGCTATGGCTATGTCATCTGGCAAACAGATGACTCATATTAACCTAGCATGGATTTAATCATATGGTCACACCTCATTGAACACTTAATATAATCTCTTGACTGTTACAAGATGATTGACATTTTCTTTTTTGCACTATACAGGTGGCTATAAACACTCAGCTCCTTGTTTAAACATTACATAGCATGAAAAAATACTTTTACTTTAAGATGGCAACACAATTTGTATCTTGTCAGAGATGTCATTATTGCGATTGAACATTGTAAATTGAAATTGAGTGATTGCTATTTCAAGATGTACGATTTTTCCATATAAAAATGATACATTAACACACTAACTTTGAATTTAAGCCTACCCTTTTTAAGAAATCCAACCTAATGCACGATTGTGATTTTATTTTATTGCACGACATTTGGTTCTTTGCAGAGTTTATTTATCATCTAAATACGTGGAGATTTGATAACTGCAGGAACTTAAATTGCGACATCAGTTATATTTGATTGTGATATATTGTGCAGTCCTACACCCTAGTAAAAATCCATGATTACTTGAACAGTCTGTAATGGCCTTCAGTGCCGCTAGCAGAGTGAGAAGCGTCGTGAGTTAATGTTCATCTTGGTGACCCCAATGAGGCGCAGGGGGGCAGACAGTCCCAGTCCCGGAGTCACTGGACACTCGCACAAAAGGTCCGACAGCTCATCTCTCTCCTCCAGGCTGTAGGTGGCGTCATTGAGCATCCGTCGATGAAGGTGGCAGGTCTGCTCGATCTTCAGCTTGTTGAGGTCTCCTCGGAGCTTCATGAGCTGCCTGGCCAACTGCTGATCCTGCACACGCATGTCCATCTACAAAAGAAAAACACTGCTATTAGATGATGGGAATATATACCCTTTTCAATACACACATAAAATTACCCAAAATAAGCCTTTTTAAATGTTTTTATTCAAGTGATAAAGGGTCTTTATTCACCTTCATTTTGTAGGCCCTTGAGTCAAAATAAACTGGAAAAATGTAGAGAATGCTTCAAAAATGTGTTAATCCAAATTAATGTCACATTCTTCAGAAG
The DNA here is from genome assembly GCA_030686955.1 of Odontamblyopus rebecca. NCBI lineage: Eukaryota > Metazoa > Chordata > Actinopteri > Gobiiformes > Gobiidae > Odontamblyopus > Odontamblyopus rebecca. The sequence continues at coordinate 18,581,005 of CM060673.1, forward strand.
TAACAATGCCATCAACCACTGAACAACAACAAAAAATCATTTGGTTTATTTTTGCCCTGCTGTTGACAAAAAGAAATTACATGACAACATATAACATTTTAATTTCTGCTAACTCAAAATCCTATTATGTGTTAATGTTTCCATAACCCAGTTAAATCTGTCTAGGCCTCTTTGCATGATGAGGCATGATTAAATGTGTCGTGTAAGTAACTGAGCAGCATAAAAACAATTACACTAAAACAAACTACAGATGTAATTTCTTAAATCTTAATCAATTTCACTCAATAGGATTATCATGTCTCCTAACTGGACATAGCAGCAATTCAATCATAATTAGCAGGACATTATATGCAATGGTAGAGACTAGTGGTGTCACAATTCTAAAAATGAAAACTTCTTTTAATAGAATGATAACGTTCGATACTCAGTGATACTACAATGATTAAAAACAGAAATTTTCAATAAAAATGATAAATGTAATAATTTGATTTCTTAAATATTATGAGGTGATCTTGTACTAGCTCAGACATAGATCAAGACAATTATAAAACTGTTCAAAAATGGCCAAATTTGTCTTATTTATAGGTTTCTTTGTTCCTATCCAGTATCAATACTTGAAATTAGTTTATAGTTTTAATATACACTATATTGCTAAAAGTGTGACCACTCTTCCAGAAGCGCATTTGTGAGGTCACACACTGATGTTGGACAAGAAGGCCTGGCTCTCAGTCTCCGCTCTAATTCATCCCAAAGGTGTTCTGTCGGGTTCATGTCAGGTCTCAGTGCAGGCCTGTCAAGTTCATCCACACCAAACTCTCTCATCCATGTCTTAATGGACCTTGCTGTTGGAAGAGCAAGGGGGCATCTCCAATGTTCCCACAAAGTTGAGAGCATGGAATTGTCCAAAATCTCTTGCTGAAGCATTCAGAGTTCCATTCACTGGAACTAAGGGACCAAGCCCAGCTCCTGAAAAACAACCCCACACCGTACTCCCCCCTCCACCAAACTTTACACTTGGCACAATGCAGTCAGACAATTACCGTTCTCCTGGCAACCGCTAAACCAGATTGCCAGATGGAGAAGCACGATTTGTCACTCCAGAGAACATGTCTCCATTGCTTTACACCACGGCATCCGGCACTTTGCATGGCACTTGGTGATGTATGGCTTGGAAGCAGCTGCTCGGCCATAGAAACTCCTTCATTCCATGAAGCTCTCTACAAACTGTTCTTGAGCTAATTGAAGGCCACATGAAGTTTGGTGGTCTGTAGCAATTGACTCTGTAGAAAGTTGATGACCTCTGCACACTATGTGCCTCAGCATCCGCTGACCATGCCCCATCAGTTTATGTGGCCTACCACTTTGTGGCTGAGTTGCTGCCATTCCCAATCTCTTCCACTTTGTTATAATACCACTGAAAGTTGACTGTGGAATATTTAGGAGCAGGAAATTTTCACGACTGGACTTGTTGGACAGGTGGCATCCTATCATAGTACCAGGCTGGAATTCACTGAGAGCGACCCATTCTTTTACAAATGTTTGTCGAAACAGTCTGCATACCTACAGGCTTGATTTTATAGACCTGTGGCCATCGAAGTGATTGGAACACCGGATTTCGATTATTTGGATGGGTGAGTGTATTTTAGTAGCCTACTGATTAATCTCTTGTTAACGATTTTTATGACGACCCTTATAGGCATATGCAATCTGAAGCTCCATATAAACCGACCTTCAGTATTCACATATATGGCCTTACCAGTTCTCTCCTGATGTAATCTAGTGCCTCATCGATGTTGTTGTATCCCTGCAGTACAACCGAAGACAGTGAACTCTCCTTCTGCACCAAACCATTATCCCCTGGGAATTGCTCATATCCTGTCCTTAATTTCCCAATGGGATCTTTTGCATCCAATCTTTCTTTCCATTCCAGGTAAGAAGGTCTCCTAGTCTGCAGATTCAGTTTCTGTGTCAGCGCCTTCAAGTTGTCGAGATGGTCGTCTGAGTCAAAATCCTCTATGCCTTCTGCTTCTTCCAGGGCATTGGCTGAGTCTACTGTGATCTGGGGAACTGAAGGGGCATCCATGACTTTTCAAATGGAAATCATGGATTTATTGGCTTCTTTCTGTGAAGAGATAAAGTCATTGTGATAAAAGTACATAAGGTGTAGCTAACTATAAGGGTAATAAGCCAGAGTTTTACCAAGTGAAGCAAACCAGAGGGGTCTGACACGTAGATCATGACAAAGGCTATGCACAAATTACAGTGGGTACGGAAAGTATTCAGACACCCTTACATTTTTCACTCTTTGTTATATTGCAGCCATTTGCTAAAATCATTTAAGTTCTTTGTTTTCCTCATTAATGTACACACAGCACTCCATATTGAGAAAAACACAGAACTGTTGACATTTTTGCAGATTTATTAAAAAGAAAAACTGAAATATGAAAAACTGAAAGGCTGTGACACTCACATATATTTAAGTCAGGTCTATCCATTTCTTCTGCTTATCCTTGAGATGTTCTACTGGAGTCCTGCTGTGTTTGATTAGAATGATTGGACTGTATTATGTGCAAGAGCTTCAGCTCGCAGTGCAGGTCAGAGCAAAGAGAATCAGGAGGGAAAAGGAACAGCCTGAATAGCAAGACACACAATTGTGGCAAGGCACAGATCTGGCCAAGGTTACAAAACATTTCTGCTGCACCTAATAGCACAGTGGCCTCCATAATCCTTTAATTACAAGACGTTTGGGATGACCAGAACCCTTCCTAGAGTTGGCCATCCGGCCAAACTGAGCAATCGGGGGAGAAGAGCCTTGGTGAGACGAACCAAAGATCACTGTGCAGTCAGGAGATGGGAGAAAGTGCTAGAAAGTCAACCATCACTGCAGCCCTCCACCAGTCGGGGCTTTATGGCAGAGTGGCCCAAACAGAAGCCTCTCCTTCCAACAAGACAATGACGTTAAGCACACAGCTAAAATAACAAAGGAATGGTTTCAGAATTGTTCTTGAATGGCTGAGCCAGAGCTCTGACTTAAACCCAATTGAGCATCTCTGGAGAGATCTCAAAATGGCTCCACCAACATTCACCATCCAACCTGACAGAACTGGAGAAGATCTGCAAGGAGGAATGGCAGAGGATCCCCAAATCCAGGTGTGAAAAACTTGTTGCATCATTCCCAAAAAAGACTCATGGCTGTATTAGCTCAAAAGGGTGCTTCTACTAAATACAGAGCAAAGGGTCTGAATACTTATGGCCATGTGACAGTTCAGTTAAAAAATGTTGACAATTCTGTGTTTTGTCAATATGGAGTCCTGTGTGTACATTCATGAGGAAAAAAAAGAACTTAAATGATCTTGCCAAATGGCTGCAATATAAGAGTGAAAAATTGAAGGTGGGCTGAATACTTCCGTACCCACTGTATGTACTGGTTGGCCCATAATACGGGTGAAGCTTACAAAAATATTAATTTGAAAATAAATGTATTCCAAACAAGTTTTTTCACTCTGAGCTATAATTTGCATATTGATTTAACTTTTTTATGCAGATCCTTGTGGCTATTTTAAAATTCATCTCAGTTTAGAATGGCCACAAATACAGTACAATGCTGGCTTGTCACCTTAACTAAAATAACGGACAAATGCAGACTATGTAAATAAAGAAAACCTTAGTAATTAACCTTCATCCAATTTTGAGGTGAAGTAACTAACCACAATAGCTACTCCACAACAGGTAGAGCAGCAGTGAAGCCATCGCCCTTGTATAGTAATAAGAGAAACCTGACTGTGCACAACAGGGAATGGATCTCCATATTCTCTAAAGGAATCCAGTTTGTCTCCGGGGGCCACATTGTCACAGACGAGCAGTGACTGAGCAGGAAAATCTATGCTCCATGCATTTTTAAATACTTTGCCATTATGTTGACTCAGGATGTGGTAAAGTATTTGATAATGAATTCAATAAAAACAGTTTGTTGGATTTCAGAAAAGCAAACTGCAGTCAGCGCAAAGGAAAAGAAATATTGAGTTAGGCTATATTTGGCAACTGAGTAAGAAAGTCAAACCTATAACTAGACTAGTGCTGGTTTATTTGTGTTTTGTCCTGATCTCGTTACATAACAAAAATGCACGCCTTTATGATAGAATTTCTGGGTAGTGTTTCTAAACCACTGAGAGTAACACTAAAAACAGCACCACATACACTTCATTTTAACATACACATCTTATTATAAATCACTGAACATGCATTAAATCAAACCTTTACAATATAACTTGTTTTTAAATTTTTGTTCTACATAAGTGAGTATAATGTATTTGGGTCTATTGCATAGCCTATTTAGTTCTTGTTCCAGTCCACACTAAATTTACCGCTATTACTGTGCATAGGACAGTTTAAAAATAACATTTCAGTTAGTATGACTATAAACAAGAACCAAAGCATTGATGCAAATACGTAAGTACGTAAGTAGCACTTTTGCCTTGTATGGATTCATTTAATTCTGACATATAAACCACATAGATACCAGTAGAGCTGAGAAAATTTAGCCAATTGCGTAAATATGAAAAAAGAAGAAAAAAAAGCGTGAAGCGAGCTTACTGTATTGTAAACCTATAGTTGTTTACGCACCTTGCTGGTCACTTTGAAGATGCCCAAATGTCCAAGTGTTTTCGCCCCGGTGCACGCTCGACTCGTGGCCCTCGGCTCTCGCCACCTCATGAGTAAAACAGGGTCCGGCTGGAGGAGGAGTGGCGTGGAGAGCGTGCGTCAGGTTTAGGTTGCTTGGAAACGTCCCAGAGATGTGTGACACTTCCTCATACAAAATCAACATAAATCAAGCAAGAAGAATGATTTTCCTTTTGTTTATTGTCACGTAGAAACACACAGCCACAATAGCTAAATAGTATTCATACAAAAAAAATGCTATAATAGTTTGTGACAAAATTGTTATCGCAAACAACACAATAAAATAATAGGGTTTGAGAAATCTGTAGTGCTTTTAGTATACATTTGAAACTATTTAACACACACAAACCTGTTGTCTTTGGCGACTGTCTAATCTAAAGCAACATTGAAAAACACAATTATGAATGTTCCAAACTAATTGAAAATATTGGTGAATGTTGGCAGATCATCAGCAACTGTAAAGTGATGTTTTTATAAGGCTTTAGCCAGTCCACAAAATAAAATTCATTTAAAATAGAGACAATACAAACACGAAACATATTTATAAAGACATAAATTAGAATATCATAAATTAAATTAAGAGCTTTGCAGTGAGATAAAAACTACTTCTTTGGCAATTAACTAAAAATAACACCAACACATACATAACTGCTGATACATAATAATTAGGTCCCTGAATGCTTTATTAGTATGGAGTCTTATAATGTAAGTTCTTCAATATCATCATCAAACGAGGTAATGGCGCAGATAGCTGGTTTTGTCTCTGCAATTTGGATTGTGCTTTTGGATGCTGTTGAGGGAGTGTGCGACCCTGAGTGCAAACCATGCATCACTTCACTTCTGGATTTGATGACATTTGAGCTTGGAGGACTACTGAGAAGGTCTGTAATGTTGTTCTTCACACTGTCAGTTGTGGCTATGTTACCAAAGAGCTGCTGCATAAGGCTGGACTTTCTATCTTTCTCCATTTTGTTCACAATATCCTTCTCTTTGTCTGTGCCTGTTTTCTTGATACTAAAAACCCCTATAGCCTCGAGTGCTGATCCCTTGTCCTCTTTGGGTGGAGTCGGAGATAAGTTAGAAATTCCCCGAGAGGCTGTGTGTCCAAATGAGGGTGCGTAGTCTCCAAAAGCCAAGTTGTCAGTTGATGTTTGAGTTCGGAATGCTCTTCTGCCCAAACCAGTTGTAACACCTCCGCTCTCTCGCTCTGCTCTCCTCCTCACCCCTTCTCTACTTTCATTACCAGTATTAGGCAGATTGTCGGTCTGTGTAAGGCTAAAAATCGAAGTGCTTAGACCTCTCTGCTCAGAAATATTTGTCAATTTTGGTTCATTAAAAATATGGTCATTTGTGGGTTGATTTTGTTGGTCTATTTCACGCATCTTGGCCAGGAGATGCTCTTTCTTGTGATATGCTTCCTCTGCTGCTTTCTGATTGGTCTCTTGGTTCAACCTCTGAATTTCCCCCTGTACATGACCAGATCTAGGACTTTTCTCCTCCACCTTCTTGTCAATGGGACTTGCTACATTCTCATTCAGTTCCTTTTTCCACTCTGTAAATGCATTGGTATAGTATGTTTTTTAATAATTAATGTGTTACATTATTTAAATAATAGTTTGTCTTACCTTCTTTTAATGTCTTTTGGGTCTCATCATTTCGATTAGACTCATGACTCAACTGCTGTTTGTGATTTGCCTCTTGACCTTGGGCCTTTTCCGGGACTTGAACTTCTGTCTGGCCTTGGTTTGATTGTTTGTGCTGGCTTTGTAGATCTTTGTTAAGCTCCTATTAAATCATATCAAAATAAGATAAATCAGAAGGCATACAAAATTAATGATTGATCAGAATTCAGTGCCAGTTTACCTTGAGTGACAAATATTCATCATATTCATTGGCATCAGTGATAGCAGGGGGAGGAGTGGGGAAACCCAGACTAGACAACTCTTGTCTATCTTCAGTCTGCACTGCCACTGTGCTCATTCTACTCAAGACTGCATATAGGAAAACACAAGCAGCTTTAAAAAACAAGTCTAAACCATGGAGTATCTAAATGCACAGATAGCCGATAGACTTACATTTCCGTTTGGCGCCACTCTCCATATCTTTCCTTTGTGACAGTTTTAACATGCGATTAGCATAAATGTTCTTAGCATCAAGTTCTCTATCTTTTTCCTTATATTAAAGAACAATTGTTGATTATTAGAAAATGCTATTGTTAAATTAAGTAAAAATGAAATCCCATATCACAATGTTAATTATGTGTCACCTTGAGTTTATTGGTGAGTCGTTCCAGCTCTTCTTGAAGAGTTTTGATTTCTTCCTGAGCAATGATGGCCTTCTTTTTCTCTGACATGAGCTGTCTCTGGAAGCTGCCAGCACTCAGTTCAACACTTCGCTCCAGCTCCTTTAAGTACAGAGATAGACAATGATACATTTACCAAAAGGTAAAATTTATTAGAATAATTCAAATATTTATGGGAAAGTTTGTAAAAAAAACAAAAAAAAAAAACAATACTTTTATTTTGCGTTCAGCTTCCTGTCTTAGTCCTTTCTCCTCATCAAGTTTACGTGTGAGCTCGTCTCTCTGTCCCAAATCTCGCTGGTTGACCAGTTTCTTTAGTCGTGCCACAGTGGCCTGACTCTTCAAGAGCTGCTCCTCACTGTCCTTCAAACGGCGCTCCACTGTGCGCTCCTGCTCCTGAGTGCGTCTGAGCCGTTCACGCAGCACATGCACCTCATTGGAGTGTCGGGAAACCAGCTGTGAAATCTCACTCTCTGTGTCATCATAACGGTGTAAAGCCTTCTCTTGACGTCGCTGGAGCTATAATGTAAGAAATGAAGGAAACTCCAATTAAAACATAATATAAATTATAGTACAATAAAAATGAGACATTAATTTGGTTTATGTGCACCTGTCTGAGTACTCGGTTTTCTTTTTGCAGTTCTTTGGTATGTTGTTGAAGCTCAGCAAGTGCATTACGTAGTTCATTAATCTTTAGAAGACGGGCAGAGAGCATTCGTTTTGTGACGAGGTCCAGGTCTTTGGATGGAGATGCCTCTTTGCTTTGTGAATGTGCTCCTCTGCAAAGCTGCTGAGACCCATACTGCCTACCAGCTCGCTGAGGCCGTGGGGCTCCTTTGCGCCCCACACCAGCTGAAAAACATAGACTTTTATATAACAGTTACTTTAACATGAATAATACCTGTGTATTAAACTATGCCTAAATAAAAAATACCCAACAATACCTTTTTATATGCTATATTTTTTTTATCCACAGAACTAATACTAAGAAGATGCCAAATAATAAGTTAGCACATAAAGGCAATTTATTACAAATAACAATTTAATAATTTGAAATACCTGTCTTGAGAGGGCTACTCGACACCCTTTTGGCTGGTTTTCTTTGTGGGGTTGGCGATGGAGAGCGGGACCGTGAGTATGGTGAGTGAGACTGCTCTGATGGAGAATCATAATCGTCTGAGTAATATGACTTCTTACTTCTTCTGCTGTCTTCATCTGATATTTGGTCGCGGTCTGGGTCTGAATGGTAAATCCGTGTTTTTGAACGGCTGTCAAGTTCTTGTTTTTCTTCTTCATTCCTGAGCTTGTAGTTTTTGACAGAATGTGAATCTTTCTTTGTACTAACTATAGAATTGCGACTCACAGCCCTGTTGTCTTCATATGGATCAGGCAAGTTTTCAGACTCCATGTTATTATTGGACATTCTATGTAGAAAACAAAAGAAGAGTTAATAATTCATAACTGTTAAAACAAATTATACAATCATACAAAAATGTCCAAAATAAGTAGACAAACTTACTTTTTCTAACCATTAATAAACACTAGAGGTAATTTGTTTTTATACGCCCGTTGTAAGACTAGTATTATGGTATGGCGCTGTCCGTCCGTCCGTCTGTCTGTGGACACTTCAAAGCTTTGAAGTCTTTGAAGCTTTGTCTTCATGAAAGATCTGAACTCTCTTCTCAAATGTTCTGCTGCTGAAAGCGAGAACAACCCACATTCTCTGCTTCTTTGAGCTTTGACACATTAAAGCTTTGTAGTGTCTTTAAGTTCTGTTGCTGCAATCTGATTGGTGGAATTCCGATTCTAGAATTCTATATACAATAATTCAAAGTACGGGCGTATTTTGCCCCGCTGGCGGAGCTCTTGTTAATTTTTATACGCCCGTTGTAAGACGGGACGTATTATGGTATGGCGCTGTCCGTCCGTCCGCCCGTCCGTCTGTCCGTCTGTCTGTGGACAATTTCTTGTCCGCGCTCTAACTCGACAACCGTCTCACCTAGGAATGTCAAACTTCCAAACTGCACCAGCAATTCATCTTTAACTAGGTTTGACAAATTCTAACTTAATTCTATATACAATAATTCAGCGTATTTTGCCCCGCTGGCGGAGCTCTTGTTACTTATTATTTTATGGTCACTGCGCAACAGAATTCATTAGATGAAATTTTCCATAAGACTCAAGACACTAATTATATCATTAATTATTACACACCTCCTTGTCTCCTTTGTTATACAAAAGCACATGAGCACACCACTACTAGACAATGTTTACATAATTTAAAAATTTAAAAATGTTGTATACTTTTATACTAGTGCTACGACTACTGCACTCTCTGTTCTTGCTAGTTATATAGTTATACCTAAGTAAAAGTATTCGCTGTCGATTTACATAAACAACTTTAAGTAAAACAAGCATCATCTGGCATCTAACAACTTTTCAGCTGCGGCGTGACAGATAGGATTATAGAAGGCCGTCTGTATTTGTCAGGACTAATTTCCTGTTCGCTTTAGAGTAAGAGCAATAAAAAGCATACCTAAACGCGCAGCGCTTCTAAAACAACCTTTAGCTAACGTTAATTGATTGAATAAATAGCCATGACGATGTCAAGTAATTACATTTTATGTAATCAAACAGTAAATGCAAGGTTAGCCTAATGTGCTGACTAGCTTTACAATCAACAGGTGTTAAGAGTAAGGTATTTCAGAAGAGACAAAACTCATTTCACCGCAAAGATTGTTAATGAAGATCTAACTTTGAGCATCAACACTGATTACCCAACATTAGATGAATAAATAACAACAACAGTTTGTCGACTAAAAGCTAAGCTGCAGCTAGCGGTTAGCATTACAGAATGAATAGCTTCGTAGCTACCTTATGAAAGGGTGTCATCATCATCATCACTGTAAACAGGAACAATATCTTTAATGATAAGATATTTAGCAGTAAAATCAGTCCTTGGCAGCATGAATCGCTTTCTAATGTTGTGGTGATTTTAGTTGCACGCCTTCAGATGAGCCACTGACGCTCTGGCTGTACCATGGCAACAGCAGCCAGTTGGACGATACCATCGTTCAGCTTCAAAACGCACTGTAAAACTGCACACTGCAGCGAAATAATGCGTTTAATTATTCGATTACATCTTTAAACATTCAATGTTGTTGGATTTTAACTAAGAAAATGAATAAATTCAAACTAAAAACACAAACATAAATTATCTCACCCACATAGACCGTATGCTCACCCACACGGATTTGTCTTTACTTTACTCTCCTTTGCCACAGAGAGGCGCTGTTGGAGATGGAGCCGTTTTCCATCCTTTATTTTTATATATATATAGTGCGATTTTACCATATACTGTATACACTGACTTAATAAAGTACATATATTGTCATATATGCACTTTTGTCAGAGTAAGTCTTAAAGCTTCTTATTGTAATTTTATACTGTATCATATTATTTACTTAAAAAGATAAAGTTAAGATATCAAGTTTACAAAAATAATAGCAACTCTTTCCTAGACACAACAAATTATTGTGTGGTGATATTTAACAGATTAACTCATACTATTAGAAATTATTTTGAATTGTTTAATTTTTTAAACATTTTGGGGCTGACAGACATAATTGAGTGAACAATTTGCGCTTGATCGAAGCGCTTTATTAAGAAATGACTCGACCGGAAGTTGGGCATTTTGCATCTGTGCGGAGTTAATCAAGATTTCATTTAAATATTGGAGATGCGTCTATTGAAACTAGGCAGAGGATAACGCGCAAAATCGTTTGTACAAAAGACACCAGAATACTGGGGCACTCTGACACTTTGGGATAAAATGGTAGTAAAGGTTTACATCGCATCTTCATCTGGCTCTGTCGCGGTAAGTGGCAAACTCCGAAATGCATTTGTTGGAGAGCTTGACTTAGTGCAGGAGTGGCTTTGAGGGACAGCAACACAGAAAAGTACTGAGGATCTGTCCGGTTCAAATATTAGGCTAAAAGCAATCTGAAGTGCACTTTTCACTCTGGTTAAGCTATAACAGTTACTTCAGCAGGTCAGTGTAACAACAACAGTTGTAGTATTATTCACGGCATGTTCTGTTTATGCTTTTTCTTCTTTTTTAACGCCTAGTTTACAGTGTAAGAGCTCAGTCTGTGTATGTTATGTATGCATGCATATTAGGCTGCTGTAGATGCACTTAGAGAAGAAAAAGTGTGTGCAAAAATGGTTATCAGAACTCTTGAGCAAATACCTAAAGTCTTAGGTAATGGCTGGAATGAGTAATTTAAAAATATTTCTGTTATTGTTGGAGTCTGCACAATTCTCATTATTCACAAGTTATTTTTAGTCTTTTGACAAGCTGACCATTTGGGCGAGATTTGAAGCCTGTGTGTTATCTGGCTCATGTGAATGTAATTTAATTGCTGTAGCCTACAATTGGGTTACAAGTGATTGAATAAAGAGGTGACAGAATAGGGCTTCATAGAAGACGTGTGTTCATGGCAAGTACAGTCAACAATTGACCATGTAGTCCTGTGGGCAGCTCAAAACAAAAGCTTAGTGGAGCAGAATAACAGGGCCAAATGAGATGCAAAAAAGGTTTATCCTCCTCATTATCTGTGTCATTCCTGAGCCATACATACATTTAACTGTCCATATCACTTTTTCTTTTAGGAAATAGCAGATCAGTTTGCCTTCAGCTAGTGTTTAACCTTTAATTGTCAAAAAGTTTAGGGATTAGGATTTCATGGTTGTCTGAAAGTTAATCCTTATATTTAAAATTGCTGTGTGTGTGTGTGTGTGTGTGTGTGTGTTAGTGAATTGAGTGTATATATTCCACTGTATCCATGCTTTGATGTGCAGTGCTATCTCTCACTCTCAGTGGGGGCCACCTCTTTCATTATTTACATCATTGCTTCTTCTCTTTCATTTGGTTGGTCTCAAACAGTACTGTATGAGCAAATGGGTTTATGATATTGACATAGTTCATTATTGTATTTCCTGTATGTGTGCACAATTTAAACCATCGGTCTAACATCCCTGCATTGTTTGTGATACAATAGGGCCATTCTGCTATCCAATCCCCATCATGATTACACTACATACTGACACTTTAATTATGTTTAAGGGTTTTAAACAAGCGCCACTTTGGAAACTAGAAGAAGGACTCCCTGAAACCATTGTTTATTGATTTCAGCCAAAATTATTAAAACATTTACAAGTAGCACATGTACTATATTGATTGTGTTACAAATATGCTGCATTTTCCCATTATAACTTGTCCATGGGAGTTTTGGCTTCTATAAATAACATTCACAATCACACAGTCTAAGAGGGTCCCACAGGGAGCTGCAGTAACCAAGCACTAATCTGAGAATACTCACTTTGTTCTTTCAAGGATGGGATTTCCTTTTTTATCCATGATTAATATACCAGTGATAGATGATAAGATGTTAATTCATGTTGAGGCCAAGTTGACATGAAGAACCAAACCAAACTTGTTTCCTGGTCATTTTTTCTGCCACCAGAAATTAGAGGACAAAAAGTATGCAAAACTACATAAATTAAAAAAAATTAGATGTTGCATTTTCTGAAATAGATGAATTCTTGTTTTAGTTTTTCAGTTCACATTTCAGTCTTCTCAAGTGTTAATGCTACTGGCCATGTTTAAAAGGAGAATCATAGTGATATAACAATTATGTCTCTTTTAAAATGTACTCTGACTCAACGGAAAAACAAAATCTGCATGTTGATCTAGTAACCTTTTGAACATTTATAGTAGCATACAAATAACAAGCAAGATCTAGTGGACAACAATGTCATGGAAATTAGTCATATATCCCGGGCCCGAATAATAGTGATATGTAATATGTTTGTCTAAGTCTATGTCCTTGGTTCCTCAGATAAAAAAGCATCAGCAGGATGTGGTAGGCTTTCTCGAGGCCAATCGGATCAACTTTCAGGAGGTAGACATCACAATGTTGGAAAAAGAGAGATTGTGGATGTACAACAACATTCCCAAAGACAGGCAGCCAGAGAAGGGAAGACCTGTGCCTCCACAGATTTTCAATGAGGATCGATACTGTGGGGTGAGGATTTTTCTATTCTAGGCTTGTATTGTCTTTATATAAACAAAAGATTATTTTATATGCACTATCCTCAAATGACCTAGTGGAACACCTCCTTCTGCAATACAACACAATGCCAGCAGATGGCTATCATATAAACAAACCAACTGCAGAAAGCTTTTATGCTTTATATGTATTTGTATGAAGCAAAATATAGCACATATGTTCATGTTGTTCGGTCAGGCACAAATTCACACTTCCCCTTCTAGATCCCAAGTAACAAGTTATAGGTCATGGCAGAACAAAATATAACATCATAGCTATTGCACAGATGAATCTGATAATAGCTGAATAAAATACTGGGGTAAAATGTTTTGACGGGCCTTAGTTTTGCCTCAGTCAGATTGCATGCTTCACTGTAATCCTGATGTAATCCAGTTTCATGAACGTACAGATAATCTGCTCTGCCAGTTGTCACTCTCACTGACCAAGGTAAACCAATGTCACTGCTAGTACATAAAACATGGCACAAATGTCACTGCTAGTACATAAAACATGGCAGCACAATCACTAGGGCCATGTACTAAATGTGAACATGCAGTATTATGCAAAAGTAACGTCCTCCTTTTACAGGACTATGAAGACTTCTTCCAGTCCAAGGAAAACAACACAGTGTTTGCATTTTTGGGCCTCAAATCAAAACCCTCCATAAAAGTAAGTCATTTTATTTAATGGAATCATCTTACAATCATGTTGGACTCTTGTGTTATTTCTTTTTGTATCATATAAATACAAGCCTTTCTCTGTTATATAATGCATATGTATTTTTTCCAGGAGTCCTGAAACGTGGATGATTTATAAAAATACCTTAAGAAGCCATGGACACTCCCTGTGTTCCATTAACATATCAAACTTTTCATGTATGCTCTTTTTATGCACAAATTGCCAAACCCCAAAACTCTGTGTAATCCCGCTCTGGTCTTCTGCCCAGAGAGCCATGGCTTTGTATGTTTGTGTTTTTAATTGCATCAGCTGCTCCACAGGCGTTCCAGTCAGCAGTCTTAGTGACGAAGAGTCGCTTTCTGGATATTATATCTTTAAATTAAGATTAATATGTTTATACTTGTACTTGTAAGCAGAACTACAGTTACAAATTGCTATGAAATTCACGCTTGGTTAGATTCATTTTGGATCTAGTCTGTATGGTATGATTCAGATAAAAAGAAAAATACGTCTTTTACACTTTGCTATGTACCGATTGTATATTTGGAGAATAAAGCCTTAGATTCCAACATTATTTTATTTCCAGCAATTAATAAAAATAGCAACTGTTACTCAATTGACTTTAGTTTTCAAATAATAAAAATTGCTATATTTTGTTAGTTTAACCTTAATTTAGTTCAGTTTGTTTTTGTTTGTCCCAACACCTAACTGGTCTTCTGTTCCTGTATATGCCCTAATGTCATTCAGATTGAAAAGTAAAGCATTATCCATTAGTTTAGGCTATAATTCTTCTGATGTGCTGTTGACATACCCATCTGTCCTGATTTGGACTGAAGTGGGAGGCAAAAAATCAATATAATTGTTTACCGGGCAAGTATACTGTTTTAATGATACAATCTTTTACTGTTAAGATTTGCCATTTACAGTCAAATTAAATGAGTCAAATGTTCTACAGACACGTGGCAGTTAAGTTTGTTCTTATGAAATTTGGACTTTTCCATCTCAAATCATTGGATCTGTTTGTGACTGCGTAAGAATATGCTTTCTTCTGTTATTTTAATGATTGATCACAGAGTCAACAAGTGCCCCGTTTGCAGTCCATTTCCCGGCACTCTTTTTTTCTTGAACATGTCCACGCTGCTCATATGAATTCTATAGTGTTTAAAGTTTCAGTTTGAGCATTGTTATTTTACGTTATAAGATGGTTGTTGTATTGCTGTTTTTCTGAGACCAACAACCTTTAAAAAGCTGATATTGGTGGTTGTAAGCTTCAACATGATCTTCACTTCGTCTGAAAAGAGCGTTTTTTATTGGTTTGTTGGTGAGTTTTTATTTTCATGTTCTTTTAAAGAAATGCTATAAGCCAACACATATTTTACATATAAAGTAGTACTTTTGATGTTTAGTTGAAATTACTTCAAATGTTTGGGGAAAATGTATTGTTTTCATCTGGAAGTCTTTTTTTTTTTTTTTGATTAAGATAAGATAAGATAGGACTTTATTGATCTCACAGTGGAGAAATTCAACAGTCACAGTAGCTCCAGGACAGTTTAGTGCAAAAAAGGGGATTGGTTATATGTACAGAATATGAGTTGGTGTGAAATGAATGTCTTGTGTTCTTGTAGGTTTTCTAAGTCTGTCACTAGTTGCAGGTCAGTAGTGCAAAAAATGTTTAAACTTTTTGCATGGACTTTATCCATTTAATTGGGTTCTTGTATTTAGAGTGTAACAAAATCCGGCTGGTGGGTCCTTCAAGGTGCTCTGGCAGAGTGGAGATCTTCCATGAGGACAGCTGGGGTACCGTGTGTGACGACAACTGGGGCATGTCCAATGCAGAGGTGGTGTGTCGCGAGCTGAGCTGTGGAACAGTGCTGGAAGCCAAGACTGTGGCTTTTTTTGGGCAGGGGAAAGACCAGATCTGGCTGGATGATGTACATTGTACTGGACATGAGTTTTCTCTACTCAAGTGTCGACACAGACCTTTTGGGGAAAACAACTGTGGCCATGGAGAAGATGCAGGAGTCGTATGTTCAGGTGCTTTCAACAAATAAGTAAAATAACTTAAAGTCAAGTTAAAATTTGGTGCCACACCAAGTGGTGCAAGCCACTTTTAGCACCTGCTGCCCTAGGGGTTACTATTGGACATATGGATAAAAAAAAATCAGCATCAACAGCTTCTCTGGCCACAACCAATCAGTGTCTTTCCCAAGGACACATGTTAGGGATTTGAACAACATAAAGCAAAATTCTAGTCAGTCTATCAGCAATCAGCAGTGTCACTGAATACATTAAATACATAATGACTGTAACATTAATGTGTCTTCTGCTAAATGCTTGCAGAATATTTGCGACTGCTGAATGCCAGTGACCGTTGTAGTGGCCGAGTGGAAATCTTCCGTAACGGACATTGGAAGCGAGTGTGCTCAACAGAGTGGGGAGAGAAGCAGGCGAGTATCATCTGCCAGGAGCTGCACTGTGGTCCTCCTGATCTTTCTCAAACTGGAAATCATCTCTTTGGAGCTGCAGCCAGAAAGGGTGGAGTCAAAACAAACTGTGGAGGAAACGAGACCTCTTTCTCCAAATGCAGCATTGAAGAACTGCAGGATATTTGTGTGGATGCTACTGTTGTCTGCTCAAGTAAGTCATTTATATTATATACAGTGATACACATTCACTTAAGCACTTTCTGAGTGCATCTTGTGAAATACCTTTCAATGTTCTTTCCTTAAATGTTACAGACAATAAACCAATCCGAGTGGTCAATGGAACCAGGTGCTCAGGTCGAGTAGAGATCTACCATGCTGGACAGTGGGGCACCATTTGTGATGACCACTGGGGCATGCATGAGGCCAGTGTAGCCTGCCGCCAGTTAAACTGTGGAAATGCAGTGGCAGTCAAGTTCAAAGCATTTTATGGCATGGGCACTGACCAAGTTTGGATGGACGATATTGACTGCACTGGGAGGGAGAATGCTCTGGCTGAGTGTCCACACAGAGGCTTTGGGGACAGTGACTGTAACCACAATGAAGATGCAGGTCTAGTATGCTCAGGTGCTTGTCATTAGGCTTTGTACTAAACATGAGCCATTCTAAATGTATGAAAATGTAATATCTTTACTGTCTACCTATAGTTTACATACAATTGGTATTAACCAGTGACCCTCTATTTTATGCCCAAATAATAAGCAATTAAGAAACATTATTGCAGACTTGTTTGTCCATTCATTATGTAAACCAAAGCCAAAGTAGAGATGTGGAACAGATGGGTCCAAACTACAACATACAGTGATAGCTGGTTCTAATATTGTCTCATTTGTGCCTTTCTCTTCTAGAATCAGTCAGACTGATCAATGGCACTGACCGCTGTTCTGGCAGATTGGAGGTTTTTCATAATGGCCAGTGGAGCAAGATCTGCAACAGTAACTGGGGCATGGATCAAGCTAAGATAGTGTGCAGGGAAATTGAATGTGGACCCCCTCAACAACTCCATGAAACTCTGAATTTTGGAGACAGCGGAGCACAAAGAGGTTACACAGCCAGTTGCTCTGGAAGTGTAGACTCAATCTCTCAGTGCAGAATACAAGAGAGCAGAGGGTCGTGTGATGGAGTTTTTCTGTCATGTGCAGGCAAGTGTGAAAGTGAAAGTGTATATTGTTTAGGATTTCTCTGAAAATGTGAATTGTCCTTCCTGTAGCACAATGGCTTCTTTCTTGTTAGGCGCATGTGTGACTGTAATTTGCCCATATTAGGAGGAATGGGTGTCATAAGCATGATGGGTAACACTTACATCTAAATAGCTTTATTAAAGAATGTAGAAAGACCTAATTCATAATGAACATAAATTCATTAAAATGATTCAGGCTTACCGTAATTTCACGACCATACGGCGCACCGTACGAAAAGGCGCAGTCTCAGTTTTGTGTGCCATTACTGTATTTAACACACACATAAAGCGCACCGTACGAAAAGGCGCACAAACAAGCATGCAAATGTGCGTATTGAAAAATATATAGGGAGCAAACCTGAGTTTGGTTGTGCTTTATTTAAGTACTAATTACAACAATATTAAACAATAGTCATTATTCAAATCCGTCAAAGTCCTCATCCTCTGTTTCGGAATCGAACAGCTGCGCAAAATCCATAGCAGGTCCACTTCGCTCCTCGCTGTCGGAGTCACTGTCTGTACCGTGCGGCTCCTCAGAAATTATACCGGCTTTTGCGAAAGCTCGTTTAACAGTACCAGCAGACACGTTAGCCCAAGCATCTACAATCCATTGGCAAACTGTAGCGTAACTCGCCCGGCGCTGCCTTCCACCCTTCGTGAAGCTGTGGTCTCCTTCGGTCATCCATCGCTCCCATGCCGCTCGCATCCTTACTTTGAACGGCCGGTTCACGCCGATGTCCAGCGGTTGGACTTCTTTCGTCAGCCCTCCCGGAATCACAGCAAGCGTAGCGTTCATTTGCTTCACTTGTTTTTTCACGTCAGCGGTGAGATGAGCACGCATAGAGTCATAAAAGCACATACCTGTTCTTTTATACACAAGCCACGCCCACACTTCCCCCTTTAACGTTCTCATGCTTTTTCTAACACGTCCGCCTCACATAGGGGCGCACCCCCTTTTCTATCACGTCCGCCTCACAAAAGGCGCACTGCACGAAAGGGCGCGTGGCTCATTTTGAAGAAAATCTAAGACGTTTATATGCGCCTTATGGTCGTGAAATTACGGTAATTAATCCCCTAACCCTTACTCCTAACCCTTTTATTAAGAAGATTTAGTTACTAAATCCAATGAAACTATTTGTTATTTATGGATTAAGACTTTGCTGATGCTTTATTAAGGTTAATTAAGGTGTAGTTATAATAAAGTTTAACCGCATAATGTGTACTAGGCTGTAATCATCTCAATTGTCTTTATGAAGGTGTGCAGCCCCTAAGGCTGGTCAATGGCACTGGCCGCTGCTCTGGCCGAGTGGAGATGCTTCATGATGGTCACTGGGGGACTGTGTGTGACGACTTGTGGGACATCCAAGAGGCCGAGGTGGTGTGCAGGGCCATGGACTGTGGCTCTCCTCAGATGGTCAAAACCCACGCTTTCTTCGGCGAGGGCCACGGGAACATCTGGCTTGATGACATGAACTGTTTTGGGAATGAGTCTTCTCTTTTGCACTGTCAGCACCCTACTTTTGGAACAAATAACTGTGGCCACGGGGAAGATGCTGGCGTAATCTGCTCAGGTAAGCTTATTGTTTGGGCATTAAAAAATCAACCTACTTAATTAATTACTGACTTTCATGGCAAGATTGACAAAGTAATTAATAATGCATGCTGTAAAGTTGAACTGCAGCATTCTCAGCAGCCTCCACCCCAATAAGTAGCTGAGGCTACTTATTTTTTACTTTACTTATTGTAAAAAATAAACTCAAATTTTAAATTTTGTCAGAACTGCAAAAAAAATCCACTATCTTAGCCAGTAATATTGCTAGTCTACTCCATCTGGTGGTTGATTTGTTGTTATAACATTTGTTTTTGTTTTTCTAGAAAATATCCGACTGTACAATGGGACAGACCTGTGCTCTGGCCAAGTGCAGATCTACCATAATGAGGTGTGGTCCGCTGCTGTGAATGTAAACTGGGGAATGAATGAGGCTACAGTGATTTGTAGAGAGATGAACTGTGGAGACGCTGTGTCTGTGTCAGAGTCTGGGTCTCAGAGTGGGCTGCTGGGAGGTGTCAAAGTCAGCTGCAGTGGCAGAGAAAGCAGTATCACTCAGTGCACACTCCAACAATACACCAGGACTGGCAGTGGCCATCTTGGACAGGCCTCTATAGTTTGTTCAGGTAAGTTTATTCCCCTTAGAGCATCATGTAATAGTGAAGGTGTAGTAGGCCTACTCCACATATATGATATATAGCAATAATTCACAAAGATAAAAAATGTACTCCCAACTGTGTCTAGAGAATGGTCTGACCAATCTGTTTAAGTCTGACTGTAACTGATGTGTAGTTGTCAACCGTCAAAACTTCTCTTAAATTTAACTTAAACCCAATTCTTTGTTTCATTTATGATGCTTTGTCAGATATATGAACAATGTATTGATGTAGTCTAGTGAGTATATGCACTTTAGTGATACTCATATTCTGTATAACTTTCAGGTAATGTAAAATTAGTGGATGGGCCCAATCGCTGCGCTGGCAGAGTGGAGGTGTACAACAAAGGCCAGTGGGGTAGTGTGTGTGGGGAGTCATGGGACCTGAATGACGCCTCAGTGGTGTGCCAGCAGCTGAAGTGTGGAAAAGAGCACAGGATCAGCAACACTCCAGACTACGGGCCTGGGTCAGGGCAGGTCTGGGTGGATCAGATCGAGTGCAGTGGACGGGAGACGGCCATATCACAATGTCCACAGCATGCATTTGTAGACAGGACCTGCAACATCACCTCACTGGCTGGAGTTGTTTGTTCTGGTATGTCTGAACTTTGTCTGACATATTAAAAATACTTGGCTTAGCTTTATTATGAAAAAAATTAAATAATAATAAACTTTTCTGATGTGAGGTCTGTCACCTGTCTATATTCATATAGTTTTTGCTTTGCCAGGGAGTATGGCATGACCAAGTTACAGGTCAGATCTGTAGAGAGGCGAACCCTGCTCACAGTACCAGAATGGATGTTTTTAGGTTTTTAGAACAATTAAGTTACCTGTTATTTAATAAAATAAATGTAGAAGTTTAATACCAAATTCCTGGCATCTCTATGGGGACAAGCAGGCGGTTGAGCCTCCACTAAAAATCCCATAGTGTGCCTTTTAAAGTTCTTATTTAGTTTTAACTTCATATGCATTACATTACACACAGGGACTTTTTAACATGAAATTTTCTTGATTCTGCAGACGGTTTGAATGTTCGTTTGGCTGAAGGAAGCAACTTTTGCTCTGGGAGGGTGGAGATATTGTCTGGTGCAGCTTGGGCCACTGTCTGTGATGCAGATTGGACACTTGAGAAAGCAGAGGTGATGTGTGAAATCACAGAATGTGGACACGCCATTAGCGCACCCGGTGGAGCACCCTTTAATCCAGGAACAGGGCTGGTAATAGACACCAGCAACACATGTTTTACCAACAGGACCACTCTGCAGCATTGTGTTAAAAACGGCTTCAAAACATCTACTTGTGGACATGAGAGAGATGCTGGAGTTGTTTGTGCAGGTATAGGAAGTTCATTTATTTATTTATTCATTTTTATTACAATAATACAAAGCCAGCCATATTAAATCATATGTACAGAAGTATTGACATACTGATTAAATGTATAACTTAAACATAAAATATAAAGTTGCACTTATTTTTTTTATATGATTTTATATTCTAAAATAATGTTTTAAATTGGGATATTTATTTATTCTTGTTTTGTATGTATTCCCCATATTTCACCTTACACTGCATTAAAGGGTTTGACCAGATCTGCCTTCATTTCTTCTGCAGCTTCAATTCGACTCATTGGTGGCTCAAACACCTGCTCTGGGCGAGTGGAGGTCTTACACAAAGGCCAGTGGGGAACAGTCTGTGATGATGACTGGTCATTATCCAATGCTAAAGTTGTGTGCCAACAGTTGGGCTGTGGCCATGAACTGTCTGCTCCCACTAGTGCCCACTTTGGAAGAGGTGAGGGTCCAATATGGCTGGACAATGTGGAATGCACTGGAGAAGAGCTAGCTCTGTCA
This sequence comes from Odontamblyopus rebecca, assembly GCA_030686955.1. Lineage (NCBI taxonomy): Eukaryota > Metazoa > Chordata > Actinopteri > Gobiiformes > Gobiidae > Odontamblyopus > Odontamblyopus rebecca. The sequence goes on from CM060673.1 coordinate 18,602,492, forward strand.
CAGTGTAAACATCCAAATTATGGAGTAAACAACTGCGGCCACAGCGAAGATGCAAGTGTCATCTGTTTAGGTAAGATGTCAATAACCCAATCTTGATTCACCGACAGGCTCAAAAACAGTTTTCATTTGTAAATTCAGGTTCAGGTATATTTTCTAAAGTTTTTGTGGTTGTAATAAAAAAAAAAAAATATATATATATATATATATATATATATATATATATATATATATATATATATATATATATATATATATATATATATATATATATATATATATATATATATATATATATATATATATATATATATAAAATTGTCTTCTGTTTAAAGTATTGAACACAGTTTCTTCTAGGTGCTCTCAGTAAACCACAGTTAACCCTGAGCACTGGTCTGGAGGTGAACTGGGGTGACCGAGTGGAGCTCACCTGCACTGTGGTCACAGAACAGCTGGGCGGGACGTTTGTGTTGAGCAACAGCCAAGGATCTCTGAAAATGGAAAGGTTTTCTGAAGGAGATGCTGTAACCTTTGTCTTTCCTAAGGTCAACTTCACTCAAAAGGGGTCCTACTTCTGTGAATTTAAGAAGAAAGTGCAAAGTCAAGTCATCACTTTCCCTCAGTCAAATGTTGTTGATTTGTCCGTTAAAAGTAAATAACTTGGTATTGATAGATTCATTATGTATTATGTAACACTACAAGTAAAATAACAACTATTTTTGTCCTAACAGTGAAATTGCAAAAACCCACTATCACCCTGACTTCCCCTCACGCCATGTTGATTTACAGCCCTGACAAGTTAACGGTCAAAAAGGGGGACAGCTTTTTTATCACTTGCTCTATTTATTCTACCTATGCTGGAGGCTACTTCTATCTCACCAAGTCTAACACCAGCAGAAGTGAACCCAAAGCAGCATTTGGCCACTCTGTATTTTACATGGCCAATTTTGAATTTCCATCAATACAGTATGAGCACCAAGGACTGTATAGCTGCATTTATGCTGTGAACATCTCGTCACAATCTTTCTGTTCAGATGGATCCAAAACTATTCAAGTCACTGTGGTTGGTGAGTGCCTAAAGTTGAATTTTAGCCTAGCATTTCTGTTTTTGCATATTTAATATTTATTGTATTAATCTTTTTTTGACAGATGGGTCCTCGTCTTCCATTGTCTCTGGTATTATTGCCGGTATAGTGGTATTGGTGATAGTACTGGTCATCGGTTACATGCTCTGGAGGAGGAGGAGATGGGGTGCCGGTAGGTGAAAAAAAAAAAAAGCTTCTTTTGATATCACATGTATAGACTGTTGTAAAAAAGATGTGAATGTCAGTGCTTCCCAGACTCGTACTGGCTCCACTTCTCATTTCCATTAATAGTTCACTGTGCAATGTTCCTGGTAGACAGTCCACAACCAGTTTGTCTCCATGGAAATGTCATTGCAATGTCTGGAATGTTCCACAATATGGCATTTAACTTATCTATGTTGCATGTATTCAATTTCAGGTGATTTTCTTGCTAATCAATACCTTCAATACACACATTTTCACCTGTAATTTGGTCTGGTGGTCTCTTCCAGGAAAAGTTATAATAACAATATAGGTTCCAGAAACCAGAAAAGTTACACAGTGCACTTTTTAAATGTGCTTTACAATTAATTTCTTAGACAAAATCACTTCAGCATTCTTTTTGTGTCTCATTTAAAACATTTTTTGAAACTGTGTGTTCAGGTACCACGGTGACCTTTAGTAACAGGTTGGATGGAGCAATACAACAAAATATGGACAAGAGAAGAAACAGACCTTTAGACGACAGGTATATTTTCTCCAGTGTTGTAAAATAATAAATATTGTTATATTTTTAAACCAATCCCATGTGTAATGGTTACAGCAAAGATCAGGGTGCCCAGACTCACCGTGAATTCAATCGTGTTGTGGAAGATAAAAGTGCAGATGTGGACTTGGATAACACTGTTGAGGGGGTCCATGAGGATTTAGCTGGTAAAGTCTGCTATGAGCTTGAACCACTTGTTACACCATAAGTCTTCATTGGAAAAAAGCCAGTACATTAAGATTTTGTATAAAAAAAGCTATATCTCAATTTTCAAATGTAGTAATGACACATGTGATGCTGAATTGTTCCAGAAATGATAAAAATATCTACTGAACTGAAATCGGCTGTATCATAAGCTAATAATAATTTAAACAGCAATTTTAATGTACGCTTTTAATCGGTAGTTGCATATGAAGAGTCGGTGTGTCTAGAGGACACTGTGCTGTTATGCAAGCTTTGTTTTGTATTCCTCTTTTTTATACAAAAATCAATTACATTTTTACTTGATCAGCATTTTATAATGATTATGTTTCAATAATAAAGTTCATTAACACCAGTCTTTAAATTCCCTGTGATTTTGCAATTGTGTGTGTATATGCGCATGCGTGGAGAAACAAGCTCCAACTGGAACCCCTGTTATTGGAGGGGTGTGGCTGCTTTCCAGGCAGACAGAACCATGTCCAAACCTGCTCACCTGGTCTGTCACTGACACATTCCTCCTTCACTGTTACACCTAAAACAACAGCCACTTGAGTCATTCTCCTCTTTCCAAGTGTGGATCTGTGCTTTCTTTTGTTTCATAAGTAGATTAATATGGCTCTTGTGTTGTATTACTCCAGTGTCAGTGGAAATACAGAGGTAAGTGCAATGTGTTTTTATGGTTTTAGTCCTCTTACGTTTTTAGCCTCCACTCTCCCTATATGTGTACTTATAGCAATACAGCCCTGAATGATATTGTACTTTTTCCAGATCAAGAAAAATCAAGAAAAGATCATGATGGTTCTTACTGGTAAAAACATAAAATTTAAGACTGTGGATATTTGTCAGAATTCTGATGATAAAGAGTTAATGAGAAAGATTGCGGGCGATTCCAAAGCTCTTCCACCTCAAATCTGCAGAGGTAACACCTACTGTGGAGTAAGTATCAGGCTTTAAATGTATATTACAAAAGAATATTCTTGGTTTTGAGACAAAAAAAAAAGAAAAGAAAAACACAAAAAATAAATGTTTTTTATTTATCTCCATCATTTGTTGTCTATAAATGTACCTGTTTATTTGTTGCAAGTTACACAATACATACTGTATTGCATTACTGCACATGTTATTATTGAGATATATATATATATATATATATATATATATATATATATATATATATATATATATATATATATATATATATATATATATATATATATATATATATATATATATGACAACATGTAATAACGTGCAGTAATGCAAAACAGTATGTATTGTGTATATATAAACACATACACACACAGGCTTTCAACTGGATTATAATGGGCATAATATCCTTACTAGCTCTGTGAAGTGTCTATTGATGATGGAAATAGCCTTATATAGCCCACTACTGTAAATATTTCACTTATGCAAACAAATATGCCTTTATAATCAGTAGGCAGCCTATACATTAGATATTTTAAACTGATACTCAAATCAAACTAACTTGACCTGTCCTCTACATATGCAACACAAATAACCTATATTTCTTTTGTAATAGTAATCTTGACCCATTTCATTTTTCTCTTCTAGGACTTCACAGCATTTCTGAATGCAATTGAAGAAGAACGTCTAGAAGCCTTTCTAAAAATGTGAAATGCATTGTACTTCCAAAGACAACGGTTACTCGCATACTGTTTTTTTGGGGGGCATCTTGGGCATATAAACACACAACACACCAAAAATAAAATCTAATATGTACGCTCGTGTGTTATATTTTTAATACATTTTGCTGTCCATGTTCTGTGATTGGAATAGAGTAGGATGACCTGATTGCAGTTAACAAAAAGTAGGACACCCCTGAGGGCGAAAAAATTGGCGATACTTTGCAACCGGTGATTTCTGTTGATGTTTGAATCCAATGTATTATTCAATATTAAACTGTATGATATGTGTATCAGTGGGTGTGAGGTCCTCCCCAGGGGAATTTTAGGCAAACTGTACAATCTATTGATTGTTATTATTTCGTTTTAAAGGTCTACTAAGCCATAGTTCAATAATATAAGACTATATGACTATATTTATTTTTTCATGAGTTTATTTTCCTTGTCCCTTGTCCCTGCTCTGATCGATCCAGAGACTGTAGATCTTAACTTATATATTTTATCTATAAACAGTCTACGCATAGACCCCTGCTCCTGTGAACTTCTCAGACATGAGGCTTCAGTCTATGTTTCAGACCGAGCAGCACAAACACTACAGGCTTAAGCCTTTATTAGGACGTATGAACACATGTTTTGAACACATGTTTTTCTGATGAGGAGGATATCCCCGTGCAGGTTGCGCGTCGCTGTATATTTAAAGACATGGTTCAGGCAATGTCTATTGTTAATAGATACGATATCAGTACATACATATATATTAATTATTATTCATTCGTTTTTTAAAATTAAGTTAGACAAATTATAATATACAAATAAAAATAAAAAAAAACGGGCGAGAATATAATCAAGGCTTCTCATATAAATTGCATCAATCAATAAAAGAAAGCAATTTAGGCTGCCAAATATAATGTTCAGCGTCTCTCCAGAGTCTGTATGTTTGTCCAGTGGAGTCACGTCCGAGTTAGTAGCATAGACCATATATACGGTCGATTGTTGGTACAAGAGCCATTTATAATTGTCCCAAAAAGTAGTTACAGGTTTACAGGAAAATAAAAGGTTTCTATATCTTCATAAAAAGAACAAGTACTTGTAACAATCCTAAATCTGTGGTGAACAAAATCACTGGATGGATTTTTAATCACTGATTTATATTTTAGTCTATATATCCAATGGATATATAGACTAAAATATATATCCATTGGATATATAGACTAAAATATAAATCAGTGATTAAAAATGCGCTAAATATGTCCTGCTAGGATTACAGGCAGACACAAGGGCACCTATCACGAGTGCGTGGGTCCTTTCAAGCAAATAAAGCAATGTCGCGTACGTTTGACGTCCTCTTTACCCGCTGACCGAGTGGAGGAACTGGTGTGTTTTCAGTTTTACTTGTACAATCTGTGGATTTAAACAACCATCACGCCTTCAAAATGTATATTAAATTGATATATACGAACAATATTAACCCCTCACATTTATTTCTTTTGTATTGCAGAACTTTAAGTCCTACATCCATCCTTAATCTACAATGGCCGAGGAAGGGTAAGTGTCTTGCTACCTCGTTCCCAAAGCGTCAATTTTGCACATAGATAAGTAGGTATTGTCTGACATTTTATCGCAATTAAAATGTTTTTATCAGAATTTATATTATGCAAAGAGTGATTCTTTGAAGGTCCTTTTTAGTCGGAAACTGAACTAATAGTTTGTTCATCATGGTTTTGACATGTTTAACTGTGTCGTGCAAACCACAATGCTTTTAATGCTATATTTGTGCAGAAATGTCTTATGTTTAGTGAGTGGTGCAGATAGGCTTGCATTCTGTGTGCAAAATGGGTAGCTATAATGTCGCTAATGTCCACATACAGCAGTTTACTTAGCCTACCTGGCGTCAGTGATGATTTGAGTTCTTTTGTCGGATACCCCTTCACTCTTCTATGAGTGAGACACACTTTCTGATACGCTGGAAACTAAACTATTACAGAACTAAACCAGGTTTTACATTCAGTTTAACTGATGCACTGCACTATGTTGTCTGTAGCATTGCTGCTGGAGGTGTGATGGATGTCAACACGGCTCTGCCTGAAGTGCTCAAGACCGCACTCATCCACGATGGCCTGGCTCGTGGGATCCGTGAGGCTGCAAAGGCCCTGGATAAGTATGTGGCCTGAGTCTTTATTTTTGCTGAAAGTTTGTAAACTTGTCCCTGATTATAATTTGGCTCCCTCTACTGAATTCCATGAGGAAATCTGCCATTGCTACCCAATTTTGTTCTGAGTGTTGGTTTATGTTGTACAGCTCATTTTTCTTAGGTGTGCCGTTTCTCTTGTAGACGCCAGGCTCATCTGTGTGTCCTTGCTGCCAACTGCGATGAGCCCATGTATGTAAAGCTGGTGGAGGCCCTCTGTGCTGAGCATCAGATCAACCTGATCAAGGTACAAACTCATAAAGCAACTTGCGTCCTCACTCATGTAGGCTGTAAAAGGCTATAGAGACTGTGGTGAATTATTTTCACACTGACTTTAAAGTTGGATGATTGTAGTGAACTTTTCTATAGCCTAAAATGACAATTACTTATCTTTGTCTTGTTGCTGTATCTGTGATGATAATTTGGCTCCCTCTACTGAATATTGTGAGGATATTGCCTTTGTTACCCAATTTCTGTCTGAGATGCAGCCTATGCTTATATTTAAATGAATTTCAGTGGTTTTGCCATAATGTGTAACTTGAAATACTAATTTCTACATGCCTGTTTTATTTCAGGTTGATGATAACAAGAAGCTTGGTGAGTGGGTTGGTCTTTGCAAGATTGACCGTGAGGGCAAACCCCGCAAAGTGGTGGGCTGCAGCTGTGTGGTTGTGAAGGTAATGATTATACACTTGTATATTTGTGGTTGAGGGATTTGATGCCAGTCAAGTGCAGCTGCTTTGCTCTGTGTGAAGCACCTGTTGTAATAACTGGCTACATCACTGCCAGGGTACGAGCCCTGTCGTCTGTCTGTGGTGTCTAGGGTCCCTAAGAATGGCTACAGTGTCCTCCTATAGAGCTTAATTTTGTAGGAAGTGTATCACCTTGTATAGCAATTCAAAATAAAACTACAGAATCTGACTAGGTGTTTTCCTTACAGGACTATGGCAAAGAGTCTCAAGCCAAGGATGTCATCGAGGAATACTTCAAATCCAAGAAGTAAATTGGCAATAAAATGATAAAAAAAATGATTGTCATAACTTAATTTCTACATATTTTATAAGTGTTTGAGACGACTGGTACAAAGTTACTTTTACCAATGAAGATATTAGAGTAAAATCTCCATGTAGAATGTAGGGGTGGTGGTGGGGGTTAAGGTACTATGAGGTGAGCATTTAGTTGGTGAGTAGGCAGAATAAAGGTGGTAGGGGGTGCCTAATAAGCGTAGACTCCCCTTACCTCTAATTCATATAAGTTTTATCCAGTGTGGAAGGTTAACCTGGTACTGGAGCCTGTTTTCCATATTGGCTGTTTAAAGCCTCTGGTCACAAATGGAGAAGGTTGTAACGGTATATTACACTTTGTTCCGGTAAAAAAAACCTAACAGTCATAGTCAAGTCCAAGTCACTGGCACTCCCTTTATCCATTTTTAGTCAATATTGAGAAGGTTTCAACAGTGGTCATTTTGAAATAATTTTGACTCATTTAGGAGCCTTTTTCAGCTTGATGGTACTTGCTTAAACTCCAACTCTCAAGTCATCAAAATAGTGAAAGAAAACAGACATTTAAAACAGTTAATCCTTTATATCCTACATACATACATTTCTGAAAGAAGACATCCAAATAATTAAGGCACAACACATCATGACTCACATTCTCAACTTTCAAAAAAAAAAAAAACATCCTTACAAAAATCATAAAATTAAAGACCCCAGAGACTCTTAAAATGAAAAACACCCAATTGCTGCCCTTAAGTTTATTGTAAATAATTTACACAAGTTTTCCCATATTGCATTTATGTGGTTATATGACCAGAGAAACACTTCAAAGTAAACGCAGCTGCAGTTTCTGTGCACATCCAGACACTTTATCCTGACTGTCCACATCTTGGAAAAGGCTCACAACAACGTTTTGGGTTTAGTCCATCCCGGCTTGCTGTAGTTCCCCCTCACCACTGCAAGCTGCTCCTGTTTCTTCTTTTCCCATATACATCTTAAGACCATTCAGTTTGTAAATCCAGATGTTCAAAAAAAAAAAAAAATCACAAAAACATTTGCAGTGTATTTGTTCTTAAATAGTTATACAAAAGAAGGGGCTGCCTGGCTGACCATGTCCATAGTATTTTAAGTCCATATTGCAGTATTAGTTACAGGTACTCAAACTCCAGTGCTTGGTGTAATGCCAGCAGGTCAGAGTGACTGGATATCCTCCAGAAAGGCATGTTGTGCTGTAGAGAGGAGACACACATTAGTAAACATTATATACTACGTAGAGTTATCCTGGGAAATCCTATTCACACCACCATCTCAGGTCATGCAAGCTACACTAATGTAGCTTGTAACCTGCCTTTCTAAAACACTGCAAACATAGTCCATGCATTTTTTTTCCCCCCAGCACCGTGAATGAATGAACCCAAAGAGAAGAGAAAGACACATTCAAATATGAAATATGTCACATCGCTGAATGCTCTATGGAAAAATGTTAATTAAAACAGAATGCACTGGTTTACAATTTTTCCAAGATCTTTAAACCATAATAAAGCTTCAGGTGTTCCAAATCTGAGAAAACACATATTACAGTAAATGGTAATACATATAGGATTAATAAACTATATATCTAGCTATAATCATTTGTTTTATTTTTGTTTTAAGCTGCAGGCCATTGCGTTCTGTTTTTATGATAAATATTGCCTTTAATTTGTCGCCTTTGTAAGCAGAGGACCAACGAAACCCAAGCAACCTGCTTTGAACAACAAAGCAGAATTGTCCATTGACATTATTGTCGACCATGACAATAATTACGTCTGTGGCGAAAACAAGCATTTCAAGAAAAAGCTGAAAATTCCCAACTTTTAATAACTTTGCAAGTAAAAGTCTGAAACTCCACAATAGCAGAACAGAAAGAATCAAACAACCAGGGCAAAACATCTACTAGAGCACACCAAGGCAGGCCTCGTCCAATCAGAGCTCACGCAGCCCGGGGTAGGCGGGGTCACAATGAGGTTACCTTTTTGGCCGCCTGCTCCTCTTCCACACCGTCCCCAATTACAACATACACTACTTTCCTGCCAAACCTTTGCATTATGCGCTCAAAGCAACTCTCTTTTCCTGCAACAAAAATAAACAGTAGGGGGACAGGTCAGAGGGGTTAAGAGTGATTGTTTACCTGGCTGGCGGCATGCTCTTCATCCTTCCCATCGCCAATCACAACATATGTAATGTTAGTGCCAAAGCGGGAGACTATACGCTCAAAACAGCTCTCTTTGCCTAGAGACAAACACATGGCTTTCACAGCTTTTTTTATTTGATTAGATGCAATTTATGCTAATATATAGGGTACTTTACTGTACAACCCAGATTTGTTTTTGTAGAAGGTACATTTCTTCAGATTCATAGTCTGCTATACATGGTTTAGGAAATATCAGTGAGTCAAATCTAGGATCTGTTTTGTATTTTATTACATATATTCTCACACAAATCTTCAGGAAAAAAATGTGATGTTTAATCTGGACAAGGTAATGAACTACTGCTGCCCATTTTCAAATGTTTATACATTTTTGTACATGGAAACACTGCTATACAACATTGTTACAACATTATTGCATGATGTAAACAATGTGGAGTGTAGTTAACCAAGAAATAGTGACATTTGGCTTGAGTTTCAGGGTTTTCTGTTGTGTAATGGTGAGTAAATTTGAATTTGGGCACAGTACCAGTATTTTGTAACCTGCTGATAATGAAATCCACTCGAAGCGTGGGGGTCCAGGCCTGTAGAAGTGTCAGTTTTTTTTAAGGCTTATTCACAATTGGCGTAAGGGTGAGTAGATATGAACGAAATACTAGTAAAAAAAAATTTATATTTACTATTTTAAATATATTTTAATATATACTAGCTATACAATCAGCTATACAATTCTGTAAAAATGTAACTTGATACAAAGGTACTACTATATACTTTTACTAAAGTGACTTGAAGTAGTAAATGTAAAAGTAATACCAAGCTTGATGTGATTTAGTTGTATGACACTGGACATGGCAAGCAGTGATAGTAGTGGTAGTGATGGTACTAGCAGTATATAAGTCATGACCCTCAAGCAGGGGTGGACTGGCAATCTGTGCTTCCTGGAAAAGTCCAGAAGGGCCGTCCAGTCTACCGGCCATCCGCCATACTAACAGCAGAGGGCGCTACTATGATAATTTGGCCAAGCATAAATTGCATAGGCCTAAAAGGCGACTAAGAAGAGTGGGTTACTCGTTGGTTTCAACACATGTCCACCACCCCCCAGTCTGTCCCTGCCTTCAAGTCTCCACTTCTGCTATTTGGTATTTGAAGCGGCTGTTGTGTCTATGTGTTTCTTACCTATTTTTGTTGCACTGTATATGTTTTCAATAGGAAACACAGAGCCAAGACTATATAACAGGACTTTAGCCAAAGCTGGGATGAGCTGCGTCGTCGTCACCAAAACATTTACACAATTACTCCTACAGGATCAAATAAAAGAGTGATTATTTTAACCTAAGAAATAAGAAAATGAAGTAATATAATGAATCATAATGTGTGTGTGTTACCTGGAGCTGATGATGGACAGAGACTTGAGTGCGTGTGTGAGCCAGGAGTCAGTCAGAGCCTCCACCTCTGCCCTGAGCTGCAGCCAGGCATCTCTCTTCGCTGGACCCAAAAGGCCTACAACATGCAACAGCACTGATTAAACCTGACAATGTGAAACACACATGTTTTACATTTCAGATCAATAAATGTCATGCTATGGTAAAGTGAAAATATTTCGGCATTTAAACCATTTTATACCTAAAGCTGTATACTGTAGGGCTGTATACTGTGAAAAAGATTAAATATGATTTCATTATGAGAATACTACCTCACTTGTATCTACTAAAGAACTTCTCCATTCCATTCAGTTTATTAAAGAGGTTGTTTGCCCAATGAAATGACATTGATTCAGTCATACATGTAACAGACCCATGATGAGCAGTGCCTTACCCCCCACATTGTTTTTGTATGTGCTATACAGCTCTTTGACACGGCGGTAACGGAAGGCCAGTTTCCTCATCCAGTCAACACCACCGCGCACGCCCGTAGCCAGGCACAGGTTGGCGCTGGTTGCAGCTGCATGGAAGCCATCAGTTGCAAAACTGTAAGTACTGTCAATAATAATGATATGTTTTATTTGAAAAATCTGCTCTGGTCATACATTACAATTTTTGTAGATTCATATTTATATCTACTTTAGCACAGTGTACTGTTCATCTTAACTGAAATAACATTTAAATGCAGTGGATATAGTACAACTAATAATAAGTGCATTAATTTACCCAATTACACATTTTTATTTAAAAAAATTCTCACCTCAAATCTTGACCATTGTCATCAGATGACACATCATCAATATGAACCTGATCACACTCCTGAATAAGACACAACAGAAATATCAAACACCATCCCAGAGGTGCAATACAGATTTTATTACCACTAGAGGTCAGTGGTAGCATGGCAGGTGTTGACAGCTCTATGAAACTAAGTTCAAGTACAAACTTCCAAAAATATGAAGACTGTACAACGTGTTTTGTTTTTTTTCCTGATGAATAAGGCCTACCTCTAAGTCATTGAAGAATAGGTGAGTGTCTGCCAGGTTGAAGATCATCTCCTCCATCCTGAGGCCCAGAGTCACAGCCATGGGAGGGTCCTAAAGAGACAACATTCAAGTCAGTGACACAGCCTACATCCATATATCTCATACATCTTATTAACTAAATTTTGTTTAAACTATTGGATAGTTTACTACTGTGGCCTGATTCCTCAGACACAGCCCCCGTCATCCTGGGATGTCACATTTCTCCACACAGATGCTGACAGGCAGGTTACACTTGCTCTGTCCCATCATCATTCCTTGGGCCTGCAGGGTACATGCCGTGGGACACTGTCTTTACATAAACAAGGTAAAGCCTATGTGGCATGTGAATGGTTTAAGGGGAGTACATTGCACTGCCAGTCCCAGCTCAGCTGCAAAAAACATCATCTGTGATAGGTCAGCAAGGGTCGACAGCTCACTGCGCGATTCGCTGACGCTGTCAGACGACCAGAATAGACCGCAGCTACAGGAAGGACTGCGGAGAGAGGGAGTGTTGGAGAGGGGGGTGAGGGGAAAGAGGGGGAGAGTGTGGGAAGGAGGAGGGAGTGAGAGGAGAGAGGGCGAAGTGTATGGAAGAGGTAAAGTGTGTGGGAGAGGAGGAGAGGGTGAGTGAGGGGAGACGGGGAGAGTGCGAAAGTGAAAAGAGAGTGCGTCTGACACTGTCAGCAGCTGTAAACTCATTCACTTTTATTGTTTTGAGACTAGAGGCATTTGAGTTTGTCTTTCGAGTAATTATTAAGTTGGCCCAAAGCCATGACAGAGCTAGAGTTGTCAAAACAGTCAAAACTGAAAATGATCATTTCCCTTGAGCAGCAGAATCTGGCTGCACTCCAGGTCACAGAGAGCCTTTTATTTATCTGGTAAATTAAATCAACCACAACACCTCAGTCACACCTCAGTCACATAGACACACACACTTTTCAATCTCCATATGTCAGCTGCTTCTGGAAAATAATGCAATTGACTAAAAATGAATAACTAGTTCTGATCTGTGCATACAGCAGTATAGCAAGAGTCCAAATACAAACCAAAATTGGTTTGTATTTGGTACCTAAATGCTTTATATATAAGGATATCGGACGGGTGGTTGCTATGTCAACAGTGAAAACACTATTTTGAGCGAAGTGTGAACCGACACAGCTGCCACTATATGTCTTAAGGTCAGAAGCAAATGAGAGGAAAAACACTTTTACAATGATTAATGAATATTCTTTAAAGTTAAGACAAAAATCTTATCACTCTTCAGTGGTAATTTGTCATGTCATTAATCATGCATCAGTCAAATCTGCACTTTTTCAATCAGTGACCTCATCTGTGGGCTTTGGTACATTAACTGCAGCGTAAACTCAGCCCGCCTCAGAGGAGCAGCTTGTACTCACACTCAAACACACATTTACAGCTCTCCCGGGCCTAACCCATTAAAATCTACTTCCGAAACTTAAATGAAGCAACATGTCCTATTTTCATTCTCAGCCATACAGTCATTATAACTGTGAGCTAAATCTATTTCTAGCCTTTGTCAAATGAGATATCTGTGGACTTTCGTGGACACCGAAAGACACCAAGTTCAAACCAACCTGTGGCTTCAGGAAACAACGTGACCCAATAAAATTATGACCACATAGGGTGAGCCAGATCAGAGCCAAGAGCTGTAAAAATTAAGGCAACTATAAACAGTGGAGGTGCTATGTTAGAGAAGACAAGAGACTGCCAAATATGCTTAGTGTATGGCTGAAATTGAATTATGAAAGAAATAATGATTACATGATACTGTACTGACACCAAAGACACCTACATTATATTTATATTAGCTTCATAATGCTTTTTATTATGAATTGCATCACAGTAAGTGACCAAACAGGAGCACTGACAAATGGTGTCAAAGAGATTGACTGAAAAGACTTCTGGATGCAATTTTTGGAGCTAAAGGTCTGAAGTGACAGAAATATTGTATGAGTCCAATTTTCTTTCATGCAGCGATTTGGCATATATTTTGCAATAAAAGTCATTTTATATTGCAATTTTTACAATTTATCTGAACAAAAAGACCAAATGTTTTAAACTTGGTGTGAGTAGATTTACTCACATCCCACAATGTAAATTACAATATAAAATGATCATAAACTAGCTACAAATGAGCAATCAGAAAGCACACAGATGTTGCAGCTTACCTTCCCATATTTTTGTGCATAAGATCCTGTGAGTAACGAATGGAAGACAATAATTGTCTCATCCAAGTCCCACACAAAAACTCTCTGTTGAAAAAATTAAGTTTTAAATATAAGGTAGAAATTAAACTGGATGGTGTATGTGTGATTGTTGGCAGTATCCCATGTTTTGCACTGTTACCTCCAGATCGCTATCAGGGGGAGGAGAGGGGTTATTTTTGCGACCCCGGCCCCGCGACTTGGACCCCCCACTCCGGCACGCTCGATCGTCCAGCTCTTTGATGGGTGTGGAGGGGCTCTGCACTGTGTCAAAATCCCCTAGGATCGTACACAAACAGAAAACCAAACATTTTCAAGTTTTACAAATGATCAAATATCAGCCTTGAACAGTATAGCTATTCACAAACTGTAGCATATTTACAACACTGGGGCAACAGTAACAGTAATGATGTGGCCTGCACGTATCCCACAGGTGCTGCGGCCTTGTATCCACTTAGAGAAAAGTCATAAGTCAAAGTTGAGCAGCTATAGCCATGTTGTCAGGTTTAATAACTCAAAGTAATTGGCAAGACAGATCATGTTCAAATCCCCCACCTCACCTATAACATGAAGATTTAAGGCCATGGTTGGGAGTGCTATAAATAAGACTAGTAGAAAATGTAATTCAAAACTATGCATAAAGTTATTTACAATATTCACATTTGTGTCCATTTCTTAGTATCCCAGTCAATGCCACATGCTTCTACTGCTACTTCATAACTCGAACCAGACCCAAAGTGCTTCGACTCCCATTTTGTTACGTCTCAATCAGACAGAGAGGGACGCGGCGAGCAATGGGGGTGGATGAAGGCGAAAACACGCAGAGGTGGGCAAGTCAAAATGGGGTGACAGTGAGAAGGTGAAAATGAAATTATAAGGTCCAATTATCAAGCTATAGATTCAGAATTAAAATGAATGCTTTAAAGTTGTGGGTATGTTATTTATATGTTTTAGACCAAAACAGACAGATGTACACTATCAGTCAAACGTTTGGACACACCCTCTTCATTTTTTTCCTTTATGTTCATTATTTTCTACATTTCATATGCACATAGAAGACATAAGATATACGAAGCAAGATATATGAAATTGTAGCTAAGAAAAAAAGTTATATAACTTAACTAAACTTTTTATTTATATTCATATCCCCACAGTGCAAAGTGGGTGGCTATTTTATTTATTTATTTTAAATCTAAATATATTTATATATAAATATGTTTTCATTTTCATTTACATTTTTGATGCCTTCAGTGAGAATCAATGTAAATAATCATGGAAAATAAGAAGAAAAATACAATTAAAATGAGTGTCCAAACTTTTGAAAGGTAGTGTAGTAAACAAAAGTAATGCATGTCCAATGATATGTTACACAACTATTATGGAAGATTATATTTGGCACCAAAATGTTTGTCCATGATTATTTCTATTTAAACCTATATTTTAATCAATCAATCAAACTTTATTTGTATAGCACTTTTCATACATTTAAAATGTAGCACAAAGTGCTTCACATGCAACAGAAAAACAACAGCAACCCCCTCCTCACCCTATTGTTTATCCCATATATACAGCAGTTTAGACAGAAACATAAAACATCATTTTAAAGACAGATTAATTTAACATATTTTAAAGCCAGGTTAATTATATTACTGTATTTTTAAATATACTTTTGTATTATTATTTTTCCTCAAAGTGGTTGAAAATCATTAGTATTATGACATGTAAATGTCTCTACAGACCTGGATGGAGTTCAGCTGCTTGTCCCGTCATGGCAGGAGAGGGGTCCTGTAGTTGGTAGGCTGTGGTTGACCCTGTCCCATCCACGCTGTTGGAGGGTATGTATCCGTAAGTGGAGGGGGAATAATACTGGGCATATTGGTTTTGGCCAAACGCTGTATATGAGGGATAGTCCTGGAGAGACCAAGCAACAGAACATAAACTATTATGCATTAAAAAAACGTAAAAAAGTGAGGCAGATTTGCTTTGGTTTTCCCTTTTGACCTTTTTATCTTTTATTCCCTCTTTTCTCAAGGACAATTAAATCCTTGTGTTGCTAGTTTTACTGGCCCACTGGAGATAGACACTTTTATGAGTTGGATCTTTTAACCTGTCACTATGTTCTACTATAAGCCCTTATAAAATGGCAACACCATGAATGCAGACTTTGTAATATATAACATGCATTGACAAAGGATTTATTAAAATGTCACTTTTAATTCTTTCATTTCAAATTAGATTCCACAATGGCCCAATTTGACAGTCAATGTTGCAAACACCGATCAGAACATTAAAATTCAACTTTCACCATAAACCTATTTGTTCCTAGTTATTCCTGTGCAGCTTGTGTAACCGTACCTGCTGTGTGGCAGTGTAGTTGGCGGGGTTGGAGTTGTTAGTTGTGTAAAGGCCTGAGGACGGAGTAAAACTGGAACCTGAGGGAAACAAAAAATATACATCATATATATAAATATATTATAGTTGTACCCATGGGCATATTTACAACTTTTCCTTTAATGAAGAAAGAAAGATAGCACAAGTTCAAAACTGAAGATTGATGCCAGCACTGTACAGTTACAGCATACACACATTATGCCACATACCACCAAGTATCATTTTAGTTTCATAAGTTGGGTAAAACTATAACTAGACAGTAAGATCAGATGTATTTAGAGGTTTAAACACTGCCATGACAAAAATGGTTATGGATAAAGTAAGAATGCTTCAACTTATTATTGGAGGTCTATTGAGTGCAAACTAGCAAAAACAAATAAGGCAGAGTCTATTGTAGCTGCATATATTTTCCATAGTGGATAATAAGTAAAATCAGTTTAGATGTATCTTCTTAGCAAATGCTCATAGCAAACACAAAGTCCCAAAGAGGTTGTTTATAGGTTTAGACAGTAAACAGCAGTGGGTTGTTTGGAGTTGCAAATTCTCCTCTGGATGTCACCAAAAATTGATTTGGAGTGTGTGTGTGTGTGTGTGTGTGTATGTGTATGTGTATGTGTATGTGTGTGTGTTAAGGCACCAGCTCCAGAGCTATTCAAGGGCTGCTCAGTGTTTTAGCCGCTGCTACAGATTGTAAATATAAATTATATATCTAGTCTTAATTATTTCACTATTTTCTGCATTTATGGGAATAAAATCACCAACACTATTTTTGACTATGTCATATCATTTATTTTTCTTCAATAAGAATCCACAACACACAAATGATTACAGACCTGGCATCTGATAGGGGGAGTAGGCAGTCTGTCCCGGCTGAGGTGTGGTGAACCCAGGGCTGTAGCTGAGGCCTGTTTGGAGGGGTGACTGGCTCTGGGACAGGCCACTCTCTGTCTTTATACCCGGCAACATCAGATCTGAACAGGTTTCGTAGGACATTTAGACTAAAGCATTGAACAGTGTCTTTACATTGGTATGAGGTCTTACCGTATGTGGACAGACCATATGGCTGTCCTGTCTGAGGGTAGGTTGTGTAGACAGTGGATTGCTGCATGTTGCTGAACTGGGGTTGGCCCGGGTAGGACGGCATTGGAGGAGCCGTGGGGGTGGAGAGGATGTGAGGGTATGGCCTGTAATGAAGAGAACAAGATGAGCTTATGTTACTATGCAAAACTTCTAACAGATAATATAGCAAGACAGATTTGTTCACAGTTGGTTGTTCTATGTCTATGAATAAATATTTATGTCAATCTTCAAATTAAGTTTACTGATGTTCAAATAAATGTTTAAAACTTGCATACATTTTACCACAAAAATCTCTATGATTCTAATTAATAGATAATGCTATGTCAATCATGGTTTAATCTTTACACTGTTTTTCCATATAACCTCTTGAATATGGCTCTGATATATTTACTATATTTCTGTATTTTTCTTTTTCTTGTAGACACACAATAATTATTCCTTATTTGACACCAGTCCTTTGAATGTATTATTATTACTATTTTTTATTTTTTGTTTATATGTATATCTATATTTATATTATATGTATTGTGATGGCCTCATAATTTCCCTTGAGGATCAATAAAGTTTGTCTAAGTCTAATATGTGAGAAACAACAAATCTGATTCCCTACTCTGTGTCACAAGTAGCAAAACATTTGTATATTGTTACAAAGAAGAAACTTACTTGGACGGATAGAGAGGTGGAGAGTACTGGTGGCTTGATCGAGGGCTGTAGCCACTGCTGGTGATGACTGCAAACACAAACTTTGGTTAGAGACAAATTTTTTCAGGTTTCATTAAAAAAAAAGTCTTGAATAGTGAAATTTATGGCTGTATGTGGCAGAAACCAAATATATTGTTCCACTGTAATAGACAGCCATACTTGTGTCGTGAGTGGGTCCCTGTAGAGGTATTGTGTTGGTGTGTGGTCATTGAGATGTCAAATGCAGAAATGACATGCTCCCCGCTACGTTTAAACCCTGTGTGCCATCAGGCATAGGTCACGGTAATGCTTTATAAAGACACCCATAAAAAAGGCTGTGTTCTGTGATGGGGCCACCTCAGGACAGGCTATTCTTCATGGGCTTAGAGCTCTCAGCAAGCGCTCTCACATCAGAAAGGTGCTATGGTGTTCAGTGTGCTTAGTGTGAAGCACCTGAGTATGTGTCCAGGACCGTGTCTCCTGATGTGGTCACTGTGTCACTGTTGTTCATCGGCTCAGTTTTGACTGAAACAAGAATTAAATAACACATTTAGGCACAATATACTGACAATACGAGACATCTTATAAGTAAAAACAATATTGACAATTAAAAAAATTAAACATGCAGAGCCAACAAGATTCTATTTCCAGAGTAAGTTGTAAGGATTATATAAGATTCAACCCATTTACAGTATCAGAAATATTCTGTATAAATATTCATATATTTGCACTCATGGGGTTTATAAAAATACTTATTGTCCAATGAATTATATATGATTAATGCATTGCATTAATGTATGCATTACCACTGCTTTTACCATGAGATAGTGACTTTTATATATCTCATATAACCCCCAAAAATAAAGAAAAATGGTTAACCTGCAAGAAAAAATTATCTATATTGCATTTCAAATGAAATGATTTCACAAGCAAACACTGCATAAAAACACAAAGCACAGCATTTCCAAAACAAACAACAGCAGGTCTACGGCGAGCCTTGGGGACAGAAACCACTCTTTTGAGTTCATTCACACACATGCACCTTCTGTACCATATTCCTTGGAGCCTGAGGCGGGGGGCGGGCTGCTGCAGCCCAACAGCCAATCAGCCGTGTTTAACACTGTCATGTTTTCACCTAGAGGGCGGAAGACGATCAGGACATCACTCACTGAGAGCCACAGGCCAAAGTCACTGTTGAATGGTCAGGATGTTATAATGCTTTGGCTTCACTTTATAGGTCGTGCTTCTTGATTTTGCATGATTATCCACATCTTTAAACCAATAGATTTACAACTTATTCTCCACGGGGGCTACGCCGACCCTTAAACACTTTGTGATGAGGACAGATGAGTTGCTATGGCACTGGCTGATGTCAGGTGACAAGAATGCTGGGTATGCAGTTTGTTTTGGCTGCAGAATGTAGTCCCTGCTGCACTCTGCATAAGCCATTAACCATGAGCTCATCAGAGATGATTACATGTGGTCTGATACGGTCTGAACACATTGGCCGCAGCATGTCACATCAAACTTTCCAAAAGGACTAATAAAAGTGTTTTTAATGGCAAGTTAAAGTACCAATAGATCAAAGCATCGCCCTGAACTTACACACTTAAAGTGAATGGTATTACATCAAGCTGTCTTGTCAAAAACAATTGGAGTGAAAAAGACTAAAAGAGAATAAGACAGGGTCAGAGGTGAATGAAAAGAGGAAAACGAGAGAGAGAGAGAGAGAGAGAGAGAGAGAGGTTCAGTGTTGCTGACATGTAAAAGAGCGTTGATGCTTTAATGCTCTTGTTGAGGAAATAGTTTCCAGTGGGACTTTGGGCTTGTGCTCAAATAAATACTCTACTACACAGCACAGGCTGCCAGAGAGGCCTTCAGTCTGTTTACACACAGTCTGATGTGGTGGAGTTAATGTCTGTGCATGCATTGGTCTGTGCCCCTCTACGTTTGTCTCATAAGCTCTTTATTTAGATGTATATATATTTGATATGAAACACATTTTGTGGAGTTTTTGGGAAATTCTGGAACTGGACGTTTCAGTGTAGCCGCTTACATTTGTGTTAGAGTAATTCACTGTCTCATCTGCACTTACCCCCTGTGCCATTGGTGGTGATGGAGGGGCTACCCAGACTGTCTTTGTCCAGCTTGGAGCCTGTTGAGTCCCCAACTCCTAAACAGTTGTGAGGATGTGCTAGCTCCTGCATTTCCATAGACCTGCAAAAACACACAGTGTGTTTAGAAACTTAAGACTAGATTAACCTGGAAGTGAGCACATTTCTGACGCTATCACCTGACATTCATCATAAACCCACATGTCCCAGCAGCCTTAGCCCACTCCAGCATGTGTGCAGGACATAGTCAGCGGGCCACAGGCTCTTTATAGAGTGAGGGGGTGTGTATGGGCTCCAACACAAACCCACAGCCTTCCAGCGTGCTTTACTTTTACAATGTGTTCCACATGCAAGTGGACCAGGCCGCACATGAGGTGGGAATGTAGTCTGTGTGAGAAGAAGTTCATAAATACTCAGCTACATTTAGAGCACGTTAGGAGATGTAGTCTTCAGAGTGTTTCCTCCATTTGGCTGAATATATTTACACAAAACATATTCTATCACTTTTGCAAATGAAGAAATAGTATTAATGGCAATGGTAAATGGCATAATTTACATTTACCCTGGTCTCACCTGCCTACTTCTCTAGTCTTACATTTTAATTTACTGACATATTAACATTATAATTCCTTATCCCGCTATAAGCCCTCTGGTGGGTCACACTTGTGCTCTCGTTTGCTGCTTCAAAGCTCATAATGAGATGCAGTGAGAGCTAACCAAATGTGGGCTGCTGTTCTCCCTGTGTTTACTGTGTGTGCTTGTACATCTGTGTCGCGGTCTGGACCTGGGCCACACCACCACTACGGGCTGCTAGCATCACACATGACTGGAACCCACAGGCAGACTGACAGGTATAAACATATGGCTTTCAACTGGATAAAGTGCCTGAGCAAGAGCCAGCCAAAAGATAAATACTTTGCATCAACGGCCTCCGTCAAAACTATTCTCTATTTACAGCTAAACACTCAATACCCCCTTTGCTATTCAGAGTAACAACAGTAATCACAGTTTAATCAAACTGTGCCAAACATTAGCGAGGCGTGACAAATCATTTTAAGTTAAAGTTTTTATGTTTGGGTCACACTGGTCATTATTCTTTAAGGTTTATCATAGCAAGATGGGATCAGTGTACTTGCAAACATTGTATTTTGGGTGGTCTTTTTTACAACTGTGACTTTCTGCATAGTACTGTTTTATGATGTAGTTACTGTACCTAGTCAAACAACCTTAAAATAAATTTTTACCAAAATGAATATGCAATGCCGCTGAATCCTACAGGTATTACGAGTAAGGAAATAAAAATGGAGAACAAAGTACAGAGCAGTGGGTGTGTGCCCGTGGCGGTGAAACAGGGGTTGAATGGAAATATGGCGACTTGAAAATAAGCAATTAAAGATTGCTCAAACACTCCAAATACAACTTAAAGAGGATAAACGAGAAGGGGAAACAACTGCTTTAAGCACACTGTACAATATTTTCCTCTTATTCCAGCTCTTCTCATTTGTCCTTCCCTTTTGTCTTTCAGCACCAGGAAATGATTTTGTCTTCTCTTGTCCATTTCTTGCTTGGTGTTTCATAAACTCCTTTCCCTGTTTTTTACATTATCGCTGGCTGCTCATAAATATGCTGCATCCTATTAAAAGGCGCAGCTGAGGAAGACTAACATTGCTGTTTTCTATTTTCCTATTTTGCTTTAAACTCTAAGGCGCAAGTGCCTAAAATATCATTTTAAAATTTGTAATTGATCATTTTCAATTTTAACTGCCTCATTTACTTTAAGGTTTTGATTAAAATGGTCAAATGGTCAAAAAAGCCTTCATTACACTCTTTCTTTCAAACTAGGACCAAACATTCCCCCCTAAACCATATGAGAGGAGTTCAGTAAAACTGATATCATTGTAACAGTGCTATAATGTGCCATATTGTTTACAATGAATGATAAAGTGCTTATTATTGGTACCTAGTCAGTGGTGAAGAGCAATAAGGTTTTTAAACCCAAATCCCATGCCATACAAAATTATTTTTCAAATGATCACAATTGGTGACTGCAGAAATTAATGGAAGTTAGTTATTTTAATTAAATTAGACTATTTTTTGTTGTGTCACTTCTCAAACCAAAGAGTAAAATGAGAATTTACACTGTTACTCACCTGGAGCTGGAGGGGCCTGGAACATGAGAGTCACTGTGAGATTTCTTTACCTGCAGCACATGAAACAAAACATATTCATTGTCTAAAACCATCTGTAGCAAATAATAACACAAGCATTAAAACATTAGCTGAGAAGATAAGCTCTGCAATCAACAGAAACATGTATGCAAACATGCATAGCCAACAGTGTGTATGTGCGTGTGTTTAAAGATCCCATATAAACAGTCATAAGGCCACGCTGAGATAGCTGCAGCCACCGCTGTGACAGAAGCGCTAACTGCAGCTAAGTGACACATATTAACTTTCTCTCATTCACCCTTGACCCTGCTCCGTCCTGAGCTCTGCTTCCCTCCCACCAGCCGCAAAGAGTTCAAAGGTCACCATGGGGTCATGTAAGGTCATGGCCCTCACTCTTCACCTTTTAACGGGTCACTGTTGGCACTAAACCCGGCCCAAACTACTGATGGGTGAGTGGGGCATTTGGTTGTGTCAGTCACAGGCAACTGGAACTTTTCCTTCATCGCTAAAACAGAGGAACCAAAATAAAAATACAATCCTTCCATGGCAGGACATCCTGGGTGCACTGAGGTTTGAGGGCTCTGTGTGTGAGCTGCAGACAGCACACCAGTGGTTCTCTATTAAAATTCCTGCCTCTTATTTGGGACAGGAACTAATTAGAACAGTAACTGTGGGGCGAGGTACAAGCCAATGTGGACCAGCTGCCCTGTAATCACTGTGTCAACACTGAGGAGGTGTAGGGCACGCGTAAGGTGCCAAACACACACACCCACATGGAAAAGACCGAGATGGGACGCCAAATCTGCACAAGCAAATCCAGCTATTTTCAAGTCATAGGTTTTGAGGGTTGAGCGCAATAATTATGTTGATTATTGCAATATGGTTGACATTGTTTGACCCAATATTTGGTACATAAATGTTCCATCATTTTATCAGGCGCAGAAGTCATAATATGCAACTGGAACTAAAATGTTACCTTTAGCTAGTCTCATCAAAATTGGTTCAAAACAGGAACTAAACCCGAAACTAACCCTGGATTAAATCAGAGCTGGACCAAACCAAGTCCACATCAGCACATAAATGTGCTAAATTAGAACTAAATAGAAAAAAGACTTAAAAAGAAAGCATTGATATGAAACTAGGTCTTATCCAGCTCTTAATTTAACTCAACCACGACTAGATGAGGATAAACCAGGACTAATTCACAATAAAAAATGTAACACAGCATATAAAGCCTGCCTGAACCACAAGTAAACTGGCAGTTAATTTATTTAACCACAACTTTGCAATATAATGTGCAGTTTGTCCCAATTTGAAAGTAGGACAGCAGTTAAGTCTGTGCATAAAGACATGGACATAGGTCTGTGTGTATGGCTCTGATTAGGGGATCCAGCCGAGAGCCAATAAGGAGCAGCACTTAGATGTTTCAGGCTTTTGAGGTTAGTCAGTCCCCTCGCCTGGATCACTTTACATGCACACACGCACGCACACACACACACACACACACACACACACACACACTTTCATGTCATGTTTCATGCTTTGCTGAAATTTAACAAGACTGTCAGTCACGAAATCAACAGCACAGCCACAGGAAACGCCATTCCACAGTAACACACACACATACGGTATAAGGAGGAAAACTCATAATGGAGATTGGCTCTTCTTGTCACAGTTGGTGAAAATACAAGCACTTTGATCCAAGCTTTTATCGCAGTTTACAGCCAAGGACATCCTGACTGTTAGCCAATGATTCAACAGACATATTTCCACCACTGCAAATGTTTTTCATATTTTCTTTACATGAAATATAATGAACTGTAGATTTTTATAAATTATTTTTGTATGATGGTATTTCTACTCTATTAAAACAAATAAAACAAAACTTCACAGCTCCGTAAAGCTTGTACTTGTAGTCATTCAAATTCATATATTAACTGATAGGAAAATTTGTATTAAAAACTAGATACTCAAACTTGAAAAAGTATTGATACTGAAAAAACACACATAAAGAGGAGAACTATAGCATACAACAACAACTATATCATTACTATAATTACCATTATATAGAGTTAAAAATGATATTCTACACTATCGTCTAAAAATGTGTTGTGATACTGAAAATGGTACACTTAAGTTTCTATAATAAAATACACAAGTATTAACTCCCAAAAGCATTTCCCAAGCATTGCAATAAATTGAAATGACAAACTTTAGGGAGCCCAATATCAACCAAAACTTGGGGGACTTTGAACCCCGACTGTATTTTGCAAACACTTGTGGATCACCAACTTGTAGTCTGTACTGTAAAACACTTGCTTTAATTAAATAAGAAAACCCCATCGCCCAGACTCCCTCATGACAACAATGACCAAAAAGAAACCATTTGTGTCACTTGAGCCACGCACATCGGTGACCTTTGACCCCGTTGGCCCGGCTGACCGCTCTCAAACACAAGCTGGCGTCCCCGACTGCTCCAGAGGGACACACGCGGATACCCAGGCTAATTAGCACTAATAACAATGGTTTATTTAAGGCAATGACACAGTGCCATGTTTGTGCCATTAGCTGCTAATAATATTAATCAGTTAATGACAGCGATGACAGAGCGAGGGCCTAGTTTGACCCTTAAAGTAAAACAGTAATAAGAAACAGCACAGATGAGTCATTGGAAAACATGCACGTGTGGTCTAAGCTGAAGAGATTTTCCTATAGATTCAAACATAAATTATTCCTTTTTTTTACTAGTAGAATAGGCCATCTAAGTAATACTGAGGGCATGAGAATGAGCTTATCTTATTTGTTTAATTTTTTTAAATTCCTACTTGTTCACCAACACTTTTAAAAAAATAATTCAAACACTTTTTTAAAAAATTTGTTTTTATGGACTTTGTGTTTTATACAAAAGTAACAGAGTAAATATATTTAGGATACTTACAATACAACTTGATATTTCAATCTCTGCTGTATTGTATTTGTCCATTTCTTGCATTACTAGCTATTTTTTTCTGCTTTCCAATTTGTGGCTACTACTTAATTAATGTTTTGAGTTAACAATATATTTTAAAATTCACAAAATCAAATATTTATTTAAAATTAGATTTAAAATAGCAGATTTTTGACAGTATCAGATGGCCTTACCTTAGCTTATATTCAGGTTACTCAGCTATCCTATTAGTCCCAAAAATCATTACGAACTTGTACAATCCACCAGTGTCTGTTGAGTTGAATGGTAGCGCCAAAGTCCTCCACTCTGACAGTTCACTTTCAGTTGCTTTTTAAAATTCTCCCAAAATAAAGAAAAAACTAAAACATGTTACATTTGTCGATTCAACACGATAGCTTCAAAACTGTCCGGTATTGCATTTTAGACACAGATCTCTCTCTCTCGTCTACGCCTAGACCAGTCCACAGTTCACTACGGATCGCACTGCTGCTCTACACTACAGGGGAACACTTCTCTCCTCTCGTCCCCTCCTCTGCCTCCTCCCTTCTTCTCTCTCTCCTCCTCCCTCAGCTGTCACTCATTACCAGCACACCCGCGTGTACCACCACGCAACTTTAGAGGCCAGATACGAGCTTGGGATGAACTTGGGAATGATACAAGAGATAACAATATTAAGGTAGTTATATAAATCTTATGTAAATCACAGTTTTGTAATCAACTCACATTGATCTTGTATAATAAACATTACACAACACGCAGGAATCTGCATGTGTCTTTATAGTGTGCTCCTAGAGTTCTGAAAACAATATAGAATTTCATGAAAATGCATAACTAAAGGAGGATATAGTTTCTGTTGCTGTTTGTTGGTTAATCTTATCTTTACAATTACAATTAGTATCTTTACAATCAGTTCCCTCATCTGTAATTTTTTTCTCATATTGATAGATGGAGATTTAGTAATTATTCTGTTTGGTTTAGTCTTATTTAATGAAGATTATTAACAATTTTTTTTTTTAACACAAACAGACTTTTAATCATTCATATACAATAGCATACAATATAGTCACATTTATTTCCCCAAAGTCACATACTCAAAAAGACATTCAAGCATATAACTGACGGTTGTAGGACTGACTGATTCACAGCCCTGATTGTAGCATGTAATCCATAATGTTACACAATGACGCACAAAACTAGTACGTATATTTATAGTTTTATTGCTTTACTCTATTCATTGAAATCCACTGCGAAAACCATGTGGATTAAATATTTCACATGTCCTTTTTTTGTATGAGACTGATGTTTACATAGCAGATTGAAATAGCACTAACCATACTATTCCAAAATTAAAAGTTTTACAAAGCATTATTCCCTATGTCAAAATAATAATAAATACATTCTACTGCCAACTGTCTACATTGCCAGTTAAGTGGAGAAATACTGTCTTGCTGTGCAGTAACACACAGGCCAGACCATAAAGTTCACACCATGTGTTTGACACCACATCCACACACACTCCACACACACTCCACACAAACTCCACACACACTCTGCACACACTCCACACAAACTCCACACACATTCAGGATAATAGGAACCAGACAGGCCCTATTTGCTCCACAGAGACCTGGACCTGAGCTAAGGAAGACTGGACGAACAAGGAGAAACCAAGGCTGCCTGATGTCTGAAGATGGCACTATTTCACTGTCAGTATTTATTACCATGTATAGAGACAGTAAGGTCATCTTAGTTAAATTTTCTTATTTTTCAGAAAAGGAGAAGTGGGTTCAGGAATACAGCTGAGCTTTATAACTCAAAAATAGGAGCTAAGCCACAAATATATAAATATGTTGAAAAGAGGAAGTACTTTAATTGCAGTTCTGTTGAAGTAGGACTCCTGACGTACACTGACCCAGGGACTGCTTTGGACCATGGCCACTATCTCCACCCAAGCAGCCGCCATCTTTAGACTAGTCTCCATGGCGACAACACCTTTTGTCCAATAAAACCTCTGATTGATTGACTGTCTATGCAGCGTTGTGCAGCTCAGTGTGTGTGCATGTGCACGAGGCAGGAGCGTACACGTGGGGGTAGCTGTCAGAACAGATTAGGGTGTTGCAGGAACGCTTGACAACTCAAGCACTTTATTATTAGCCACTCTGGACCCTAACGGGAGGGGTCGTCCAAAAACATCGCCAATGAAATATTTTCACAGCAAGAGGAGAAGGGAGTGCAGCTACGCGTCCCCAAACACACCTGATGAGAAGTGATCTACAAAAGAACAAACACACATGTGTCCACCACATCAGAGGGCCAGTCCCACAGAGGACAGTGTCAGAGACACAGGACACGCTCAGAGCTCTTGTTTACATTAGCAATGTTTTAAGTGTGAGGGGACGGGGCGACCTGTCTCTTTAAGAGGCCCTCGAGAGCGACTTTGGTCTTCAAGTGGAACAACAGTAGTTTGTCTCAATCCTGTCAGATAAGTGAGCTGCAGAGTAGTCACCCCTGAAGTTGGGTTTGCTTTAGACACATGCAAGGTTTCACTGCTCATTTGTAATCACTTTATAACTACACACAGATATTTCATATTAATTTTCCAATTGAAATGTCATTGTCTGTCAAAGTGTCTCTGCAGAGAGACATTTTAGATAATTGCCTGCTTATGAAAGCAGTGCAATTATTACAAACATTAGTCAATTATTCTATAGTTCAATGCATTATTATTCCTCATTGGCCACAACTGAAGACTTGAAAGGTGGGTGATCAATATACAAAGCAAGCAAGGATCCAATTAGTTTTGTTTTACTCAACAATAGTATAATCGTGAGAATTGAGACTGTGATGCTGCATCCATGTTAGTTTCCCTCCCCCATCCCCAGCTCTGCTCATGCTTTTGTTGCAACACTTGTGACAGGCCTCACCTGTGATGATCCTCCGACTGCACTACTGCTGCTGTGCACCAGGACCACTGCCCACGGCCCCACCACTGCCTCAGAACCACTGTCAGCTGCTGCTCCTGGCTTAAGTGCTCAGTAGCTTTCTACTTTTTCTGATACCAGTACTTAAACAATATCTGATTTACAATAGGTACCTGAACACTTGTTTTTAGTTTTTGAAAAAAAAAAAAAATCATTAAATATTATTTGACACTGCCTAATAAGTTTCTCAAGTTTTCTGCACTCCCAAAACACACCAGGCATAAAATCTAGATATTTTTTTCAGTACCAACATTTCATTTTTTTATTCAGAATTACATTAACCTTTTTGTACCTGTCTATGCACCTGTGCTCCTGTCTTTGCTCCTGCCTCTGCTCCTGTCTCCTGCCTCTCCAGCACTGACCATTTGTGTGAGTGCTTATCGCCGCTGTAACCCTATCCTCTTCCTTTCATGTAAAATACATTGTACTGGGGCTCCTGGGCCGCTCCTGCCCCCACTGCTCCTAAGCCTGGGGAGGTGTAAAACTATCCGTCTCTTTATGCCTCCAAAAATGCCCCTTTTTCAGGCGGATGAGGAAGCCATGAAAGAGAAAAGGAGGTGAGTGAGTGAAAGGGGCGAGTTAGTGGAACAGGTAGAGACGCAGGGGAGGGGCCGCTCTCTGCTTCTTTTAAACCCAAATAAAAGGTACAAGCACACACCAGTTTCTGTGCCTCCAGCTACAAAGTCTGACATTTGTCTTCAAAATGGGACAAGGAAAGAAAAAGACAGAAACCACAAAGCTAAAATTAGTCTACTGATCAATAGTTTTGGGATAGTAAGAATGTTTTTTTAAAAAGTGGAAAAATAATCTCATCTACTCCATCCAGTTTTGTGTACTAACAATGACGGCATGTCTCTGTAGGGTTACTGTAGGTGAGGTAAGAAAGTACATGAGAAGTACAATAAAAATGTGCTGAAATAAAACAAATGGCACTCCGATGCTAATTTCATATGAAAATGATATTATTTGTAGTCTCACTTCCAATCTCCATCCAACATCAATCCCTCAGACCAGGTGCATGAAGTCTTGCCAAGGGACACAACAGTAGTGTGCTTTGCCTGTGCGGAAATCAAACCACTAACCAACCTTCACAATAATGTCTCTGTCATCTGAAACACTGCCGCTGGTATTAGTTGATTTGAGAGAGTCAGTAGGCAGGCGCGTTCAAAATATACAATGCTTATTTAGAAAGTGGAGCAGTGAGGGGGAACGGTGCCCTCTGCTCCCTGGCCTGGTGGTCCCCTGTCTGTCTGTCCAAGTGGCTCCTGGCTGTCTCTGCACAGATCACACACAAGATTTACTCATAGGACACAAATGAAAAGTCACTGATGGATACATGCATGTGAGCATGAGTGTGTGTGGCAATGGTTCTGCACTGTTAATTGTAAAGCGCTTGGCCTCGACTGCCCCTGCTCTGCTAATCTGACGAGAGTGATTAAAAAAACAACTGAAGGAAACCTACACCAACGCGCCACCGACCAGACACACGGACATTACTCAAGTCAATGTCAAAGAAACACTCAGAAGACAGCAGCAAAAATGAATAAAATAGCAAAGGCAGGCAATCAGTGGGATGGACTGGAGGATTTGTTTCAAGAATCAAATTTTCAAAAACATGCAATGAGTTTTGAGTTGAGTTGAAATTTTAAAAAGACCCAGCAATTTACCAGCTCACAATCCATTTCTTTAGAATTGTGAGAATTGGGCCCACGACCTTCATGTTGTGGAAGGTTGTGGGTTATTGGTTTAACTAGATCAAACTAAACTATACTTCTATCTATCTGCCATTCATTATAATCCTCAAAAACTCTCTTGAAAAACGGCCCTCAGATCTGACCTATAATTGGCTTGGTGGTGCCTCCATGAGGACAGATACATTATGGAACATTCCAGGCAAAACAACATCTCCATGGGCCAGAAAAGCTACATATTGCAGCTTTAACTATTCATACAAAACACACTTTGCATAGAGTGCCTTAGATTGTTTCCTCGAACAATATTTTAACAAGCAACATTAAAAGTACTTATCTGTCTCACACGTCTTTACCTTGTCATTCAATTAGTGACCAATTAGTTAATTGAAAAATGCTGCAGCTCTGAATAATTCACTAGTGACTCTCAGCCTGATGATAAATGGTGCGAGTGAGTCACTGGCCCAGTCACCGACCAGAAACTATGACACTAAGCCATATACTATTACACATATACAGTATTAAAGGCCCGTAGACTCACATCTTCAGGCATTATGTGATTTAATTCCCAGATATGCTGTAAAATAAATAGCAATCTTCTTTCAGATGCTTTTGGTAAACTCATAATGGCCCCCTGAATTCATCCTCTTTAAGACATCTTTCAATACCAGGCAGGAACTATCTCCAGATCTTGAGCTAGGCCTGTCATTGTGCTTTTTTGGGTTGTTGCTGGGTCAAACATAGGCAGCATGTAGGCAAATGGTCAAATGTAGGCAGTATTAAGATACCAATAAAATGTATGTCTGTGTAATGCTTCAGTCATCAAGGTACATTTTTGGACAAGCATCTCTGCAGCCTGTCCATAACTGTAGTCTATGTGCTGTGTGTGCTGTGTCTACATATGTGTCCATATGTGTGTGGCAGCAGCAGCATCAATAATTAAAGCTAATCTCATTAGGCGTGCGCTCTTTTTCAGACCCTTTTAATTAAATGATGAATGGCCTCCAGCTGCCTGTTAAATAATGCTGCTCTGACATCACTCAGGCATAAGGTAGATATCCTGAAAAAGGCCATAGACACACACAGCATCTGTTCTTCTATTCAACGTTATGAGGAGTCAGACCTCAGGTCTCTGACACACTGACAGTAAGGGCTGTACTGTGACGTATGCACACTCGCACCTTGCTCTGAAACAAATGATATTATCTTCCAAATAAAGTCCCACTCAAACCACATGTGAGCAGGCCAGAGGAACAAATGCAATGTCTAAACTACGTGTTACTAAGATAAGACAATAAGAGATCATTTAAAAGGACATTTTTCACATAGAAATAGTAAAACAGCAAAATAACTCCAGCATTGTTTGATCAACTTTATTAAACATTTCCTTCATTTGTTATCACTGTAAAAACCGTCTATTGGAGTCAGTATTCATCACGTGTACTTTTTCTTTGCACTGTTCAGAAAGTTTTGGTTATTTTTTGGCTATATGATAAGATTTCAGCAGTAAAAGGTTGAGTTAATAACTTTTATGACTCATTACAGATGCAAACTAAGTGCTATAGTGTTTCATTTGTTACTTATTGTAACTCATGATTTTTAACAATATTGTACATTTAGAATAGTTTGTGGTATAAATCTGCTCTTGGGTTGTCATGTCATTGGCATAAATTATTTTCAATATTATTGTCTATTGCTTCAAAATTTGTTATTGTGACTGTGAACAGTTTCTTTGAAGGTACTATAACTGCTTTTCACTATTCAATACATGTGACCCTGTATTTGCTGTGCTTTAGGTCTGGACAAGTTTAGTGTGTCACCTCTTGACAAGAAAAGGTTCGCACCACCACCACCACCACCACCAACATATACTCATTAACCTATACACAGGGTTGTCAAAAGTACTGATACCCAGATACTAATGAATACTTACTGATGCTGCAAGAATAACATAAATACAACAAAACTGACCTTTCAGCTTTTGAATGGTCTGGAATCTGGAGCATATGGTGACACACAATTTTTATTGTCATTGAGATTGGTTTTGAGTATGGGGCCTTTTCCCTTACTATTGTGTCTCGAGGCATCACTAAATCTATGTTCACTTTTCCATGTATTGTATCAAAGTTTACCTAATCAAACTTCAGTAGTCCATGTTCAGACACTGACACATTACAAAGCTGCAATTAGATGTAGATAAAGATTACAAAGAGGGAAAACACCAGAGCATTGAAACCAAAGGAGTGCCAGGTAAAGCTGAGGACATAGGCAGGAGAGACATGCTTTGGGGCAGGAGACAGTGGACTGACTCACTGTCCTCCCTCCTTCACTAGCCCCATCGCCCCGCTCCGTCGCCCTGCTCCAGGACGCTGGGATCGGGTTGCTGCCTGACAATAGGCCCTGAATCATCACTCTGTCTCAAAGAGAGACACAGGCGAGGAGGTGGGACACACACACACACACAGACACACACACATACACACACACATATACACACACACACATACACACACACACACACACACAGACACAGACACACACACACAGACACACCACACGCACACACACACACACACAACATAGACTGTATGGATATAGCTAACCCACTAGCCGTCACGTTCCAAATAGGTGCGCCCGAGATAGGCTGCGATATCTGAATTTCCTCTTCGGGGATCAATAAAGTATTTATCTATCATCTATCTAAACAGACATCAACTCCATCCAGTTCACTTCACATTGAAATATTGTCACCCCTCTCCCTGTAACTGCTGCAGTAAGCCTCGTCATTTTGGCCTTAAAATGTTTGTTCTACATGATCCTGGTATTTCTATTTAGCAATTGTGTCTGTAAATAAATGCCTATTCCTAATATGGAACTTGGCTCTTTGTCTGACTTGTCCTCCAACTCAACATTAAACTATAAGAATTTAAGAATGAACAAAACCTATTTTCTTGTGATGTTCATAATTTGATATGACATGCTCACCTACTGACCAAAATATTGTACAATATTGTAGGTCAAATGTTGATAATTATACAGAAATATATATGTTTATGTATATGTAGTAGGTACAGAAGGTGTGTAGCTTGGAGAGAAACTCAAGCAGAGCAGCAGAGGAAGTCACTGCAGGCCATTCCTCTGAAACCAAAGCACCCCTGTCGCGATTCCATTTCCTCAAATATAACATAGTCCTATACAACAGAGGCACATATATTTACAATATACAGAGACAAAGCTGATGTTCTGGACATTTTTACTATACCAAATATGTTAGTTAAAAGTTCCACCAGGCTTTGTAAATAGTCTAAATGAAATATTTTTTTCAGGAGATTCACATTGTTTAGCTTTGTCAGCACTACATTTTACCATTTTACCACCAATTGGTAACTGAGTGGGTAATGGACATAAAATGTTTTGTGTATACATGGGTCCTATTTGAATCTGTGACTTTTTGGTTGTCTCCTATTTGCAGCACTGTTGCTCCAATAATATGTGAGGATGTGAATCAATGAAAGAGTGCGTAAAACCCTTTCAGTATAGAGCCGGTCTTGACCTGAGGCGTCCCGGTGCTGTGGGGTGTATGTGTAAAACAGAGGAGCCCCTCTCCTCAACAGACAGAGCAGACAGAGGCATACGTATGCTGTGGTTTCCTGTCTGTGCGTCTGCCCAGCCCACGCTGCTCAGAGCAGATGGATTCTGCAGCTCTTTCTCTGTATTTTGGGGGAAATGGACTGAGTTTCACTGCCACTGGCTCTGAGTCTGTCTGTAACCTCCTGACCCCACACCTCTGTAACACCAGCACTTTGAAGCTTTGTGCTGTAGACGGAGGTGGGCTAAAGAATGGGGAAGTGTTCAGGGAAGTATGCACTACAGAAATCAAGACTGCCAGTGTGTTGCCATAACCCCCAAAGAAGAATTATAGTACTTTTAGTATTTTTTATACAATGTTGTAATTTTGCTTTGTCTTCATCTGATGGATATAAATGTAATTCCTTGCCATGTCCTTACTTATGTATTTTTTATTTCATAGATATAATCTGAATTTAAAATGACTTATTGGTATCATGGAGAGACCAGAGCAGAGGCAGCGGTCTGACTGAGCGTCTCTGAGCTGTCAGCTGGGCATAAATCCTGGACGGTCCAGAGTACACTTATCTGAAACTCAAGTGGTGCATGGTGCCACCACAGGGTGCCAGCCCGCCTTAGGGGTGCCGAAGGCTGCAGTTACAGCCTCTCCTCAACTCAGTCCAGTCGGCCTGTCACTGGGCAGATTTGGGACCACTCTATGACGCCAATGCCATCCTGGCACTCAGAGCAGGGCCATGCTCACTTTTAGCTCCTGCTGCTGCATGTAAGTTTGTGTGAATGTGTCTGGATGGGGTTGTAGGGGTGAAAGAGGTGCAACCCGACCCCTTTCCTTTTCTGACTTTGCTCGCTCACTTTATCTCCCTCTCACTCTCTCTCCCTCCCTCTCCTTCTCTCCCTTTCTCTCTCCCTATCTCAGCCTCTCAAAGTGGGACAGCTGCCGCACTCGGGATTGTCCCAGTGCACCAGCGGAAAGCCTACATCTAGAGAAGTCCTTTCCTCTGTTTCCATCTCAGTATTTTTCTCCTGGTGCTCATACATTAAAATCATGTTTTGTTCCCAGGGGTCTGCCAGGACTGCTCCCCTTTTTTATACTTCCTAAAGTGCTCTGGACTTCAATCACACCAAGAGCCAGTTTGTTTATATGGAGTGGGGCACATGGTCCAGCCACTGTATGATAAATATGAACAAAAACACTTACCATCATGAGTATGGAGCTTAACCAGGACTGCAGCTTGTAATTTGTAAGCACAGGTAAACTTCCCCTTTGAAAGAGAATCAGTGATTTGGGCCAGGTCACAATGCAAGTGAGCCATTAAAACAGTTTAAAATGTACATTTAATCAAAATACAATCACTTTGAGCCCTCTTGCACATTGATGATTACATCATTAAACACACAGGCATAATGCAATATGATGAAATTAAAGCTTTTTTAATGGAATCCTTTTCCTCATTATTGTATCCTGGACATATAACTATAACCTACTCTGATCACAGTTATGTGTCTGATTGTATCCAGTATGAAGACCTGCTTACTGCTCATTAGATCACCTCTAACATAAAAAGCCACAGCCAAAAAATCTGAGAGAGTAAACTTCTCAAAGTAAGATTTACTGAAATGGGAAAAGTAGTTGTTAAACAAAAACTACAATAATTAGAACAAAATACAAATTTTCTTGACATACAAATAAGTTTTGGAAACTGGCCTGGATAATCCAGTCCAAAAACACAGAGTAAAACAGTTTTCATCTCTCCACTCACAACAGGTGGAGAGAGACAGTTAAACAGGCTAAAAGTAGCATTAGCGGACGATCCTTCGCCTTGGGCTCCTTGGAAGTCCCAGTGGAGCCCAGACGGCAGGCTTGTCCCGGGGCAGGCGGGCGGCCAGAGCCTGAACGCACCCCAGATGACGCACCCTGCTGCCGAGGGACAGAGGCGGAGGGCCAGGAAGTACAGCACAGAGGCTTTTAAAGGGTACAGGGTCTATGGGACAATATCAGGTAACAAAAGACAACTCCCCGAAACTTTGTGTGTACGGACTGGACTGTTGTTAGTCACCTGAGACACACTTTGCTCAATGGAGTCGAGCAAAGACAGAAATACACACTTTCAGTTTCAATATTCAACCAGCAAAAGACTGAAACAGAGAAAATGGATATGATATATAAGGCTGCAGCTAACTGAATTAAGTGGTTTGATGAAAGGCCAAAAATTCTGCCTGAAAATATACTGGGAAATCCTGGTTTGATTCTCTTTCTCATATTTGTATTCCCAATACATTTACCCAACTAAAAAGGATAGGTGCTGGCGACAGATCTAAAATATTTAGATGTTGTGCTTTTGTTTTCTTCAGTTGAGGCAAATAATTATTACTATTGCTTACAAATATTATGGTATTTTAAGTGCAATCTTATGATAAAATCTCAAGACCCATCTATTTAAAATAGCTTTTAATGATCTCTAAAACTTCTCTCTATATGATTCACTGTTTTTATCTTTACTGCATTATTTGTTTTTGCTCTTTCATGTGTTTTAATATGTGTTTATTATTATGATGAAAATGACATAGGTCAGAGAACAGTTACTACACATGCATAACTTTGATATGTGAGCATTCTGTTATAAATGTCTGTGTCACTTACAACAGTAAAGTTAAACAGAGAAACAGAGAAAATGAAGCTATAGTGGGTCTTGTAACATGGGGTTTCAGGAAATATCTAAACTTAAATCAATTTGAACATTTTGATTTACTTATAGTATAGAAGAAAGAAAGGCTGCAACTTGTAAGTCCTCAGTCTCTTTACACATTGAGCATTTTGTCCCAAGATAAAATCTGTGTTCTTCCTCTGAGCTCTCATTTCCAGCCTGAACAATTAATCAATGCCCTCTGGCTGCAGCTCACATTCACATTATAAATGATACAGGCCTCTATTTAAGGAGCTGTAATTGTGGAATATCTATATCAGATAGTTGGAACGACACGTGATGGATGCTCTTTTCCTTTGTTTCTTTTGTGTTATTATTGTGTGTTTGTACCAGTGACAGTACTCCGTTGGGGTCAGGAGGTAACCCAAAACCTCATCCTCAACATAAAAGTGGGTGAAAAACAGCATAGTTCAGGACTGTCCCACTTCACACTATGCCTGTAACATGGAAGGTGCAGGTCAGAGCGAGAGGAGCAGAGAGAGGGGCCAGATGAAATTACACCTGTCCTGGAGGCTGACTAACCACTTTGAAATCTAAGAGAGCACCTCAGTCGCCGCCAAAATCATTTTCCCAACAATACGCAGGCCTGATCTTTAAACAAGCCCTAGTGGGACGGTGCTGAGGCGAGGTGACGCACAAGCCTACACTCACTGGCCTGCAGGCTACCCGGGCACTACTCTGCAAATGCCAGCAAGGAGGGGGCATTACCGCACCATAGTCTTTTACACTTACATTATCAAGGAAAATAATAGTATTCAATATAGCATCCATATCATACACAAATTGTAGTTTTTCCTACTACAACACAATACTTAAATACATTTTGCCACTGACAATTTCCTTTTAATTTAGTAATCGACTAGTTAGCAATTATTATTTTGATTAATCAAGAAGTCAAGTATTTTTTCTATCAGCCATTGAAAAATGAGTCCAGTGAATGATTCATGAAAATACAATTATGGTTATTTTAATAGCCGACTATTCACAGTTATTCAGATGAACTGTTGAAGCCCCGGTCTCTTTCCAACTTTGTCAAGGGCATGGCTTTGGCTTGAATACTGAATCTAGATTATTATCATTATGTATTTGACACACCCCAACATACCACCTCCACCAGCCATAAAGACATAAGAGAATTCATAGTCTGAAATTTTCTGTCCATTGAAAATATCAATAAACCTTTACTGATTGTGATCTCTAAAATAAATTTTGCAATTTTCTAGTAATGTACCAACAAGCAAAACATATCCCACAAGATCTGATCTGTCTGACCACAAGCTCAAATCTAAATTTCCTATTCTTTTCAACAGACTTCTCAGAATTTCCAAGTTTGTCTGACAACCTGCAATGTGATTGGATATAGGATCTGGGTATAGGGTGGAGCCTAATAGTAGGTCAACGGCAAAGTGCCATCCAGAGAGGTTAGGTGCCCCCAAGAGAAAAAGGATTGTTTTTCCCTTCATATTTTGTTTCTGTGACAACTGGCATTTACCTTAGACCATTATACAATCCGAGTGTGCGTGTATACTTTTATCTCAAATAAACTCATTCTTATGAATTTTGTAAAACTTTATATTTGTTTTTAATTCTATAGCCACCCTTACTCAAGTGTTTCAAGGGTGTGTAATGATGTCTCAAGATCTTGCTTGCTGCCATATGGTTAATGTAAACTGGCTGGGTCACATCTGCTGTATGTTATTTAGCACAGCTCTGCAGTGCATCTATACCCTGCACATGAGGCCTGCCTGAGGTACACTCTCCACTCACTCATTCACATACAAACAGTAGCAGCGACTCACCATCTGCTCGCTCAGGTCCTGTGAGGCCTCCATGGCTTGCTCTGGAAGGCTCTTCCACAAACTGAAGGAGAACACACAAAGTCAATTACCAACAATTACTGACATTTACCAATGCTACACAGAAAACTGCTGCTAGTAGCCATTTGTCTGTGTGAGCACTGGGCACATTACCATGACAGCTAAGCAAACCACTGTAAGCAGTATGGTTTCTAACTTTAACTTGTCTTTACATTTTTCTTTAACATTAGTCAATTGCTCTGAATAGTTGTTTTGCTTTTGAGCATGGTACAAAATTTGATGTGTGAAAAAGTTGCTGACAGTTTAAAAATGTTATGGTTATGGATAATTATCATTTTAATGTTATGAATAAGTTCCATGTTTAAACAACTTTTATATAATCATACTTTGATCTAGCGGAGATCATGATGGATAAATAGCTTTTGTCTGCACATTTTGGTAATACAATTGTGATTATCTTTGGTGGAGATGATCATAATTATATAAAATGTTCCACAAACAATTATTGTCAACCCTTTTATCACGATAAACAATATTATTGTTTATTGTCCCATTCCTACTTGCTATTTTAAAAGTAAAGTGGTAAACTTCACATTTATATGGCCCTATTCTACCTCCTAAGGGCACTCACACTTTACATCAAGGAACCATCCATTCACACTTAATTTCAGCATATTGTTTCAAATAACCACCTCATAAAGTGACTGTTCACTGGCTCTACTGTCGTTCACATATTGATCTATCAGTGCTGTTAATAGAACACTGATTGTTTTTTTGCTGAGATCATGCATGCCTGCTGCATACATTAATGTCTCTATCTAAACAAGCCGGTGAGACGTCCTGTCAGTATGTTTATGTGTGAGCAACAGGAGCCCAGCACAGGGAAGCAGCAGCAGCGCTAACTTCACCATATCATCTTCAGCCGGGGGCGAAGTGGACAGAGAATTGCAGAAGTAAATATCAACAATGAAAACAGAGACATGTAACTGATCAGGGCGCTTGGCTGGTACAAGAGCGCAGACACACAAGCTGGCCGCGCACACAAAGCCAGAGAGTGACCCTGTTAGGACCAGACTGGAGACAGCTTGGCGCGTTCCGATTCAAAAATCCGACAGAGATAAGAAGCCATGATTTTGGTACATTAAAAAACAGTCATTTGTCCCTGTCTTGTAGTGTCACGCAAAGGCTGATACCACAACAAAAGACAACAATGCTACTCCCAGCCATATTGTTCAAGAACCTGAAGGAAAGTTTGACACCTGAACAATGGGAGCACAAAATCGCACATACACACACAAACAAAAAGACATGGAGTTCCCACGAAAGGTGAAAAGGTGTGGCGACGTAAATTCTTTGGCAATTATAGCCTCTGTTGAAATTGGTGCAAAACTAAACACAATTCAGATGAACTGATAGAACTGAGCGGTTTGGGTTAGTGTTGTGTAAATATGTAATTATTATTTGTCTAATTTTTGATCAAGTATTGTGTGGACTGAGAACTACAAAATAATACACAAAAACTACTGCTCAAAATATCTCTTTTAATTTGATTGATTACAGAGCCCTACTACTGCTACTACTTTTCAACTTCTTTTCATCCCAGCATGCTCTGTCTGTGTATGTGTGTGTGTGCTTTTCTGGCTCAATCCTTTAAACTAACTGGCAACCTTTTAATTTTTCATAGCGTTGAGCTGCTCCTCGCCTGAAACCCAAGACAATAATGCGTCTCTTAGGTGAATTGATTTGTGCCGGGCCTCACCCCCCCTCCCTCTCTCTCTCCCCTTCCTCTCTCTCTCACCTTTGTGGAGGACAGACCTCACTGTGCCGCTTCACTATCTGACTTAAAAAACAAACAGGAAGATAAGTGATATGGGATATTTTGATATTTGGTGAACTTGTTTAGGGGTTTTATGTTTTACATTTATGTTTCATTCTAGACAGTTGCTCATTGCTCAAACCACACCAACTTCTCATTCAAAATGACAGTATTGCGTTTCCATTGGGGGTACAAATATTTAAGAACAGCGTTGACAATAATGTTTTATCTCATATTTTAAATAAATAAGCAATAACACAATAAATATGCATGTCTTTTTTGTACTTGTGCAGATTCCATTGCTCACTATTGTACAAAAGTTTATGTAAAGTAAGTCTATGTTTAGCTTACAATAATACTTCTAGAATATAAAGTAAAACTATAATTTCAAATCAAATGTTGCCCATATTACTGTTTATGGCAGTAATATAGAGATGAAGAGTGTACTTAAGTTGATCTAAATCTAACCAATGAACCAACCACGGTCCACCTGTCTCCTATCAAGCAGCATTCAAGTGGGCTTGTAGTCAGTGTATCTTTAGGACACACCAAAAGAATTAGTGAGCAAACATTCTTATACTGTCATCAAGATAAAAGAGAAGAGAGCTGACTGCAGCGCCACATTTTAAACTGCGTGATCATGTAGAGTGCATAATCTTTATTCTTCAAACCAGTTCCCCTTTTCTGAGATTTGAGATATATATCTAAAAAATGTAATATGCTTACTAAAAAAATAAAATAAATAAAAAGCCCATTTGTGGCATTCCTAAATTCACGTTCAAAAAGTTGACACCTTGCTTTCGGTACAGTCTAACTTCATTTACAGGTCTAAACTTGGTACTTGGACTATTCGCATCCCGCTGCACTGCACAGCCTCCCAGTCCCAGCGCAAGACCCTCCCAGAAGTTACCTGACACTGCGCTGGGAATCAATAATGCCCGCCATTTCCTTTGGTGTCCCAGCAGAGAGAATTATATTTCTCACCATGGCTATTGACAGCACGGAAGAAACACGTAGGTTGGGCACAGCGGAGGATCAGGCTGCGCGCTGCACACGGCTGCACTGCGGTAATTTCACGCTATAAAAGCCAAAGAGAGCACAATGTCCAACAAACCGCAGACTGCTGCTGGAGGAGTTCAAGTGAAAAGTCGCATATTAAATTCGACTCAGGCTTATTGACCGGGCAATCGTTTACGCATCAATCGATTTTAACATGACACGTAGTTAAAAAGCAGCAGACACTTAAGGAGTTGTGTTTCCATAAGGCTTCTGGGGTCCCATTAGAGGTGGAGGAGCGCTCTGAAATTCAATTTGAGCGTGTGCAACACGGAAAACATCTCAACAGCCTATTATTAATCTTACGTAAAAACAAAATATTCATTTGATCCTTCCTCTTTAGGTGAATGTGGTGCGTAACGTTTTCAGACGTGACCAAGGATAATATTTGATATCAGATAAAATCAAAGGCGAACTAAACTATTTGAATAAGCCTAGCAGGCCTCTGACATTTTTAACATAAGCATAATCATACTGTGGAGGTTACTTGCAATAAGGTAGGCAATTTCACCCGCTCAATTGCGCTCAAGGCCCATATGAAAAAGGCTGGATACATTTTAATTAAACTTAAAAAAGTAAAAACAGACATTTTCCAGCACCTCGAATACGACGAAAAATCTATCATAGCCAAATCCCAGGCATCATGTGTGTCATGTGTGCATTAATGCCTTCCCGCTAACTACAGAGCGAGCGCTTAAAAGTGAAATCCTATCTGCGTGGATGACTGTGCAGAAGGCCTATCAGATTTGGAGTGAGCGCGGATCTCGCCGTGGTGTTGTTAGGGGCAGGCCAATAGCCAGGGCCATTCAAGCCTTTCGGAGCGCGGTCCCGGGGTAAGATTCCCATTTCCTACATATCAAATATAAACACAAACTCCACGTGGAAGAAGAAGAGGGGAGAGGTTCCACGGGGCCATCGGACACAGGTGGGCACTGTGCACGTTCTGCAAACACAACGAGATCGCTCCGTGCGTCGACTTAAACCCCTGAAATAAAATGTTGATGTTGTTGATGTAAAATGACTTAAGATAATTTTAAGACGAAACATTCTGGAGCCAGTGCTGACTGTAGGCCTAATCAAAAGGGCCTTGGCCTCTTATGCCGCATTATGCTCAATCCAACCGTCTAAAGTTTAATTACCTGGCTATAACTTAAAGCGGAAAATTGTCCAAAGAAGAAAACATGTAAAATAAGTCTACATTAAATAACACATTTAGGTTATAGCCTAGGTAACGGAAACAAACCAGAAAAAAATATGTTACAAAAAGGATTACACATTAATATCCCGTTTATTTAGAATACCCTTAGCTATCACAACAAATAGATATGAATAAGAACTTATTTTACTTATAAATAATTTTATCACATTAAATTAGACAAAAGAAAAGAAATAACAGAACTTAACATGAATAGACTGAATATACCTTGTTTTATGATACTGTCCGTGTCGCGGGCTGCAGTTCCAAGTTCCTTCAGTGCTGGACACGGTTCATACTCAAGTGCACCGGTCTCTGCAGCTCTCCCTGCTGTTAACACGCGGTCACTGTCTGCTCCAAAACACATACGCCGCTACTGCCCATTCCTCCCCATGACGCCCACAAAAAACAACGTACAACTTCTTTACTCAAGCGAACGCATTCAAAAACTCCAACTTGACTCTCGCGTAATGTTATTGAAGACTGTCTTGTCCGCTTCTTCGTGAAACTGCATTATTGTCAGCCCGCGTCCAAGTTTGAGCACCAGGCAGCACCGCAACACTAGACCCAACTTCATCATTGAACTCTCCGCGTCAGTGCGCATGCGTCCAGCTGCCATGCGGACATTATTGGGCAAGTGTCCAGAGGAGTAATGGGGTACAGACC
Organism: Odontamblyopus rebecca; assembly: GCA_030686955.1. NCBI lineage: Eukaryota > Metazoa > Chordata > Actinopteri > Gobiiformes > Gobiidae > Odontamblyopus > Odontamblyopus rebecca. Next base: position 18,645,104 of record CM060673.1, read on the forward strand.
AAAGGAGGAGGAGGGGGCGCAGCGGATGACATTCTTATTAATAGTTTGGTGTAAGTGACGCGTTCGAAGTTTTATTTATCTCCTCAATGCAAAAACAACTCTTGTGCAGTGACTATATGAGCCATATTAGAGCATGAGTGAAATTCGACAGTGGCTCTCAAAGGTACTATGCCAATTAAAGGGAACATATGTAAAATGTACTTTTATTAGGCTTTAACAATGCTTTAATTGTGTTTCCTAGTCATAAGGTTACTCAAAGTTATATTTTGATTGATTCATGCATGTTTGAGTAACCCTGCATTGTCCTGAGGCTTGAGTGCTCCACGAAAACAAGGCTTTCACCTAGCCCCTATCTCCGCCCATTACTATTATTATAGGATTATTTCAAAAATCTGATTCCAAGTAGAGTTAAAAATGTCACACAGCCATCTTACACCACTGAAAACAAGTAGATGAAGATGAAGCTGCTTGCAAGGATGTAATTCCACCTTAAAATGAGTAGTTTATTATTATATAATGTTATTTTTAATTGATATTGTGTTATGCAATGAACAAAATGTAAAATATTGATTAACATATGTTATACTTTAATACTTAATACCAGAGGATAACATATGACTTCTTCAAAGTAAGTATGTTGGATGCTCAAAGGTAACGTAATTAATGTATAAAGGCTTGAATTAAGCCTGCGAATACAATGTCAAACAATTTTGGCTCTTAGAAAAATGTACAATCTTGGACTAGTTAATTTGAAAATTTGGATGTTTGCTATTGCTTGTCAGTGGCTAGGATCAAACCAGGAGTCTTGTTCTGTGCTGTTATTTATTTTAGCTGCTGAGGTCATACTGCTGACATGGAACCACACAAAACGCAGTTGTATCTTCCATTATTTATAATTTTCAAAACAATCCAAAATGCCTTTGTGGTAGAAGCAGAGAAGTCAAATTCTACTGGCATTGCAGACACAAACATTCAGACAAAATGTTCTTTTTTGTGGCATGGCCTGCTGCCTAGTGCATCAACCAGCAAGCCAATGATAAAGAGAGGGATTATGCAACTGGCTAGAGCATGGCCTCCGATCAGTATTGAATTTATATGTAGACTACAATTATTGTATGAATTTGACTCAAAATTGTAGAACTTTTCAGACCTAAGTAATGACAAGGCCAGTTTTACTAAATGAATTATCTACCTATTACCTATGTATAAATCTTATTAAAATTGTAATATATTGTTTGTACATGTCATGTTTGGACAGAGTATAGCAAGAAATGGAGGAAAGAGGAGAAACATCTGTTTGCTGTTGGAGAAAACTTGAACCACCAGCATCACTTGATTTGGTCCAAGGTAATGTCCAAACGTCTTAATGCGTCTTATTATAATAATGATAATGCATTAAGTCTTACATAATGCTTTTCCAAACACTCAGTGTTGCTTTCTAATTTTGTGCATCAATCATTGATGGTACGTTCGTTGGTGGTACGTTCGTTGGTGTCACCACATCTGCCCTGAGGTAGATAGTTTGTTCCAGAGCAGTGGTTCCCAAACTGTGGTATGAATTCCCCCGACATACACAGAATGGCTCAAGGGGTACACAAAGAACCTTATGAAAAAAAGAGATTGCATCCTTTACTTCATAATTCAATTTTTTAGATCATTTAAAATGTAATGCACATGATCCAGTGTAATAAAAATATATCAATAACTATTAGAGATTGTATCAAAGGTCTCAGGGGTACAAGACAACAGAACAAAAACTTTATTAACCACTCGTCTAGAGCCTCTGCTGCCCCACTGTGGTACCTGCTATTGCTGGTGGTCTCTCATCCAAATACTAACCCAGCTCAACCCTGTTTAGCCTCCAGGATTAGGTGAGATTGGACATTGACAAGCAGGTAGTGCATGGGTTCATCCCAAGTCATCATTTGAAACATACACTCGAGACAACACCAGTGAGGTATCCATCATGGCTATTACTACATGACTAAGACATGTCAAGTGCACCTCAGCATGTGCCGGAACCAGCAGTGTAACATAGAGTTAGTGGTTAAAGCGATAAGATACACGGCTCATATGGACATGGAATAATTTTTAAAACAACAGTTGGCTATGACATGTAAATGCATAGGCCCTTTGCTGATGCCAGGCATGGATGAGGTAGAATAACATGTGGACTGAGTCGGGCATGTGTGTTTTGGCTCTGCAATAACAGGGTCATATTCCACACTTGGCATTGGCCCATTCTCCCTGTAGCTCTATCTCTGAAACAGACTTGTGTATGTCACCTAACCATAGATTGTGATTTAGATTTACTAATCTCAACTAAACCTTGTCAAGACCTGACACAGAGGGGACAGCCCATTGGCAAATGAGTAGTATTACTAGCACTAGCCTGTCACCATTACTTGTTACACAAAAGCACCTGCCACATTAACAGCACAAACAGGAATCAGATCTCTCATTCACAACAGAATACCTTGGATCTAACCTTTTAGCTTTTTGCGATTGTCTGAAATTGGATCAAACTTCATATTTGATAATAGACATGTTTGTATTTTGCCACAAATCCATCCATGATTTGTTTGTGACATGATCATTGTTATCAGACCACAAAAGGCTGGCCCACAGTGTACAGTGTGAATGGAGCTGAAGATTGAATAGGTCCCTCCCTCGTCTCCGCAGGTTTCTCAGGCCTTAACCCTGTTGCTATTTGATTGACACATTCTGGTCGAATAAATTAAAAGCTCAAGCTGTGACAGAGCCCAGAATAGCCCCGAGCTGTTGTTGACCTGCAGTCTTTAGTGCCACATGTCAGAGAGCTTAAAACACTTGGCAGAACATTGCGCACAAAGGAAGCACATGTGCAGGTGTTTGTGTGTGCACAGAGTTGGAAAACAGCATCAGAGGAGTGTTTTAAAATATAAAATTCACATTTAAAAGGCCATGTACACATTGAGTGTGTTTAATTAAAGCATAACGACTGTGGAATCTGAAGGCACTGGCAGATGGATCTATTTTTTTGGCCAGCTGTTCCCTGGAGGGTGGCGTGGGGCGGGGGCTAAGCCTGAAGATGTTTCTTGGTCCTGCTCGGCAGGTTGCTGTGCCAAGTCCCAGTGCTCAGGCCCTGCCTGGGGGGCAGGGGGAGCAGGGGGCCTATATTTTTAGATATGTGAGGAACTTCTGCTCCTGCCGGCGAGGTGCTGACGACGTAAAATGAGAGGATGCTTCCAGACGCCTGTGTCAGGGCACACAGTTAAAAATAGGCAGTGAAAGATGGGCCTGGTCATTAGTGCGCAGTCTGGCATGTGACATGGTAGCGCTTCACCACTGATTTATGATTATTACTAGAGCAACCTATACCTCTGCTCTTCCTGCCCCGCCCCGACCCAGATTGGTTGGCCAAATGGAGTTGGGCATGGGGTTTATTTCAGGGAGCAGAGGCCTGAGAAAAAGCCACTGGCATTTTAACTTTTGGCTAAGTGCCATCAGGGTTTCAGATTTAACCACAATGTTAACTGGGAAACAAAGGGGGTATTACATGGATCTGTGCTGGTAATTAATTAGACACATTACTTTTACAAATGTTACTTGTGCATGGTAGGCTTGTGGAACATACAACCTATTATATTATTTCTGTTTCCTTCCCAAAATAATCTGTAAATCCCCCATAAAACATCTTTATGAATCAGACAGATATGGCAGCTAAGGTGGTCTGAGGTGGTGCTGTGCCATAATGAGCTCATGCAACCTGCTGCCTCTCCTAATTACTGGATCAAGTGGACTGAAGGAGGAACAAAGGAAACATTTAACACATCGTAAATTCCTATAATGTCCTGCAGTGAAGCCACGCTCCAGTTACTTCGAACTGTTTCAATGACTCTGTTAGTGTCTGGTGACAAACACACACACAGTCACACGCACTGTGGATTATTCACTGACTTCTGCATTCCAAAAATAAGTAATATTGGTATATAACAAAACAGAAACAAATAAAATGTATTTTGTGTACAATCAAAATAATACTATTTGCAGATTAAACCATGACAGAGTCTACATAGGGACTAACCTGGACTCAACCCTGTAACAAATCAAGTGTGAATTATATTTTTCTAATGATTTCTGTTTTCATACTAGCAGGTCAGTGATAAAAAAGTGCATTTAAATAACATACAATGGATTGTACAAATTGGTTAATAATGGCAATACACGAACTGAATAGTTGAAGGCAAAGTACTAATTCTAAAATAAAAAAACAAACAAACAAACATTGTATTCAGTTACTAATATCCTCACATAATCCTTCACACCTCCCAATATACAAATACTTTAACACAAATGGTTGAGATTAGTCTTAATCCACTGAAATTCTGATTAAATATGCTGTAAAATAGCCAATGGTGGACTTTCACAACACTTAGACATTTGAAATAGTGGCTTTGTCAATCCAGGACAATTATTTTACCATGGCTGTACTAGGCTATTCCTAGTATTTCTTCCAGATCCCCATAATGGAGTGCAGGCAGGTTTCACTGCAGCACCCATGGGAGACTTCTGTGGCCAGACCCGAACACTTGGCTTTATGTGGAGTGAATGTTTTATGGTTATGGGTGTAATATTAAGCATAAGAACAGCTTCACCACTGCTGACTCGGGCTCCAAAAGTTTCAGCACATCTACTAGAGATGTTATCAAGTTATTAAAATGGCCTCTATCTTAATTGTTCTTATTTTAACTGCTGTATTCAGATCAAATATTTTCAGTATGCGAGTTTGACTGAAAGAGCAGATGCATTTAACTGTGTGCTGTCATGTTAAAACATTTAGGCTTTAATAGTTATAACTGCAGCGGTCAGAGGCCAAATCACTTGTGAGTTTCACTGCTGCGACACTGATCTATGTATCATACCAGAAGGGTCGGGATGGGTCTGCAGGGATGAATATACAAAACCAGATATTAATAATCTGATAATCCATTGTCTTTTTCGAGTTTTGGTCAAATGTCTGGTGATAATACAAATTCAAATCCATATATATTTTTTGCCATTGAGTTTTTAAACAAAATTTACATTCAAATAATGTTAGACCTTGTCCTTATCCCTGTACAAATAGACAAACCTTATTGCAGCCTATCTCACGTTTAACACAAAATATTAGTTTAGCATATTGGTGCTATCTTATTTACAGATTCATTAAAAATAATTTTCTCAAAGTTATTTATGTATATTTTACTATTTCATCACAAATAAAAATAGTGATTATTTACCCAAGATTCAGTTCATAGTTCATATAAAATGCACCATCATTAGTGTGTGTTCAGCTGACTCACACACTGTCCAAAATCTTCCAATAGTGAATCTCAGGAGTATTTCAGCTGGAATGTGTACTTTGTTTTCACTGCTAATGAAAGAATGAAGATAAACAAATCGACAAGGCAAATTAAAAGAAGAGAAAAATGGAGGGAAAAAAACATGGCCAGCTTATTCTGTACATGTGTCTCCTGAAGTTGGTTTTCACATGCGCAATTTGAGGGTTTGTCACCTATTGTTGCATTGTCTTTACATTCCACAGTGTGGCATTAAAGGTAACTATGTTCCATTACAATTGCATGTGTTTTAATTGCTGAAAATGTATGCACAGATGCCACAGATTTGACCTGTAACCTAATGTTGTCACATGTTTGTCTCCTTTCCTTGGAGATAAATAGGTTTAATGCCATATTGTGGAACAATCACAACACAACCATGACATCTCAGTAACCACTTATGGTTTGCACAGGATCCCACAAGATCATTAAAATGAGTAGTGGCTTTATTTTTTTTTTCATTTAGCCTAACATACTGATTGTGCTTCATTGTTTATACTGATATTGATACTTTGCAGTGGCATCACCCTTTGAGAAGAACTTAACACCAAAAATCGGCTCTCTTGTTGTAATTCCAGCTAAGTCACTTCTTTATAGTTAGATTGTGTTAAGAGAAAGCTCAGATTAAAATCCAACTTGAGTAATAGAGCTTCAGACAAAGCAAAGCCTACAGTTAGCATCACACCCCCACGAAATGTTGATGACCAGCTGCATGCAAGTATAAAGTATCAGTTGCAAACATTGTAGTTCATGTTCCACTTGAAATCACTGAAAGTTTAAATAGCCTAGAGGAATATAGCCGGGTAAAATTTTGTATTTTAAGGCAATAAACTCTGACTGTCACAACCATTAAACTTCATTTAGATGGATTTGAATTAGATAATTTGCTTGTTTATTTACAATGCAGGACCTGTGGGTGTGCCATACCTCAACTCATTTGTGCCACTTACAGTCTCTGCAGTGAAAACAGGTCAAGATAAAGCCATAGTCACAGGTTACGATGAGGTTGGGTTCAGACTGGAGAGTGACTTACTGCCACCACTTAAACCACCTTCTCCTCTTCTTCTTGTTCTTCTTGTCCACATCAGCTTGGAGGTCCTCTGCTTTGGCCTTAGTGTGCTGCAGCTGATCACCTGACTCCTTCAGGGACATCTGCAGCTCTTCACATCTGAGGAGGACAAACGTTCTCTCCTCCTCGCTATGGTTCAAAGCCACGCCAAGTTCCATGATGGTTTTCTGGTGGAGCATGTCCTCCTCCACCATGGTCTTGTCAGTGGAGTGACATTTTTCTATCACAGCCGTAAAACTCATCTTCTGTTAGTCCAAGTTGTTTTGTAATTTTTGAACTTTGTTGCGCTCAGTGTTCAGGCTCTCCTCCCGTTCCTGTGCCTTGTTGAGGGCCTCTGTAGTTACTCAGTGAGAGCAAACTTCAGAGAGAGGACCTGTTTGTTCCAGGGGTCCTCAGCTGCCTGCATTTCTGCTGCAAAGGTAGACTCCAGGCTGAGAAGCTGCTTGTTCAGGGCCTCTTTAGCAGCGTGCCTGTTTGCTGCAAGGCTAGACTCAAGGGAGGAGACCTGTGCGTTCTCTTCAGCTGCTTGCGTCCACTCAGTGAAGGCAGACTCCAGGGCAGGGACCTTCCTCTGCAGAGTCTGCTTCTCCTCCTGTTCCTTCTGGAGCCCCTGTAGCTCCAGAGCTACAGAAGTTCCTGCTCCTGGAGCTCCTAAATCAGTAATTTACAGTCAAATTGTGTTAAAACAAAACTCAGATTAAAGGTAATAATTAGTTTCACTCCACCAGGGAATGTTGATGACATCCACTGCAAATTACAGTTGGTATGGTTACATAGTGACATGCAAATAGAGATAAGTTATTCTCAAGGTAGTATGACAGTAATTTTTAACAACAATGGCAGTGTATTTAATCTCTAATTTAACTTGAAACTGAAAACCATATATGTTTGGTAAAAGATCTTCTAGAGGAAATACTTTGAGGGAATTGCCCATTTCATCACCAATGGAAACAACAGAGACAGACGTTTGGCTCTATCTATCGGATGCCCATTCCAGTTGTCAAGTCGGAAAAACAAATGGAAATTGGAAAAGGTTTAATTGAGAATTCTTTCAGACTTTTCACTCATAGAAAACCTGATTTTTGTGCAGTTTGTTTGCAAAATTCCCTTAGTTTAAAATGGTGTCATTTCTACTGATGGACGATTTATCCACAATGTCGTGTTGAGTCAAAGTTAGTTATAAATTTGTTAAATATATGAAGACAAAAATAGATTTTGGAGATTAAGCGCGCTGCTCATATTTTCAGAGTGCTTACACAGTTAGCAGTGAATTACTTTGTACATACTTTTGCTCATATATTACATATACATATTTCATTCAATCTTTAATAACAATTATTTTAAGTGTACAATAACTAAATGGCTAAAAGTAAAGACCTACTTTGTAAAAATCTACTGTTCTTACTAAGAAGCAAGCTATAACTATTGTTCTTAAAGGCAGAGAAAAATGTCCACTTCACCAGATGCGCAAACATTTGGGGTAAGAAACCATTCCAGATATTACCAGATGAGGCGAGACAGTTTGTTCAGTGTTTGTTTGAACATTTCATTAAAATTTGAAGACTACAACTCATGTCTGCATTTTCTTTGGCAAGAGAAAAAAACTTGAGGTCTTACTTAATGAATCATATGACTCACTATATTTGGCAGCAAACAATTAAATGTAGTCTGTATGTATGCATTGTTCACTTTCTTGATGTGGTCTGTTTAGCTTCAGGAAACAGCACTAGTCTGAATTAATATTATTGCCATTCCCCTCTCCTCCTCTCTTTTCTCTCCATTTTTTCTCTCTGCGGCTTTATTGTTATGTTTGGCATTTTCTGTTTCTTTTGGCAGTAGCGCAATCATTGAAGAATTTGAGCAGCACGTGTCCTCCTCGGCAATCACAATCACGAGGTCCCTGCTGCGCTGATTGCTGCTTGGCCTGGCCTGTATAATGCTGTAAATGTGGATTGAGTGTGTCAGTGTGGACCTCACAGCAAGAAGATTATCAGCAAGACTCAAGGAAACTGCAGGTTGGTCTCTTGCAATAGCTCTCATAAAACACTGGATTTTGCATGAGACATTAGACTATGTAGGAAAGTGTTCTGAAAAGTAATGCATTTTTCTGGAGTGTTTTCTAAATATTTGGATCACTGAGGATCACTTTTACAAACCTGGGCCAAAAATGTAATTCCATTAAATTTAATTCCATTTGATTTGTTTTTGAGTAGACCAAAATCACAAAGCAGTTGCCTCGCTCGATTTAACAACATATGTTAAAATAAAATGCTGAAAAACAGTATAATACATTCCAGAGTATTATACCTCTGGAGATACTCAGCTCTCATTACAGCACAGAAATGGAAATTCTTTAACACTAACCATACCCTATTTTAACCCTTATCTGAAATCATATTGATCTAATCAGATTTCCCTTAAAGAAGGCAGATTCCCATGATGTGAGTGTGAATACACAGTTTAGTCCCCACAATGTGATAAATACCTCCCACACAAAAACACACACATATTTTTAAACTGCTTATGTTGAATAATCTAACATTATCCAAAAATACCCTCTGTGTGCAATTAAAAATGACAATGTATGAAATGTATACAGTATTTATGATCTTTTCTTCCACCTCTGAAAATACACAATAGTTTCCTGTATTTTCTGTCATTGCGATGGTCAAGTACAGTGTGATAAAGTATAGTCTGTAGTTTTCTCACTCATGAAGCCTCCAGAGAGTAGATCAATACTCGTAAAGCATCAGGTTACTGCTAATGCCTTCATGTTTTTAACCAGTGACTGTGTGTGTGCTGTAAGTGAGGGTGTATGTGTGTTATTGTCCCTAGTGTGAGCTCAGCCATAATTATCATTAAATGTCAATAAAGCCAATGGGACACGAGAGTTTATGGATGATAATAAATAACACCCATGATGGACAATGCCCCCCATAGGAGAAACAGCTGAATCTGCTGGATGTTTAAACTCAAAAGTTGTGTTCCAGTTGGAGAAATAATTGGATTTAAATCAAGCTAAAATACTTGATACTGGAGATTGACATGCCAGATGGACTGATGAAAACTGACCTAACTAGTTCTGTATCTGTGTTAAACATTTATTGCTTAGTTGGATGAGAAGACAAAGAGAATGATCAAATATAGTACAGCTTTGTTTGGACCATGTCAGCAGACCACTGTCTAATCACTATAGCATTTTTTTTACTGTTAACACTGGAGCAAAACTTACTGAGACCAGTAAAGCCTGTTCTTCAATGTAAACACTGTTACTATGGCTGCACAATATATCGTAATCAAATGGAAATTGCAATTTGAGTTCGCGCAATTATCAAATCACAAAGTCTGCAATAATTTAGATAGAAGAATGTCCTCAGCAAAGAACAAATGATCCCTATTGTACTCTTGTAATCTTATTGTATCTGTAGTTTAGACCTCTTCAGACACATGTATGTAATGTATGGGACTTTTGGATTAGTTTATCAGTTCACAATTTGGTCTTCAGAACCCGTCTTTTTGAAACATATATTGCATTTAATTGCAATCACAGTAAATTGCAATACAGACCATTTTGCTGAAATGATAGGTTTTGGAGTCACATTAAAGGTCTTGTATTATATCAAATAGATTCTTGTGAGCTTCTTCTTAGACTGCTGCCCCCATGACCCGGCCCCGGATAAGCGGAAGAAGATGGATGGATGGATAGATTCTTGTGAGCTTTTAGCCAATGTTATAATGTTATTACCTCCTCAAAAACCTAGCTGGAGTTGTGTTTTGTTTCATTCACACATGTTATCCTTTGTTATTAATATCTATTGACATGATATCACAAGGTGGAAAAGAATGTTTTTTGTTTGAGAGATGTACTCAGCCCACATATGCAGGGTTTGTGTGGTAAACATGTTTGAATGAAACAAACACAACTTCAGCTAGGTTTCCGATGAGGATACAACATTATAACATAGATCGGAAAACAGCATATTATAGCCCCTTTTACCACATATATTCAGTTAAGACTCCATCGCTAACCTCCATCCTGGTAACAGGTGTAGAAATATCCTCTAAACAAAGTGTGCTTCCTCTGTGTCTCTTTCCTCTCACCTCCACCTCTCTCTCCCTCTGCATCTCTCTATCCCAATCAATCTCTCCCCCAAACCCCTTCACTAATGCACTCTTTCATGTGTTCTCCTATTTCCTCCCCTCTCTTCCTCTCACCCTGCCTCTCTCTCTCACTCTCTCTCTGTCTCACCCTCATGTCCCAGGCCCTTTTGTGAGACCCACTACATTTTTGGGGGTAATGTGACTCCGCTCCTGCCTTGTTTGTCCCCAGGGTGGTCCGCTGCTTTCATTCAGATTGTTAGGGGCTTCTGAATCGCAGTGTCCCGGACAGAGAGACGCGGACAGTGTAGATAAAGTTGGTTAATATCATGTAAATTGCTGTTAGGTTTTAGACTTTTTCTTGGCTTGGTTAGGTGTATGCTAATGATATGGGTTGTCTGTGTGGATGTGTGTGTCTGGGCTAAGTACCTGTGCCATCTGGTGAGACATATCCAGCAGCTGTCGTGTGCATCCATTCAGAACCACAACAGCAGCCAATTGAAAAAGAGGGGAACATGTGTCAAGCAAAACACAACAGGGCAATAATACAGTTGAAATTCATGGGGATTTTTTATCCACCTACATTTTAAATCTACTAAAACTGTTTACAGATGTTATCAATATTTTGACTGCTTGTTTAGTTTCACTTGTAGCATAGCAATTTTTAAATACATTGGATCACTCAGTCTGCTGACCACTTCCTTCCACACATCTCAAACTCACTCAGAGCCATGCAATCTGGTTTGTTTATTTCAGTCATGCATGGGAAAGCTCTTTGGTCATCTATTATATAGATATTAGAACAAACCTCAGATGAGCACCATGTAGTACTTTGCTCATTAGAAATCGGCAATGATTTGGCTTGTCAAGTGCTAGTTCATCTTTCTTGTAAGCTACCATGTTTGTTTTCATACGGGTGAACCATGCATTTCTGTAATTGGCTAATCAGGTTTTCAGTCATGCTCATTTCAACACAGAGAGATCAGAGTACACATTCGTGTATTGTATACATCGGCCAGGGCAGCAAAATTATGGATAATAATTACCTTTTTTTCTTGCCATCTCTAGTGAGTTAATAATGCAGAAATGTTGTAGTTTAGTAATTGCTCTTTGAAAGACATTGGCTCAGATTAAAGTCCATACACTTTTTGAGACGTCCTGTTTCCTCTGTCTGTCCTCATTCTCTTCCTTTTACTAATGTGGTCTTATTTGAATGTTTTACTCCACTCTTCATTTTTCTCACCACTGTTCTTCTCATCATGAACTTATTCTCTCATGTTCCCAGCTTCACTTCAGCCTCAAGCCACACCATTATGTCTGTCCTCCTCTGTGAACCTCCTGACCATAGGGACCCATTCACACACACACGCACACACACACACACACACACCTATACATACCAGTGCGATGCCCCAGACAGCCCCTTCCACAATGCAGATACCCCTAGGGAGCTTGGGTAACTCAGTCCTCCCTATCTGCCAACTGCTGTGTCACAAAGGGGCTCACGTTACGCACACAAACACTAACATAATTAAAAGACACACAGTTACACACTGGCTAGTATTTAGCCATGCAAATACCCACAACTTTGAGGAGGTAAGGAGCCAAGTGTCTTTCACTGTAGCCTCCAAAGTACAGCTTATAACGGGGCTGAGTGGATTAGGAGAAAGGAAAAAACTGAAAGCTAGCCAACACTCGAGTTGTTAGCGCTTACACAGCAAAAACAGTTCACCCAATGAGCTTACAGTAATTATGTCAAGTAGTATTAAGGGACTTTTTCATCAAACGTTGTAGATGAAAATAATTTCTCCCTCACTTGTCACCTCCGAAGAGTGTAAATGTTTTTCGGCTGAGTGCATGTGTGAGTTGGATGTTGTTGTTATTGGCGACGGCTCTGAGGTTCAGCTCCAGTTTGGCCCGAGCGCTCAGACCTCAGCTACACACACACTGGACACACAGCGGTTTGTTGAAGTGTGTGTGGGGAATGTTGTGGTCACACCTGGGAATGCTCTCCACGCTAACCTGGCTAACACGAGCAGTGGCCGCAGTCTCCCCTCGGCAAAGCAGGGAAGGAACAAATTGCTTTCACTTAAATTCGTGTGTACTTTAACATCTATTACATAGTTCTCTAACTTGCAGCCCTGGAACCATTTGTGGGCCCACTTCACACTGTTGCCCGGCCCTTGGCATTATTATAATAGGCCTGAAAAATATTTCAATTATGTTTTGTTTCTGACTCAGAAGCATCAATGATAATATATGTATTCCCCTTTTTTGGCCAAAGAGTGACGGCAGTTTCTGGCACTATTGTAAGTTTTATGATTTAAAAGCTGCTCTAATGTCAAATCTGTTTCTAGCTTCATGTGGCTGTTCAGGGGAATGACAGTATGGTCCCTGGTGAAATAGATTTTTGGACCCCTGATCTGAATGTTGAGGGAAGCAGACTATAAGGGAAGGTACAACCAGATACGGAGAGAAACATGCAAGCTTAGCATGGAAAGTCAACTTGCGCCCTTCTTGCTGTGAGGTGAGAGTGCTTGCCACTGTGACTGTAGTAGTTATTACCTGGCACACATATGGTCTCTTTTCTTGGGGACATTTTCAGTCTTTTACAGGAAACAATTCTCATATGATCCATTTTACAAGAAAACAAATCATGTTGTGAAATTTTCTGGTACACCACTTGCCAATAAAGCTTAACTGGATTTAAGTCTGGCAATTGCAGAGGCCATTGGATTTATTGTGGATCAGTTCAGAGATGATAATTTGAGATGTGTGTTATTAATAAGACATGTATGTTGCTGGTCAATTCTAATACAATAGCCAGTATCACTCTCACATCTCCTCACAAGTTCAACAGGCCCGTGCACAGGCTTTGAGGAAAGATAGTATCTAAAAAAGATACACCCAAGGAGCTTCTCTTTGGAAGACTGGAGCACTAACCACTCCGCCATTCATAGCTCATGTTTAATATAATTTAGAAAAAACTAATAGGTCCAAACATATAGGCTTACAGTCAAGATTTTTAGTAGAGCATGACCATCCCCATTTTACCTCAGTGCCAGTGCTCTTCCCTCTAACAGCAGTAATCATTTATTGGTAATTCAATATGTTCTATAAAACTACTCAGAAGTATGCCTAATCCCTGTCTGCAGGATTACAGCGTCCACAGCCAGGGCTTGTGCAGATTATAATATAGAGTTATCACAGGCCACTTTAACACACAGAGGAGTGTATAGGACACTCATAGTCTGACGGTGTGAAGGCCGAGTCTGATTTGGTTGGAATTAAAGTGGTTTTAAGCCACAGTTAATGGGTTTAGTCTACCTCTAATCCTGGTTTAATTAAGACCTTGGTGGGCTGTGCACCTCTGTCATCAACCTAGAGTTTGGACCATCATAATCCATGCTCGGGATCAAGTAGACATTTTTACTAACCGCACTGTTTAACATAGGCACTGAATCCTCATGTTCTTTATAATTCACTTACTGTGGCATTATAATGTGGCATGATTAGTGCACCATGATTTGGGGTTCTTAAGTTTAAGTCCTTTAATGCTGCTGGAGAAACAGGAGTAGTGGGACCCATCTCCAGATCTTGAGCTAAACTTGGCTTGGAGGATTTTATTGTACAAGGTTTGTGTTGATGGGGGAAACCAGAGTGACGGTCATACAAATGCTAAATCTGTTGTTGATCAAAATCTGGTTCGTACTGTTGCATTATGGGAAATTGAGTTTTCAAACACTTTTTAACCATCTCTTTAATAAAGAAAGTCTGTTAGCAAGGTGGGTACATGCTAACCAAATGAATTTATCCTAAATACTCCAGTAACTTCTTCCATAATAATGTTTTTTTTTTTTTACTTACGTCTTTGGCCTGTGTGCCTTGTGTATTTTTCACCCCTCTCAGTCGTTCCTCATCCCTATGTAACAGGAGCTGGCCCTCCCCTGTCAAAAATAAAAATCATTTGTCCGCTGCACGAGTGTGTCCATTAAAAATGCATGGCAGAGGGAACGAGGAGGGGGGCCACTGGGGAGGGAAACTGATACTTGGCTCCTCCGGAAGGGCATTCAAGTACCAAGGTGGACAAATGGCATCTGGATGGAGAAAAGAGAGCAGGCAATGGGCTGTTTGGAGAATTCTTTACTTTCTTTATATTCAAGTCATTCCCATAATCGTGAACAGGATAGAGTACACTGTTTCTGAGTTTCTGAGCAACTAATTATTCCTTTTTTAAAGTTATGATTTCTGATTTTCCGAACACTTTTTGTATGCAGGTTCAGGTAATGCTACATAATCCAAGCATTAAGAAAACATGCAAGCAGTCTGTGGTATTAGATAACTGTATTTGCATTTGAAGCAAGTATGAACTGGAGTTGCACCCTGAAAGCAAGTGACCTGACTAAGTGGTTTAATAGTTTAGTGAGACTGAAATACATAGTAATCTTCTGGGCAGTGTTGAACTCAAACTGAGCCACACTCAATATTAAATGAGCAGAATATCACTTAACATGATGGTTACAATTTTAGACAGCCCTTTTACAGAGATTAATTCATCATTTTTCTCAAGTCAAAATTTCATTTTGCTATTTTTTAAGAAATATCAAAACAGGAAACACTTTTTTTGTAATAGATTGTGCTCATGAAATTAAACTCATAAACTTGCCTTATTAATCTAATTACTATATATAAATCCTTTCAAAAGACAAAGCTGTAGTGCTGCAGTTTACTAAAGTCATGTCCCCTTGATTGGTTGGTGGACTAACAAGGTGGTGTGGCAAAAGCTTTCAAAACTAGTATCTCTGTGTATCTAAGTCTGCAACTAAGACTCCAGTCAATTAAACCAGTTGTCCCCAACCTTTTTTGCACCACAGACTAGTTTAATGTCAGACAATATTTTCACAGACCGGGCCTTTAAGGTGTGGCGACTAAATATAATAAAATATAAAATGATACGACTGACACAAAAACTGTGGTATTTTGTAAATATAATAATAAACATTTCCAAAGACGTCTGTTTTTTACTCATTTTGCAGCTTGTGGGTTAATATTAGTGTTAATGTACCATGTGACCGAGACAAGCATCTTGACATGCGTCATGAATCTAATTACTATAGACATAGACCGATGTAACAACGGATGTAACGAATTTGGTCATTTTTCAAAATAAAACATTGTTCAGACTCCGATAATAAATAATAAGTAAGTAGTAAATTATTTATTCTTTTTGTGCAGCCTTGTACCAAAAGACCCACAGACCGGTACTGGGTCTTGGCCAGGTCCCCAGCCCGAGGGTTGGGAATTGCTGGACTAAATGAAATAAAAAATTATTCATTTTGTGAATGAACAATGCCACTATATATTGAAAGTTCATTGTTTTTATATGAGTTAAGATAATTTGTGCTGAGTAAATTCTCTCTAAGAGGGAGAGGTCTTTTGGAAATATTTTATCAGTACTTTTTAAAATTACACACTACTTTATTTATCTACTTTATAGTCTGGGGCCATCCAAATTCACAGTGGACATTGAGACCTACAGTGAATGTGAATATTCTTGAGGGTCTGTACAATATCAAATAATAAAGCCATACATTTAAATCACACTTCCCGAATCTTTTCTCCCTTAAGTTGTAACTCCTCCTCAGAGCTGTCAGTGCAGATGTGTCACTGCAACCACCTGATAAATCACTCTAAAAACATTTCTGAAACTTGTGTGTTAATATCAGCATCTGCAAAACTTACAATTCCTCCTTCAGTAATTTTGCTAAAGGGAAGCTAAAAGATGATTGTGTTTTGCTAAATACATCTGTAACTTCTTATGTCGCTACATCTAACGCCTGTCCGTCTTCCTCTCAATGTTTTCTTTCCTTCAGCCATATCCATCTGCTTCCTATAACGCAAAACCCCCTTACAAAAACGTGTGCATTTATTCAACCAAAATAACACCTTTTTCCAACACAGTAACTCACCCCAAAGCTCGCTCCAAAGGGTGGTCAAATCTGGAGCTAATTAAACTGGGGACCCCCTAAATTTCCTTCGCACCCAGCTTGAGGAAGACCCCTAGATTAGACGAATATTTTCCTTATTGCCAATTTAGCTTTTCCAGAATTCCATGCAATGATAATTGAACCCATGTGTGCGTGGTATTCGGGCAAAAATGGCACGTTGTTACAACCACCAAGGTTTCGGCAATTTTGATAAATCCAGTTCTGTTTTTAGAATTATTAGAAGATGGGGTTTTCCTTTTTTGTGGTGCGTGCAGAGAAAGGTGGAGGTCTAATTGAGATCAAATAAACAAAGTCACCTGTGAGTGATTTGGGTGTAGGAGGAGACACGTGTTGGCTTGTTCAGACTGAAGGCCACAGTGCGTTTGATAACAGGTGGGGGTATGTGGTTGACTATGGGGCCATGCACATAGACTCTATAAACACACTGCCTACATAATGTTCACCTATATTAAACCACATCATGAATAGGGATGGGACAATAAACAATAATAGCTCTATAGTTATTGTAAAAAAGCAAGACAACAATAGATAAATTGTACCACCAGATTGTATAGAAAAAAGCTGAAACATCTTCTAAATCATTGTTGCTTTTAGCTATGTTAGAATGTTGTTACCTCCTCAAAAACATACCCGGAGTTGTGTTTGTTTCATTCACATATGTTTGAGTAATCCTGCATTTTAAGTCTGTCGGCATCTCCAAAGCTCAAAATGCTCTGTTGCACCTCGTGATGTCATGAAGCGGTACTTTTCAAGTTAACAGCTACAGCTACTTTTTGTTCAGTGGAGATGGACAATTCCAAGTCTGAAATTATCCAAATGATTCTAGATGTATGAAGTTCAAAAACATTGTGGAGCACTCCCAGTATTATCACATGACATCACGAGGTGGAACAGAGAGGAAACAACATTATGACATAGATCAGAAAATAGCATAATATAGGCTCTTTCAATGTAGAACGTGTGCATAATAATACATTTATAATGTTTTATAATATTGTTGTAATTGTTATAGTATTAAAAAGGTATTGTGATATTGGCGTGATTAATAATAATACAGTAATTCTGACCATGATAACTGTGACAAAATGACATATCCCATGTCTCATGCGTTGTCATGAATATTGTTAGGAACCTACTTGGTAAATGCAATTTGACTTTAACTTTTCATGTAAGATTACTACATGAAGCAACATGGAAGCATACACCATGACAGAGACGATGCCAAAGTATGGATCTTCAATACAGTTGACAGGTCAAGAAGACAAGTTCACTATATGGATGGATTGATGGATTGTCTGAGGCTGGTTGAGTAGGCTATTCTGTGAGTACATGTCGCACTGCAGTCTCCTGAAGTACTAATACCCAGGAGAAAACTTGAGAAATGCTGCCCCATTATTTAAGTGCTGGAATCTCATTTTGAGTCATGTCTTCCTAATTGTAATAGACCAGAATCTGCTAAAAACAACACATGTCTAATTCCTGCACACACACAGACGCACAAATGCCCCGATGCATTTATGTGCATTAGAAACACACTCACACTCAGCGCGCAGGTAACTGTGTCCACCTGGGAAAACATCATTTAGCCCCGCGCCTCTTCCTTAAGATAACACGGCTCTTATGGTGCGTGGAGAACGGGATGTGTGCCAGCGTGACCTCTCGTGACCTTTACCCACGCTTTGATCCCAAATTGTGTTCAACTATCAACACTTGCAAAGCTTTAAAATCAGCCAATTACAATACACTGGTTACAAGTCACAAAGTCTGGAAATGCGCAGAAAATTCCAGACATTCACACAGAGAAGAGGTCAACTGTCTTTTGTGCTCCCACATGCTTCCTCGTAAAATTCTCAACATATGACACTGTAACATTATCACATGGACACAAGCTGGGAACGTTTGTCAAATTCCAACTGCCTGCGGACAAATCTCTAAGTATTATTACTATTGTTACATTATTTAAGTTGTACTATTGCTGTACTAATGACTCTTATCTAAATTTGGTAACACATCTTTGTTGTTCAATGAATACACTGAGTATCAAAGTAACAGAGGCAGGTCAACTACTCAGAAATGAATACCTATCTGTTAAAGAATACGTCTACCTTCTTAGAAAAGTGGGCAGACTAAACCAAAATTGTAAGAGTAATTCTGTTACTTTCCAAGAAACCAGCAACTTGGCAGGTATCAGGGGCACCTTTCAACACAGCTAACAAAAATAAACTTGACTGTAAACTAGATGGAACCATACAAAACAAAATATTGTACAATAAAACGGCACAAAGTGATTTAGCTAATGACACAAATCCAACTGTATTTATATTGCACTTGGACTGATGAAGATATTCCTTTTTGTTTTGCGCTGCATGACTCTTCTTTTATTAACTATGCACTACTGCCACCTGCAGACTCAAAGAAGTCCAATGAACTTCACTGAAAAAGTAAAATACATGTAGTATACATGTTGGACAAAAGAGGGCAGGAGAGGGTAGGACTGACTACAGGACGTTTACGTAACATTAGTTTTAGTGGGTTTTAGGTTAGGTATAATGTTTTATTCAGATACTTAGGCCTAAATGGCATCTGAAAAGTATTAATAAACAATGTAAAAATAGAAACAAGCCTCTTTCACATGTGACCTCTCTTTCTCTCTCTTGTTTTCTCTTCTCCCCTTCCTCTCCCTCTTTTTCCCTCTCTTCCCCACTCTTGGCCCTCTCTTTTCCTTCTCTTCTCCCCATTCTTCCTCTCTCCTCCTTTTCTTCTGCCTCGCTTCTCCCTCCCCTCTCCCCTTATTCTTCCTCTCTCCTCCTTTTCTTCTCCTTCTCTTCTCCCCCTCACTTCTCCCCCTCTATTCCCCCACTTCCCCCCCTTCTCCCTCTCTTCTCCCCCACTTTTCCCTCACTTCCCCTCACTTCTCCCCCTCTCCTCCCTCTCTCTTTCCCCTCCTCTCCCTCTCCTCCCTCTCTCCTCCTCCTCTCCTCCCTCAGAGCAGAGCTGGCCCACAGGTGGTCTGTGGAGGCCCTGACACTGCTGCTGATGTATGAGGTGAGGGAGGTGTCACTCTGGTCCACTTCTTGCTCTACAACACTCAGAGATGGCAAATTGTGACGTAGTGGCTAAGACATGATCCTGAAAGCAGTGACCCTGGGCTGGTCTAATTTACATTTCAGATTTTACATTTCAAATTTAACTCCACTCTAAATTTAAGTCAAAAACATTTAGTGAAGACTAAACGTGTGTTGCACAAAACACAAAGATCTTTTCCCAAAACTTGTTGGTAAAGTGTTCATGCAAATGGCAATAATACACATGCGATTTTGATTAGATTAGATGTGAAAGGCTATTTCTTTTCCAAAGATATTATTATTTTCCTGAATGTTTTTTTTTATTTGTTCTGTTGCCTAATAATAATTACAGAATTAAAGAAAATGTTTAAGAAATAAATGATTTTATTTTGGTGTAGGCCTTTATGTTGAATCTGCCGTGCATGTGTGGAAGTTTTTGGAGCATTATTATTACGCATTTATTATATTGTATTGTTATAATTGACAGTTTGTTATAGAGGTCAAATTATCACTAAATAATGTAGTCTAAACTGATCTATAGATTGCAGGTGACATGTTTTCAAAAGCAGAAAAAACATCTCTTCCATTGATCCTTGTGTTTTGGTTATAGAGAGGGAGATAGAGATGGTGGTGCAGAGGCCCACGTGTCTGTAGCTTCACATAAATAACTGTCTGCTGGATGTAAACACAGCGGTCATAACCCGAGCCATTTAAAACAACTGCACTGGGTGGGACCAGTACCTCTACGACTGCTGATACTGTGCCTTTGATCCAACTTTTATTCCCAAGACCTTGAAGCTCTCTGATTGGCTGAGATAGGATGAACATCGAGTTTCACAAAAAATAAACATGTGACCCAAACATTTTTTCTTTAAAATTATAAGTTAGTATAAGTAAGTTTATATCTTGAAATTTGGTTCCTTATTCTAATCCTTGTGTTCATCTTTTTAGCATTCATATACTACAACTTATAAATAAATTGTATTCATATTGCAGAATATACTAACTTCTATTTAAATATTATTATTTTGAAGCAACAATAAGTACATTTGACTAGTGAAATTATACATATTCATAAAGCCTTCATCAAGACCTGTTTAAAAATTCATTACAGTTGTATAGCCTTGAGCCTTTCAGCCTTTGAAACAATCTCTAAAGCCGTAAGTTTGTTTTTGTAATGACAAAGATGTCCAGTGATATCTCTCACAAACAACAGAGTGGGTGCTATTTGCCCCAGCGCTGTGTTATTGTGAAGAGGTGAGCAGATAGGAAAGGTTAGCTCCATGGCCCACACACAAACAATCCAAAAGACGTAAACGAGATACAAATATAGTTTTATATATGTACATTTTAGTCAAAAGGCACTTGGACATTCAGGCAGATGTAAAAATGCACAGCGTACTTAAAAAAGCAAGCCTTATCTTTGAACCAGCAAAGATCAACAAATGCATTTAAATAAAAATTTGTCGTACAGGAACGAAGGAGCGGAAACATTCCCTCCATTATTCCCACTCGGAAAAATGTCTATTGTAATGTCCCCTAAACGGGCAGCTTCAGTGTTTATGGTCCATGTAAAAAATTGGCATTTCAGGAGGCAGTGGTTCCACACAGTCTGGTTGTGTTGAGGATCTCCTTCAGGTCGCTGTCTGGTTTTCCTGCAACCATGAAAGGCCACGTCTGAAAAGAGAGAGATGGGAGAATGTGTTAATGTAGTCCCAGTTGTACAGATATTCAAACAGTAAAGAACATTTCGAAATTATGAAGACTAAATGGGTTTTTTTCAATACACATTTCTTAACACTGGGCCTACAATTTGAGTACCAGGCAAATGTAAAATATGGCCAATGTTTAAGTATTGTATTTTAGGCGAACTAAAAATAATATAACAAAGAAATTAAATAAAAGAACACAGTTAACAGAATTATTTATACTAAATCCACATGGATAATTATTTCTTAATCCTTAATTTTAATTAAAGACAAAAATAAATAAATAAAAACACAGCAAGTAACAAAAATGCGATTACTCACTAATTTAAAAATAGTGTTGAAAAATAAAGTTCTTGATTCATTTTGAGCGAACATTTGTGTATAGGCTGCTGTGTGTGCCATACGGTACATCGGTACACTCGTGCCTCCTGCGTGTCCTACTGTTTGGATGTAAGATACTATGGGATGCACAGTATGGGAAGCTGCAACTAAACCGGGTTGTGAAAGTCGGAATAAAAGGAGTTATATAAAAAATATATAATTAAAATGATATATATTTTTAAAAAAAAATCAATACCAGGTTGACCGGGTGGATATATCCGTTTTCATACTTGTCGTTGGCCAGTATCTGTCGGAGGTGAGCGATGTAGCTGGAAGCGAGCCGCAGCGTGTCCAGTTTGGAGAGTTTAGTGTCAGGAGGGACCCAGGGCAGGGAGGTCTTGAGGCGGGAGAAGGCTTTGGACAGGACGCGCATCCTCGCCCGCTCCCGTGCGTTAGCTGCGTTCCTCTGCACCTGCTTCCCCTCCTGTGGGGCACCTTTGGTCGCAGATTTCCGTGACGAGGTTTTCCTTCTCTTCCCCAGCGTACCGCTCTGCTCCTCGGCGGAGCATGCGCCCTCGCAGTTCGAGCTCTCCTCGGTGCTCTCGTTGGAGTCTTTACCGGAGGAGCCAAACTTTAGGATGCCGTCTAGGAGCTCGTCGTCGACATCGCTGAGAGAGCCAGTGGACATGATGGACGGTCTCCCGGAGCGGGTTAACGCATGAGAGCAGCGGGTCTCCCGGAGCGGCTTAACACATGAGAGTAGAGGAGCTGGAGGGGCAGCAGGAGATAAAGATGACCACTGGGCTGTGAACTTTCATGTACCGTGAACACATCACGGTTTAGTAGCTTTATGTTTAAGCGAGAGGGCGTTTCTGCTGGGAGGAGACTTGTGGTCCAGGCTTCCTCTCATCTGGCAAAGGGGTGAACTGATTTTCAATAAGGTCTATTACCAGCTTAGAATTTAAGGCTATATTGTACAAAGTTTACCAAAACACAGTAAACAGCTACAAAGTTTTAATATGAACTCATCCAATCCAGCTACAACAAATTTTAATAGTTTTATTTAACCATAACCCTATTATTTTTATTTTAACATTACACAAAAAAGGCAAAAAAAATTAAACAAAAAATATAACTTTCTCACAGCCCACCCCTCTCTCTATACCCCAACTTCCAATCAAGCTAAACTATTCAAAAACAACCAAACGGTGCCCATATCTCCTCAAAGTCCTGCTGCGTCCCCCTCACAGATGGAAGATCTCTGTGCAGTAGAATAGTTCATTAGGCCAGTTTGCCTGAACAGGAGCAGAGGATTTTCAGTTCTTTAAAATCCCATGACCATAACTTTACCCGGCACAATGTAACACCTAACGTGCAGAATGAGCACAAATAACCTTGAGGTGTCCCATTCTGTTACTTTTTGAGAGAATTGTGACACCACTGATTTCTCTCACTCATTAATCTAGATCATTAAAGCTCCACTCTGAGTGCCCATGTAACTTTCAGCACGTCCAGCCCGTTAGCAGAGCTGAGTGCAGCCCAGGGGGGTCAGGTCTCACAAACTGGCGCCTCTGTCCCCTCTGATGAAATAGATACGCAGCACCCAAAATCCCCTGTTTGGCCTTCCTCTTCATTCCACACTGATGCTCAGCTCCGGCCTGGTCCCCAAGTCCAAACAACACCAGCAGAGAGGGAGGCCTTAAGACAGGGCTTTACAATGAAACAGAACACTCAGATCTGCCGTGTTTAGTCAAAAACTCTTTATCTGTGGTATGTCTAACAATAATACAGATTTATAGTGAATTTAGTTTCGTGCAGAGTACTATTAGAGCTATATTTCTTCATCTCATGTTAAATAAGTCACATGTTTGCCTTCTGAATGTATAAGGCTGATCTTGTCTGTGGGATGTATGCGCCTACGCAGCTCAAGTCTGTGCAGTGATAAGAGGTGTGTCTCTGGAGGGTTGACCTCCGACCTCGCAGTTCCGGTGTCTTCTAAACAGGCTACGGTCCTGCTTTTTCTTCCACGCCACGATGCCGTAAAATGGATAAACACATTGTCATTGGTGCACTGTATTTGTAAACCACAGTACTTTGAAGAAAAAAAAAACGACTAAACTAAAATCCCTTGTTTGAAAAGGGATGGTTTGGGAGATGCTCAGAGGGACATAGGGAAACATGGGGGATTCTTCTTGTTTCGTGGGTGGGCTCTGAATCAAAGGACTTAGCGGAAAAGTAATAATAGACTCTGCTAGATTAATGAAGTCTATTGAGATATATGACTTTAAGATTAGGCAAAAGTCCGAGAGGGAGGGCGTGTGTAAACTAGAATTTACTGTTACTACAGTTTGGATGGAAATATGGTTCCAATAGTTATCGTGGGACTACAGAAGTCAATGGGAAAGCTCTGCAGTGCCACCATGACAAAAAGCAACAGGTGGAGAGGGGGGGAGTGAGAATGGAGAAAGACAAAAGCAAGGGTCCCCAGCAGTTATGGAGGGACATTTTGCTAATTAGCCGCTTAAGGGTCGTAGGTCAGGCTGGTTTGTGTGATGTCACCACTAAGGGACGGGTTCCAGATGTTGTTCACACGGCCACCGAAGAGGACACCTGATGCCATGGATCACTAACGTTTCACATGGAAACTGTTTGGAGAAATATAATAAAAAATCAAATGCAACTATGTGACATTTTTATCTGGAAGGGCATCTGATATAATGTTGTTACGCTTTACACAAATTGTAAACTATTTTTTTTTTTTTTTTTTATGGAATGTACTCCACTCTGCTTTACATTGGATATATTATTCACCCCCTTGGACACATTCAAGTGTCTTGCTCAACAACACAATGGCAAAATGCAGTGATCAGAGCTGGAGTCAAACTGCCAACATCCTAGTGCAATCACTTGCCTATTGCCTGTTATACAAGATGTTGTTTTAGGTTGTTTTTTATGATTTCTATACAAAGGAGTTGGCTACCAACTAGTGTAAACACATGACATGAATAATTTGGTAGCCACATTTTTGTAAGATTTAAAGGGGGAAATCTGAAATGTTCAAATGGGGCTTAAGGGTGAGAAAAACATCATTCGTCTCTGTCCAAGCTCCAGTTGTCTGTCCCTTATCACATCCACACTCCCCCTCACCATAGCAGACTCTTTGTGCACTTTTACCACAGTAAAGTCTCAGCTCAGTTCAAGTACCTCTGAACACAGCCTAGAGGAACACAAGTGAACGAGAGGTTGCTCAAAGTGCAAAGATACAGGAAGTCAGGAAGTTCAGGCAGACAGGCTAGACAATAAGAGAGAATTATGAACATCTTTATGGGAGTAGTTCATATGATATTATTTTTCAAAAACATCTCAGTGCTTTGATATTTGTGACAGGGACATCCGGGGGCAGACTGCATCAAAATAAGACAGATTTTATGTCACTTTGCAGGTTAATGACCTGGAAGTCTTGTCCCTACGTTAGAGTGAGGGAGTTACTCTGGAAAACCCAAGTCTCAACCAATCATATTACATTATATATTTTATCATATTACATTATATGACCATGAAACTGCCTGTGTAAAAATATCAATATAGAGTGTATTATTATTAAGACATAAATCCTGTAATTCTGTAAAACCAAGCTTAAACATGTGCTTACAATTATAGATTTAAAAAATTCAGGGTGTATTACATGTGTATTACATGACAAACTGATATCTGAAAAGTGCAGATGGTGCTGTTGCGTAATATGACAAGTAATTTATGTTAAATCATTAAAGAGAAACAATAACAATAGTTCCTCAACACGACTTTCCTTTATTATAAGTTTGAACTGACAATAAGCTTCATGTGTGGCCAGTTGCAGCTACTACATAAGTAATATTCTTTTTGTAGATATTAGCACAGATATGGGCCGTCTGTGTTTAGGCCAATAGGCCAGTCCTGGTTTCTGAGTTTTCGTCTGGTCTCTGTCACCCTGATGATGGCTGATGGTGGATAAACAGAGATGGGAGAGGAGGACTGCATCTGTCCCAAGTAGTTCCGCCCACATGTTTGTCTGGGCTCCAAATCCTTCATTTAGTCCACTCCTGTCTGTCCAGAACCATGGCTCTGGTCCTGATCTGGTCCTGGTCTGGTCAGTCAAAACACAGAAAACACCCACCAAAGTTTTCTGCTCTCTCTGTTGAAGCTGCACATGCAAACCAAAGTAGCAAATCCTTGATAAATGGAGAAAGGTGTGTCAGTATAACTTCATGGCGAAAGCATGCAATCTGTATTTTTTGCATGTGATTTTATTTATTGATTTATTTAATGAGCTGCCAAAATCCCCCAAAACAGATTACAGCTTTTTAAAATAAATCCTTCAAAATGTGTATAACATGACAATATGCCTACTATCTCACATTTACCACACCTAGTTATCTCCCTGAGTCTCTTTGCACCTGATCAGTCAGACTGTTGTTGTTAGAAGAAGAGCTGGTGATGGACTGTGCTGCGCTCTGATTGGCTGGATTACACTGAGCTCTTTGATCTTCTTCCTCCTCATTAGTCTATGGGGAAGACTCATGTTTGAGACTGGGGTGTGCACGGACACATATTTACATACTCTACTACTTTTTTTATTTTGATAAGTATTTTTTGGTCTGACTAGTTGATATTTTAAGTCACTAAAGACCTATTAGTGACACATCAGACTGCAGATATTAAAGGGTATTAAAGGTGTTTGCCCAGGGCCCAATGCAGAGAGGGGCCCTCACAAAGTCTATAATGTGCATTTTTCATTAGACAGCATGTAGTGTGGGTTCACCAAGATGATTTGTACCCAAGGCCCTGAATTTAATGCTACACCCCTGCCTGGGCCATATAGCAAAATATCTCTCTATGCCTCTTTCTGTCTGGAACCTGGAACTTCTTGCAATTGTCCCTATCCAGGCAACTAAACAGCAACAACAAAAATATGAACTAACCTGACTTGAAAAATTGCAATTGGATGATCATTTATCTGAACACAATAAGCAAAAATGTGCAAGCTATTTTTTTGTTATTTCTCACATCTTTTGGCAGTTGAGAGTTGACTCTTGCATCATATCTGCACTATCTCTTCTCTATGTTAGCTCATTCTGTTCACTCAAAGAAGCACACATATATTATCTGTAAAGCTGGATGCCATTCACTAGTAACTACCACAGCTCGTGGTGCAATGAGAGCCAGGCTTTATCAAACTGCAGCCCAGATAGGAGCAGCCTCCACGTCGGCTTGCATATACAACTGTTTTCCATATTTTTGTGCAAGAGAGGGATCACTGTTCTGTGTCTAACTGAACAAACTCCAGGCTCATATGAGATACACCATAACCTGATAGGCAGAAATGTGTTGACTGGTTCCACTGTAGGGAGACCTCTGCATTACGCATATCCAACACTCCCCATGCCCACAGGGAACCCTCGCCCCCACTGCACCCCCGGAATGGTGCCTCCATCCGGGCTAGTCTCCTCACACTCCTCCTTGGAGGAGTGGGTTATGATGCACAGGGAGGGAGCTAGTACAAACAGAAAGATTGACTTGTACATGAGGTCTGCTTTAGTAAACCCTCACATACTAACATAGAGTGACAGATATAATTCGTACTGTAAACATCTCCCACACATGTAATATTAACACTGAAAACATGCGCTGGGATTTGTCAAGTCATACTGACACTAGGCTGTTTTAAAGTAATGCAAATAATGTTTTCTAATGTTCTATGAATATGTCTATAGTTCACATTTTCTGTTACTAATGAAAGAAACTGTAACTAGTAGTGGTAGTGTCAATACGCTATAGTAGTTGGAGTAGAGCAGTAGTCAGAGATTAGTACCATTGTAACAGTGGTGGAATGCAAAGAAGTAAAAGTAGTAAAGTACTGTACTTAATTATAAATCTGTGGTATCTGCACTTTACTTAAGTAGTTTTTAAAATGTATACTTTTTACTGTTACTTCACTACATTTGAGAGCAGGTACGGTATCTGTACTTTCTACTCCACTCCAACTGGACTGAAAAGTATTTTTGCAAGAGAGACCTGCTGAAAAGACTAAGGGGTTTATTTTCATTATGTTTGTGGTTTGAGCAAACAAAAATATACAAATATACAAATTTAAAAAAGTAGGAAAAAACTATCAATTCATTTTTTTTTGTTGAGTAGAATTCAGCACAAATCTTTATCAAAATCAGTACATTTGAAGCTTTTCAAAATCTGTGTGAAATGCTAGAGTGTCTGTATTTTACTTTTATAAATAAATGGTGTATTTATTCCACCACTGCATTGTAGCAATAACTGCAATTATATTTATAGTAGCTAATGTCTTGATAGTAATTCTATTCTATTCTTTTTTTTTTTTTGCCTTTTTTTTTTTTTTTTTACTTTTTAATGCTAGGTTAAAATTGTGCTGTAAATTGCTTGTGTAAAGTTTTTAGTACTTTGAAAAACATGAACTTTTGTAGTCAATAAATTTATCAGTTAATAACATGTATTTGTTGTGTAATAGTCACTATAAATAACACACAAGTGTTATTGCGTTATTGAGATTTTGACAAAAAGTTCCATTAATAACAAATTATGTAGGAGATCCAGTTCCAAATATTTTCTTTCATGATTAAAGTGAAAAATGTGTGAGGAATAGCAAACATAGACTTATATAGTTTATAAGTAGTAGATTTATCTGACCCAAGCGGCACTCCTCTTATTTCATCCTAATCTGTGTTTGTGTGTATCAGTTCTCCCTGGGGATCGCAGCTACCGGACACAGACAGGAGGTGAGGAAGAGGTGAGATGAAGGTCCTGATAAAAGTGCCCCTAATGCCCATAGTAACCCTCCGGAGACGCCCCAAACCTGCCTAAAGCCCAGCACAGGGGCAGGAAGTGGACACGTGTGCGTATGGTGTGCTAGCTCATTAGTGAGTGTGTGTGTTTGTTGGTGCGGCTTTAGTGTGGTCACAGGTTTGTTTGTGAGACTTAGCTCCGAGGCCAAGACTGTCCACTCAGAGGCAGCGGGCAGACACAACATAGACCTGACATCACTAGATACTCTAAACTTGCCTTAATCCACCATCCTACGGCTTTTTATAAATAATTGTGTTCATTTTCAGTCATGTTTGATCATTTCAGATGGAGGACTTATAATCTAGTCTAGATAAGTCTAGATTCACTGTTTTTGAAAACAGAAAGTATACATATAAATGTTGAACTAAATCATTATTTCATGTGCATAGGCTCATTAATTACAAAGCTATTAACCATAAACCAAGTAAAAAAAAGAGATTCCACACGAACACAAATTGTTTTGATAACCACACAAATGTAAAATGCAACTCTTTATAAAATTAGACAGAAATAACCTGCACAACAGATTTTTTTGCATATGTAAAAAAGCAATAAAATCATGACCAATTTAAATTAATACTGTGCTTTGATTGATTGTTGGGAGTATAATTGACGGAGTAGACTTAGACTTGGACAAACTTTATTGATCCACAAGAGAAATTATTCGGACTAAATACTGTGTGTTAGCACAAGATTCTAGTGCAGATGTTCCCTTTGCCTGGCAGATGGTTATTTTGCTGAAAAAGTAATAAAACTCTTGCTTGCCTTTAGTCAGCCAAAAATCTGAAGCTGGCCATAAAAGGTTGATGGTTAAGATTTGGATCTTTCCATTATTTCTTTGGACATTTCACCTTCTTTGCCTTGTCTGAAATTATTATGATCAGTCGAGTTAAGGTTAGTTAAGGTTATCTCATCACAGCTATTCATAGGTTTCTGAGTGATGAAAAATTAGCACCATTGCCATGGAAATTAATAATTTAAGTAGAAAAATGTATAAAAGTGCTGAAAATGCCATGTATAAATATGAAGGTGAACCCATGAATACTTAAATACTTTTTTAGGTGAAAAATGGTGTACACATCCATCAGGTAGCGGTGGGCCTTATCTGTGGGGTGTCCCCCTGGTTTCTAATTAAAGATAATAAACTTCAGGATCATTTCTCTAAAGCTCCAAACTCAGCGTCAGCTCTGTCCTTTTTCTCACTCATACACACACACTCTGCGGAGGCCACACACGCCTCTTCAAAGCTCCAGGTGTGTGGAGAGATGTTTTACACAGCACTGAATGGTATAAATATAAGTCAAAGAGGAGTGTGAAAGGGCATGCTGCAGCAAACTATTCAG
Organism: Odontamblyopus rebecca; assembly: GCA_030686955.1. NCBI lineage: Eukaryota > Metazoa > Chordata > Actinopteri > Gobiiformes > Gobiidae > Odontamblyopus > Odontamblyopus rebecca. Next base: position 18,674,932 of record CM060673.1, read on the forward strand.
AGAAGAAGAGCGGGAGGGGACAGAGGGAAAGAGAACAAAAATTCACAGGCATTCTCTGATGTGGAACATGACATTTTTAATTGACCTGAACAGTAAAACAGTCTGTAAGTATTAGCACTGTGATTGTAAGATGTCTGTGCCTTGGGGCTGAAGATGCAGTAATATGATTTGACTCGGCATGACTCCTTGTGGTTTGGGATAACTAAAAAGCCTAATTTAGGGGTGTGAGTTGACTATGCTGATGTATTATTAGAGTTTGCAGTATCTGTCAAGTAGTCCTATTTATAGTATAATTATATATAAATGAATATGTGGTTATTTTATTGTATATTGTTTTGTCAGTACCACCACAGGTCTTTGTTTTTGAGCAACAATGACTTTACTATCCCACTGAGGAACTGGCCTTAACCTTACTGGACACAGACAAGTTTATCTGGATATGGACGATGTCTAATGTGAACGCTCAGAACCTCCAGAATTCTCTTTTTGAGCTGCAAGAACTGGCAACCCAAAGTGAGTAGGTCATCCTGCTTTCTGATTGGATAAGTGTCTTCAGAACCAAAACATTAAATGACAATATAAACAACTTGGCCATCATGTCCAGTGTTTTTGTAATTAAGAATAAATCAACTTTACAATTGTTATCAGTAAAATAAATATTTGATTTGAACATGTTTATTCATATCAGGGCACATAAATAGATCATGTTTATGAAATTTGAACTAAGAATGCAACATATTCCCCCTTTAATACCAAATATTATACACAATTTAATACATCTCTGCCACACACTGTTGTTTTCCACTCACAAACAAAGATATTTATTTAGCTTTGAGACACAAAGTCTATGAGTATGTTTTTTATTGAGCAAGAAGATAAAAAGGTGGTTCTGCTTTGTGTCCATTAGAGCTAAAATGTCCAGAAGAGCGTCTGATGAAATGGAGTAAACTGTTGTGGTTATCTCCTGTGGGCGGCTTCAGGGATAGAGCAAGGGAGAGCACAGTGCAAACTCACAAATACTACCTCACGCACACACACACCCACACACACTGTAGTGCTACTCGTGGTACTGCCCAGGTCTGTATTTACTCCTAACCATAACACAGTCGGCAGATAATGGCTGATGGGACCGTTGTAAAAAGAACCTGGCACAAGTCTATTTGGACAACCCCCTTCTGTGCTCCATTCTGTTTTATAGCTCCTGTTCATTCAGATACCAGTCACAGAGAAAACCAAGCAATGAATACTGTATTTTTCTATTCCTAATATGTATTGTGTTTATTTTGGCATGCATGGACTGTCTTATCTGCAATAAAGCAAAAGCAGCAACTTGTTTTCCCTTCAAACAAGTATCCATGTTTGCCTTAGATACAAAATGCTTGTCCAAACATGTTAAAAACCAAACCAAGAAGAGGAAGATAAACAGAGAACAAAGTAAGAGCATTAATCACATTGATTACTACCCATAATAGGTGAGGTTACATGAGGTCTGAGTCATTATATAATTAGTGATAAGAATATTATTATTATTATTATTATCGCAACTGCTTGAAAATATCGTGCACGATTTCACTTTTCTGGCAAAGGATCTGCCACCTGCTTTTTTGGCTTTGTCTGGAATGTTCCACAGTGTGCATTATCTTCATGGAGACAAGCAGGTGATGCCATCAGTTCAAGTTATAGATCTGTAGAGAGGTAACAGTTAAAGTACATTTTTCCATGAGTTTCATGCTATAATGTCTCCATGGAGACAAGCAGGAGGGTGAATCCCTGTCCAGAAAATGTACATATTTGCACCTTTAAAATGTGAATGTAAGTTACCCTGTTCTATTGGTTCATTTGGCTCTACACCTGTAGCAGAAAAACTGTGGCTTTCTGCAGAAACACTGAAACTTCTCTAATATTTTGTTGAATTGCTTTACTATTATGTTGTTTGTTGTTACATTTAGGTAGCCTCACATAGCAGGTGCTGCTCTTTTCATCTCCAAATTTACGCCAAAAGCCTAAATTGTCACTGAGACCCTCTGTAGGTTTGCTCACTGATAACTGCTAACTGATTATTTTCAATAAACAATAAACTACTCATATACTGATACAAAGCAGAACTAAAGATGGAAGTTCTGCTGGAACTAATATGACACAAGCCAACAGCTAACTGAGCCTTTAGCCTGTGGGCATGGGTGACACGCAGTGGGTGGGTGGCTCACTGCTGTAGGTTTGTGGAGTACACTGTAGCTGATGAGCTGGAGTGAAGCCTACCTAAAACACAGTGAAGATGTACAAGCAAGTGTAATTGAAGCTGTATCCGAAGTCTTCACAGATCAGACTGCACTTGTAAAACAGCTCATATACAAATTGTACCCAGGCTGGTTTAAGTTGTTTCACCGAGGATCTCCTAAGCTTTAAAAGTCCGGAAACAATACAACAGATAACTTGAGCAAACTCCCTGAACTCTGAAGGAGGACATGGCCAGCCCGTGTTTTATATCTCCACACAATATATCTGACATGGCTTTATGGGCTTTTTCTTTAATGACTTCCTGTACCCAAAGAGCCTCCAACATCGAGAATTAAGATCTTCCTAAATTCTTTGTGTTTTGTGTCTTTGAACTGCTCCTGAACTATTCCTGTTCTGTTTTCCCATGCGCTCACACTGGGGCGGCCTCTTCATGGATGTGCAGTGCTTATATTGTCATTTGGAGCGACTGTAAAGTAAATGCCTCTTGAACATGAAGTATATGACCGTGTTCGCGTATTGCTTTGTGAACTTTACTGTGTTTTTTGCATGGCTAAGATGGGGTTACTAATGAGCCAATGTTCGGATGATGAAGCCTTTTTCCAAGAATCTTTTCTCCCAAACGCCCGTGGCCTTTGGATGACTCCCCAAGGAGACCATTAATTCAGATATCAGTGTGAGTGTGTGTGTGGGCATGTGTTTGTGTACAACTGAAGAAATTCCAGTTAGTTTTGTAGTGTTGTAGATCACAGACATAATAATTAGCAATTATCAAGCTATGTCCATTAATGGGGACATTTTATGCAGTAGACAAATTGGAGGGGACTGAAAGAGCACAGGAACCGTCCCTCTTCCTATCATCTGTCTGCACCCCGGCCCCTGTCTGCTCCCCAAAACATCCTTCTGTGTCATCACCCCCACCCCCGCTCCACCTCCACTCCACCTCCGCTCCACCTCTCCTCAGACCCTACAGCCAAAGGCCCTGGGGTTTTACACTCACATAAAAGTCACTGATCATTCTGTTTATTTTGTTGTATTAATGTGATGATGTATGCTCAAGTATTTGCAGAGCTCTCCATTACGTATACATATATTTATTATCTCACTGTGTGTGTTATAATCACAAATATTTGTCTCCATGCATAATATATCAGTAATCTCTATATCTGCTAATACAACTAGCACATTTATTTTTAAGTCTAGTGATGTGAACCCTTGAGCAAGACACTTTTCCCTCATCACTCCAACATTGTTTTGGTTTGCCCCTGGGCATCTGTGTCTACACAAGTTGCACCAACCAGAATACTGTACATCCAATCAGCTGATACCAAGCCTATGATGTGGAACAGAGAATCTGTCAGTTTTAGAAACTCCATTCATTAATATGCACACTTCAGCGACACTGATGCATGTGGGCCCTGATATGAGTTGCACCTTATCTCACTGTGTATTCAGGTGTGTAATTGAACTACTCTGTGATATCTCCCCCTCATGATGCATTCACTGACCAAAAGTCTATAGTTTTCCTCTCCGGTCATAGGTGACTTACAGGCGCGCTCTTGAGCTGCAGCCGTTTGTTTTGGGAGCGCTCTGTTTCAGTGACAGAGGAAGAGTCCACTCCACAAAGATTACTCCAGCTCATTCTCTGTCCAAACAGTGCAGTGTGTCTGAGCCCCAGGGACACACAGAATCATTTTGTTTGTTCAACTCTGTCAATGACTGTTTTCAGAATGTACTTTGTGTAATTGGAAAAGCCTTGAAGTGATCTCATCTGAAGATGAAAAGTAAACTAACTCACTCTTTTCTTTCTCTTCTGGCCAGTTGATTAAATAAAATGAATTGTTTTCTGAACAGCTAAAATATAACACACACCTTGTGTTGTAGCATTTTTGTGCTTTTATCTCAAATTATATCTAAACATGTATATGTAGAAAGTGAGGAGATCCAAATCCCAAAAATGACTGTATGCTTATCTGGCTTTAATTTGACCAGTGACAGATTAGTAAAAACAGCAGGTGCTCTGGGTGCTAAATGTGTAAAGATAATTTTGAAGGCGACGTCATCATTTTCGGACTAGTCTAAACATAGCTTTTGGCTGAGTAGCATAACATTTGTGCAGGTGTGTTAATATTAGGCCAGTAAATCTTGTGTGATGAGTGCAGCCGTGATAATCCCTCTGTCTTCTCTTGGCCTCAGCAGCCCTAATGAAGTGATGCAGACTGGACATCCAAATCTTCACAGTGATTCCTTTCATTCTTTAGTGTTTAGTCTTGATAGTCTTTTACAGGCAACCCATGCATGTTTTTTTATATATATATATACAATACACTTTGTACTATGGGACAAACTGCACACTATATTCACCAACTCTGCCTTCTGGAAATTTTTCTCAGCTGGTGATCCTGTATGTGGCCCAATAGTGGCAAAGTGAGTACATTTAAATTATTTATTTTAGAATATTTAAGATGATGTATTTCTTACACCAAGTCATAGACAAGTTCAAAGTCAAATTCAAACATCATATTGGTCAAAGGGATTCCTCAGCATTTGTAGTTTCCTGCCTTATCCAAAAGTCTTACCTGTTCTAGCCCTGTGTGTGAGCCTGTGTGCCCTGCAATGTGACCGACTGGTCCCTGTGTTATAAACACGCGGGCTGTTCCCACGTCTCTGTTTACACTGAGAGACCCCAGAGAAGAGCTACGACAGCACTGGATTCCCTCTGTACCGCACACTCACACAACCTCCATCTCTGTCCCATATACACTGACACTTACCATTTTATTTACACTCAGAGTGATGCAGTTGCATGACATTGGAAAAGTCATACTAAAGGAGACATAGTATGTTGTTGTTTTTTCAGGTATTTAACAAATGCAAATCATGACTTTACATTTTGTTCACAAGTGACTATGTTCAAAACTGCAGAACTGAGAAGCCCCGCCTCTGTACAGTGGCATTTCACTGTTGATAGCAGCAGATTTTACATTTTATGTTCAAGGCATACCTTCAACATAAAAATAATAAATTTTTAAGCCTACAAATATTACTTTCTTTTTTTTTATATAATTGCAATTGAGTACAGGGCAGTGGTGGAGATGAAGGGTAGGCTCATTTTCTGAGCACTCAACTATCAAATGCAGAGCAATGCAGAATTGGGTTCATATTCATGAGTCAATAAAAATACTACTCTAAAAGTCAATTTAACATTTTTTCCCCTTTAAGACATGATTAATATTGTGAGACTTTCTTATAAAAACTGTAATAGTAAACTATACATTATTTTATTAACAGGACTCTAAAATACAGCCCAGAATGACAACTTCACCCACTGATTAAAATATACAGTTTAAAATAATGAATACAGTGGGATACAGTGTTGTGTCGAAGTGGAACTGTAGTATATTACTAAACCTTAAGTCTAAGTTACAAGAAATGTTGTTTTAGTATTGAATCCATAAACATAGCCCCATAATGATGCTCTCTTTTACTATTATAAAACAAACAGTATCTGCTTTTATATTTAGTATATCCCATTTTTGTTCCCACCCTTGTCTAACAATAAAAAGTATTCAATGCTTCAGCAGCCCTTCCCTGTTCTCATCAAACCCTGAAACATTTACAACACTCCAGTGAAGTCTATGAGACGCTTCAGTGTGGATCTTAAGTCCACTTGATTTAGACGTGTGATGTGCACCCAACATAAACATGCACAGCACTTCTGATAAACATGCAGAGTTTATGGGCAGAGGTGAGGTCAGGCACTACCTCTGCTCTATGACTTTAAACTATTATTTTTATTGATTTTATATAATACATCATTCATGCTAGAAATACACGATGGTCATGTTACTATTGCTCGCCAGCTGATTGGTTGAATTATGATTAATGGTTTGTGTAGTGGCACAGTATTTTTCACTTTTATCATGCTAACGTGTTACCAATGCACACAACTGCCATGCATTTCATGTCTTTTATCAAGAAAATGTTTTAGATTCCAGATCACATCTATTTGTCATACAGTGTTGCAAAATATAATAGTACATTGAATAAACAAGAATATTTCATGAGTTACTTTGTAAACTTGTAATCACACAATCCCACTAACAGACAAAATTTGTACTCAATTGTTAATCTGCCTTGAGGGATACTGTCTTCCTTTCATGTTTTCAGCATAGAATCACAACACTAAATCAATTATTATATTCACTAACAAATTTATAACAGTTCTTTTTAGGTTGTATTCATGCAGATTTGGTTCTGGTTTGAGTTCTGATGTAGACTTGATTTGGTCCTTTTCTAGTGCTGTTTTAGTTCTCTTGTAGTTCAAGTTTAGTGATGAGTTTAGTCCAAGTTTTAAAGTGGTTTGTATGCAGGTGTGATCTCTTGCTATTTTCATCCTCAAAACTTATCTAAAAATGTAATGGTCTTTTGATCCCTTGGCTGCAATGGGTATAGAGTATCTGTGCAGGGCGATAATCTGCATTATATAGACTATTCCTTATTGGCTCATGCATAAAAATATCTGGCTTTTTCCCTGATCCACTATTTCTCCTCTGCACTTAGACTCAGATAGGGGAGCTCCCTGTGATGGACGTGTATTTACCCAAAGACATATCTGACTGTATTAAGGCCTAAGTGCTCACATCTGTGTGTTTACATGGCACGTCTTATGACCTAATGAGAAGAAGAGCATTGTTCCCCTGGGAAGTCCCTGCTCCAACCGAATCGGACTATAAACATACTCCTGCACACTGAGTCGGCCACATCACCACACACACACACACGATAACTTACACTAAAACAAACCTGTGTAGTAAACATCCTAGGACATCCCAACAAGACTCAAGTGCAGAGCAGATGGGAATAGCGCTGCCAGGATATATTTCACTATGAGAAGCCTGGGAGGATCCAACAGCAATATGGTAACCATGGGAGGATGAACAATAACAAAGGCTGAATCATAAAGAAGTTATTTTGTGTTTTATTAGAGGGTGATTCAGCCCAGAGAAGTGGCCCAATTAGAAGAGCACATCAAATCCCATCCCACAGCGCTAAGTAGACAACAATTACAAACAACTTGAAAATATTTGTGAAGGTGCACAATACATCTCCGTGGAGACAAGCAAGGTCCGTCACCTAGTCTCTAGATAAAATGTGATGTTTGGCCTATATTGTGCTCTTAAACCAAAATCTGTTTTTCTCAAGCCTAAATCCCATGAACATGTGTCACTTTTATAAACTAAATGGTGCACTGTGTAAATCATGGCACATTGTGTAAATCTTGGCTGACACTTTGGAACAGCATCCATTGACTAACTTCATTCATGAGTCACACAGCGGCTGTGTATTATCTCATTGATAGTGCAAACATTCACAGACTCCTGAACTACAGGCTTGCGCATTTGTCTATTGTATTTTTTCCCCTCAGAAGTGTCCACTAACCAGGTGTGCTCCCCTTTATTACTGACCATAAGAATCCACATGGGATCTGTCAATGTAAAACAAGCACATGCAATATTTGAGTGCAGCATAAAACGACAATTAACCTAACCAATACATAAACTATCAACAATGACTCCATTCTTGCTTTGCTGCTTTTTATGTGTGCAATGTGCTTATCTGAAGCAGATTTGTATACTCCTAAATCTGCACTACTGTATTACTCCACAAGATGGCAGTGTTGTATTACATGTTATAATCTGGTCTAATTTAAACGGAAATTTCAGTAAAATATGGCTTAGTGCCTTAGTAAATATATTATACATAGGCTGTGTATTATATGTAAGCCTACAGCATTTTCGCTAAATGGTTTTGATTAGTTGAGGAGGGAAAGAAACTTTATACGTAAACGGAAGTGCGTGTTTTTTATTTTGGAGGAAAACCGGAAACACTGCTGCGTCCACAGAAAAAGGGGTTTGGACACAATTCTTCTTTTTAGATGAATCATAAATGCAATACAGCGGGAATACACGGACAGAAAAAATCTAATATGGCAAATCTATTGTTAGATATGATCTGTTGTGTGAAGCCGGAAGAACCGTTTAGCTTGCTACGCTAATCACTTTTCATTCATTATTGTGTAGCTACTTCTTTGTTAATGGCTAATGGGTACAAGACAATATTTATCAATACTATAACGACAGCCAGAGGCAACCTGTGTTTTGTGTCTTGTGTTGCATTCATTTATAGCTTTGGGGTTGGCATTATAAAGTTTAAACAGAAACAGAAGACGGAGAGGGTTTGTAATGCTAGCACAGCTCTTGGCTAACAGATCTTTTGAGAAGCTTCTGCTTAGCCCTGCATCTGAAACTACAAAGTAGAGCACCACACAGATCATTCACCTGACCTAACTTAAAGACATTAGAACGTTTTTACTTTTTCTACAGCTCACCCTACTTTATTTATTGCCTGCAGTCTGTCAGTTTAAACTAATGGTCTCCATAGCATCTTGTATTGTTTGTATTGCCACTGCCAGGTGGTGAGCCATCAGGAGACATCCCTTTAAGTGTACTGTGCTACACTTTAATGGTACATTATGGTGCTATAAGTTGTTAATGCCTTAAACCTGTAGGGAAAACTGTCATATTTACTATCATTATTATATGATTTAATCTAAATAATAATAATTCTGTCTGTGTCTCTATTTGTGAGAAATTAACTGTAAATTAACACATAGTTTTGACTTGCAGCTTGTGACATCTCTGAGTTCAGTGATGGTGGAGGGAGTCATGATGAGACTGTGAGACGTCACCTTCTGCCCCTATTCTGTGCTGCACACTTCCTGATGGATTCCACCAATGATGTGGCGCTGGATATTATTGTGAGCAACGTGGTGGCTACGTTTAGAACCAGGTGTCATCTAAATTTGCGCACCATTGCTTTAGAGGGAAATAATGTCATCTATAAGCCTGAAGTTGGGGTAGGTGATCCCATAATTGATAAATAAATAATTTATGATGGCATATATATTTAAACTGGAAGTTTGTTTCAGAAAGTGCTTATGAAGCTCCGTAAACCCAAGATAACAGCCTCAATATGGTCATCTGGGAAAATAATCTGCACTGGTGCAACAAGGTTTGGGGCACTTCTTCTTTCTCCAGGCCATGTAGTAAGTTAAAACATGTGTTTACTGTTGGATTTGTCATTTCCCTAGTGAAGTGGAAGCCAAGTTGGGTGCTCGAAGGTTAGCCCGTTGTTTACAGAAACTTGGCTTTAAGGTAGTATTTTATTGTGATATTATAATGTAAATGAACTATTTGTATCAAAATCCAAATTAAATGTACCTCTGTGTCTGTGGCCTATTCAGGTGAGGTTTTCAGCCTTCAAGGTTGTCAATGTTTTGGCAGTTTGCTCGATGCCCTTTGCCGTGCATCTCGTAGACTTTACTAAGAAGAACAGGCCCATTGCAAGGTATGTTGCAACTTTTACTGTGCTCTGATTTTTCATGATCAGCAGAAACTCAGTGCGTACTTTTCCATAATAACCTAATGTTAATCATCAATGAGTTGTTAAAATCATCATGCATTACATACCACGGCTCGGATTGAGTGCCCTCTTGTGGACACTTATATAAGTTTTAACCAACTTCTTAGCTACCTTTCTGTATTTATTATATTTCTGCAGAGTTGCCATGCCAAAATTGACCCCCTCAAAAAAAGATGGTGTGTCTCAAGGGGCAATCCAGGGTACAAACTAAGAAACAATCAGAACCCGTATATGTTCTAATGTGTAAAATGGATTTTGATTAAGGGGACAAGAAATGAGTGTAGAGGGCACAAGGGTGTAGAGGCTCCAAAACTTGAAATGAATAAATTATCCTATGAAAGGTAGAAAACAAATGAATTAAACAACGAGTCTTTTTTTCAAGTGGACAAATAGCAAATAGCATATTTAAATTTTCTTTGTTAAAGTTAAGGAGTGTATTTGCCATAATTACTATAATATTCTTAATATTCTTTAATATTCTTAATTTATAATGATAAAATTCCAAACAATATATTGTGAAGTAGTGATGGTGTAAGTCTGTATCCTACCCTCTGGTTTATTGTTTGACAAATCAATCTTTTCTCTGCAGTTATGAACCAGAGTTGCATCCTGCTGCCACTTATAGGATCAAACATCTCAAGGCCACAATACAAGTGTTCTCCACAGGCAGCATCACAGTCACAGGTACCCAATTCTCCTTTTACAATACTACTTGGCAATGAAGGGATTGCTCACTGTCCAAAGAGTAGAATAGTGAGTACACTGTAACTTGAGCTTTTGACCAGTGACTCGACAGTGTAGTTCAAATTTATTTAGTCTTTTTCCACAAATAAAACCAAGTGTCAACTAGTAATCATATATTGTGTCTACCTACATAACAAAAGTCCTCTTGTCTATCTAATCCCTTGCACAATAAATGATGTGTTCGAGGCCACGTCATTCACTTTGTTGTGATATAATTGCTGCAAAAATCCCTCTGCACTAACCTAATTCTTTGAAGAATGTCTTGAAAGTGAAAGTTTTGGCCTTTTTTATGAAATTGTAGAAATATCTAGCTTGAAGTAGCAACATTGAAGTGCTATGCCCCAAAATTCAAACAGAATCGTACTAATTGTGTTGACAGAATTTCTGTTGATTTATATCAACGTAATATTGTGGCCAACGTCAAGTGTCTTGAAATGTTACTATGGCTTAGTTATGGTTTAGTTATTCCGCTGTATACAAATCATTGAATTGCTTTCATTTATTTATCTTGTTCTATAATTTGTGATCAGATGTGTCTTTTTACCCACTCTCTTCCATCAACACACAGGACCAAATGTGCAGAATGTGGCTACAGCTGTGGAGCAAGTCTACCCTCTCCTGTTTGAGTGTCAGAAACCTCTTTGTAAATAGTTTGAGTGGGAGGGACACTGAAGACTTGTGGGGCCTAAGGAACAAAGACAATGCACCTTATGCCAGGAGACCCCCACTACATGTCACCACACTTCACCCAATTTTAATCGTTTAACTCCTCCCAAAAGCAAAACGTGCAAATGTCTTCCAAATCTCATTGAGCATCAAGATTTTATTCTCATATTTAAAAAAACAAACAAATCTTACCTAGCTGTTTTGAAAAGAGACTTAACAAATTATGTTAACACAACTAAACCAATTTTTCTGTAGTCTGGTCAGTTATTAACTCTTCTTGGAAACACTCCGTCCATTAGTCTGTAAGTAATGACAGCCTGTTTGTGTCATACCAAACGTTCCTAAGGACACTGTTTATTTTTAACTTTCTGATTATGTATATTATTTACTAGATAATTTTCAGGTAACGTTAAGTGTGAAAAAAAACACCCAATATCTCAACTTAATTACACAAGAAATGCATTTATTTAAATAACAGATAGACACTGCAAAAATTATTTGTCACACTGCATAACATTAAATGTGTTAGATTTGATAATGCACACAGCAACAGCCATGTCTTAAACTTAATCATCGAATGCCATTACCTTTGTAAATACAGTATAAAATGTGAGTGTAAATGGTAAAGGAGTTTGACTAAATGTTGTACATTGTTTAAATAATGTTTTATGGAGTGCTGTTTGAACCATTGTCAACTGCAGATTTCAGTATTTTGTATTTTCTATAAAATTAAAATTAAATCTGTTACTATGTATATGAAATATTTGTCTTTTCATACTTGAAATACTGACAATGCATTAAAATAGCACTGCTGTGGAATTGGCATGGCATATGCCATGGAATGCTACAAGGAAACAATCATATGAAAATTAACCAAATTAGCTGTTAATTATTTAATACAATGTAGAAAATGGTCCATGTGTTCATGTTCATTCTGCAGCAAAGGCTGATTCCCTTTTTAAGAGAGCAGTGGCCATGTTTACATGCACAAACATCTGATTATAAATTTTCTAGTGTCAGATTATTAAAATGACATATAAAGAGCAAAATTTGATAAGATTAATTTGAGGGGCCATAATTTGAAGGAAATCAAATTACGCACATCAGACCTTGCTGTTTACGTGTCATTTTAATGATCGGGCAACTAGAGAAATGTGTGTGCATGTAACTATTGTCAGTCTCGCAGAAACACTTAAATGACTATAAACCAAAGCAGAGGACAACAGTTTCACCACAAGTCAGAGTGGACCCTGAACATTTACTTCACATTATTGTTGAGTTGTTCACTGTGGTCTCAACTCGAACATCCCTGAGCAGCACCGCTCATCAGACCCTCCTGAGCCTGTCTCTTTGTGGACCATGGCATCTCAAAGTGGTTTCTGAAATGCACAGATTAAGAAAGAGAGCTGAAACAACAGAGCTTTACAATTTGGTTATACCAGTAGTTTGTTTACTTACTTTTTAGCCAGATCCTTCGAGATCTCCTCTAGAGTGCGCCCTTTGGTCTCTGGGATGCACAGAATGACAAACACCAACAAAACAAAGCACATCCCCGCATACAGGAACAGCATGCTGGGAACCCCCACCCTTTCTGGAGAACATACCATTTTACATACATTTTTTTCCCTGAGAAGAAAGACACGAAGATATGGATTTGCTTGCATGTTCTTGTTTACCTGTTACAGTCAGAAAGGTCATGGAGATGAGCAAGTTGGTGGCCCAGTTCACTGCCCCCACCACAGATGCAGCCCTGCCCCGGACTCCCATTGGAAATATCTCGCTGACCACCACATACGCCACTGGAATGAAAACATACATTTACATATTTATGGACTATTAACATATTCAACACTATCGAGTGTCTTTTTTTTTTTTTTTTGATATTGGGATTAGTTTTCTAGGTCATCTAGTTATACTGTCAAATGCAGGCCAAGAAAAAAAAGGTCCTACCCACAGGTAAATCTGGTTATCCATTCAAATGAGGTTAGAGTGATGCAGAGTCTAATAAAAGGTTAGTGATAGTGCAGTGACTGTGATGGAGCAGTTCTTACTTGGTCCAAGGCTGAAGGAGAAACCTGTCACATAGACCAGTAATGTGATGAGGGAGGCCCATTTGAGAGGGGACGACACGCTGGGAGTCCGTTCATCCAGTGCACTGTTGTGTGTGAGAGTCCTCTGAACGTCCTCTGTGTCCCATGGGCTTGGAGAGGTTTCCAGATAAAAGGTTTGATTGTCTGTTTGCGTGGTGGTCCAGTTTAGGTCCCACGCCTGGAGTGTATTGTTGTCCAGTGTGTGGCTCTTACATAGGCTGGTGAGGTGGGTTCCGCTCTGCAGTGTTAATGTCCCCAGAGTGACCAGAGACAGCCCCATGACCACAGCACCCACACACAGGAAGCTCTTGGGCCCCACGCGGTCCACCAGCAGCACAGCTGGGATGGTCCCCACCACTTTCACCACGCCAAAGCCTGTTGAGGCCAGAGTGGCAGCGTCGTCACTGGTGAAGCCCATACTGCGCAGTAGTGGAGAGGCGTAGGAAAGGATGTTAGGCTGTCCTGTGGCCTGCTGCAGGAACACTAAAGCTACACCTGTTAGCAACCGTGCTCTTAGATTAGCTTTGGAGCTAAATAACTCTCTAAAATTGTGCTCAGACTCTTCCTTCAGTCCGGCCTGGATGTCCCGCAGTTCCAGCTCCATGTCCTCATACATTCCTACTCTCATTTTCTGCAGCACAAGCCTGGCCTTCTCCACATTGCCTTGGGCAACCAGGAAGCGAGGGCTGGGTGGGAGAAACAGGAATGCCCCAAACTGTAGCAGTGCTGGGGGAATTACAAGTCCAAAAGTGAAAGTCCAGCCGTGAGGCACAGCAGCAAAGGCATAACTACAGCTAAAGCCTAGCATCACCCCCAGCACCAACATGAACTCATACATAGTAATCAGCAGGCCACGCCTCTCTCTGGGAGAGATCTCTGCTATGTATAGACACGCTGCAGTCCCAGACAGACATGTGCCCATGCCCACTATCACACGGCCCAGGGCCAGAGACACCAGAGATGTGATAAAGATGAGAACAAAAGTGCCCACCACCACCAGTGCGGCGCTCAGGAGCAGAGAGCAGCGGCGACCATATCGATCCAAGATGGGACCTCCAGCCAGACAGATGAAGAGAGCTCCAAACACGTGTGCACTGACAAGCACCTCCTGCTCCTGACAGGACAGAGAGAGGATGCCACGCAGCTGCAGCAGCACCCCTGAGGTCAGGCCCATCTCATAGCCCAGCATCAGCCCGCTCAGGTTAGCCATCATGGCTGCCACTGCCACACGCCAGGTGCAGCCTGTGGGAATACAAGGTATACACAAGAAAAATTATGTAAATGAATTTACATAAACTTTTACTTCTTTATTTTACCATTTTACATCTTGTTTTTTGTTACTTTTGTTACTTCCCCACATCTCTATCAGAGCTGGGTCATAATGTAGCAACCACTGATAATAATAACTAACATTTTTGCACTTTTAAGGAATAGTGGGAGCATTAGCTACCTTGTCTCTCCATAACTCTCCACCATAAAATATTTCATTAAAAAGTACTTTTCTAGAGCATGGTAATAAACAGCTTATGGAATTTGGGTTCATTTGGGTTTTGAGCCGAGTTGAGGTCTGCTTGCCTTAACCTCCCTGTAGGGGTGTAACAATATCCAAGTTTCACGATACAATATCACGGTATGAGCCTCGCGGTACGATATTTATTGCGATATCATGGGAAATCTCATGATAGGCTCAAGCAGGGCTCTACGCTAACTTTTTTTTCCAGGAGCACATGTGCCCCTAAGTTAAAAATTTTAGGAGCACAGAAAAAAAATGGGGACACAGGTAGGTTTTCGTTTTCAATGATTATTACAGTGCAGAACTTGCAAACACCAACACTAACACTGAATACATTTAATACAAAAAAAAGAATTATGACTGTACTTTTCCTGCATGATCACAATGTTTACTCGCAAATATTTAAATATTCAAATATTTACTCGCAAATGCGAGTGAAATGGGCGCACTGTAGAGCCCTGGGCTCAAGATGTTATACGTAATAACAAGACTGACATTATAAAATGCTTTAATTTGTCATTTGGTACAATATTTATTGTCATTAGGGATGTAAGAATATCCAAACCTCTCTGTACAATATTTTCACAATATACACTCAACAAAAATATAAATGCAACACTTTTGTTTTTGCTCCCATTTGTCATGAGATGGACTCAAAGATCTAAAATTCATTCCAGATACACAATATTACCATTTCTCTCAAACATTGTTCACAAATCTGTCTAAATGTGTGATAGTGAGCACTTTTGCTTTGCTGAGATAATCCATCCCACCTCACAGGTGTGCCACATCAAGATGCTCATCAGACACCATGATTAGTGCATAGGTGTACCTTAGACTGTCCACAATAAAAGGCCACCCTGAAATGTGCAGTTGTTGCTTTATTGGGGGTCTGGGGACTCGGAACCAGTCAGTATCTGGTGTGACCACCATTTGCCTCATGCAGTGCAACACATCTTCTTGGCATAGAGTTTATCAGATTGTCAATTGTGGCCTGTGGAATGTTGGTCCACTCCTCTTCAATGGCTGTGCGAAGTTGCTGGATATTAGTGGGAACTGGTACGCGCTGTCGTATACGCCGGTCAAGCACATCCCAAACATGCTCAATGGGTGACATGTCCGGTGAGTATGCTGGCCATGCAAGAACTGGGACATTTTCAGCTTCCAAGAATTGTGTACAGATCCTTGCAACTTGCCGTGCATTATCTTGCTGAAACATGAGGTGATGTTCATGGATGTATGGCACAACAATGGGCCGCAGGATCTCATCACGGTATCTCTGTGCATTTAAAATGCCATCAATAAAATGCACCTGTGTTCTTCGTCCATAACAGATGCCTGCCCATACCATAACCCCACCACCACCATGGGCCACTCGATCCACAACATTGACATCAGCAAAGCGCTCACCCACACGACGCCACACACGCTGTCTGCCATCTGCCCTGAACAATGTAAACCGAGATTCATCCGTGAAGAGAACACCTCTCCAACATGCCAGACGCCATCGAATGTGGGCATTTGCCCACTCAAGTCTGTTACGGCGACGATCTGGAGTCAGGTTAAGACCCCGATGAGGACGACGAGCATGCAGTTGAGCTTCCCTGAGACGGTTTCTGACAGTTTGTGCAGAAATTCTTTGGTTATGTAAACCAATTGTTTCAGCAGCTGTCTGAGTAGCTGGTCTCAGACGATCTTGGAGGTGAACCTGCTGGATGTGGAGGTCCTGGGCTGGTGTGGTTACACGTGGTCATATTCTCTGAAACGCCTTTGGAGACGGCTTATGGTGGAGAAATGAACATTCAATGCCCGAGCAACAGATCTGGTTGACATTCCTGCTGTCAGCATGCCAATTGCACACTCACTCAATGCTTGCGCCATCTGTGGCATTTTGCTGTGAGACAAAACTGCACATTTCAGAGTGGCCTTTTATTGTGGACAGTCTAAGGTACACCTATGCACTAATCATGGTGTCTGATGAGCATCTTGATGTGGCACACCTGTGAGGTGGGATGGATTATCTCAGCAAAGCAAAAGTGCTCACTATCACACATTTAGACAGATTTGTGAACAATGTTTGAGAGAAATGGTAATATTGTGTATCTGGAATGAATTTTAGATCTTTGAGTCCATCTCATGACAAATGGGAGCAAAAACAAAAGTGTTGCGTTTATATTTTTGTTGAGTGTACATCTCATGGACAGTATTTATTGCAATATTTTGTGGAGGCTCACAAAACTGTGAATGTGCTACTTTAAAAATGCCTTCACAAGACTTAATCCAAATAATTAAGATATAAAAGTGCTTAGATCATTTATTTCTTCATGTAGTCTGCACTGAAACGGAGCAAAGGATCATGGTCTATGTAGTCCCTTCTGTTTTATAGCTCTTTCTGCATCATATCTTTTCATTTAAGCAAAGAGACTTGTGATTCGATATTATTCTAAGACCTTTGGCGATACAATATTTCTGTTATTGTTACGCCCCTAGAATAAAGCAAACAATAACAGTCTTTGTTTCATTAATCAGTGTTGAATAATCACTTACGCAGAGATTTCGGTCACGCATTGATGTTCATGATCAAAGATGACACAAGTTTCTCATACTGTGGGTAGGTGCAGAGTCCAACACTTTTTACATCAATACAATTGACTTAAGGTCTGGTCAGGCAGGATACCAGAACACCAAGATGGAGAAACAGGTTTGGTCTTTAACATAGAAGAGTGAGTAATCTATAACCTGCTTCTGCTTGTTAAGGCAAATTCAGGAGTTTGACCTGAGAGCACTGTTCCCAGGCACAGGCAGGGACGGCCCCCCCATTAGGCAACATAGGCAAATGCTAAGGGCGCCGCCGCTCCACTAGGGGGCGCCGAGCGCAAAAATCGGCGATGGGGGATAAAATCCTCCACTGTCTAAAACATCGTCACTATGAACAGAATGAAAGTAAATCAGCAATAAAACCTTTAAACAACGCCTCATTTGGCGCCCCCCTGCACTGTTAAAGAGTTTATGTTGTTAAACTTGTCATTTAAAAATACTGCATTGCCCCTTTGAAGTTTGGTCGTGTTTTTTGTTGTTGTTGCTGGACATGCTTCAAACAGCCAAGCTGGCCATACTGGTTCGTCAAAGCCTGATCCCGTTAGATCTCAGAAGCTAAGCAGGGCCGGGCCTGGTTAGTATTTGGATGGGAGACCACTGGGAATTCCAGGTGCCACAGGGGGGCGCCAGTCACAAAAAAACTGGTGTTGTGTCCTTAGGCAAGACACTTTACCCACATTGCCTAGTGTGAAAGTGATGTGTGCATGGCAGGACTCCCTTGAAAAAGAGATTAGTAATCTCAATGGGACTTTCCTGGGTAAATAAAGGTAAAAAAAAAAAAAAAGCTGTAGCTAGAGCGAGGAGCGAGCTGAAACAATGTCACTTGTTGGACTATGTCAAAACGTCCCAAACTGTCTGGTGCTCAGGGTAGGAAAAAAAGGAAAGATGAGGAGGAAAAACGCAACAAAGACAGAGGTAATGTTCCAGTAAAGATGATGCCAAGACTTTTTTTTATAGCAGTATCAGACTGACTTTGATAGAATGGCAAAGCTATAACGGAAACGAATAATGTAACTGCCTCCTCCTTAGCTTCCTCAGGTAAAAAGGTCTATAGCAATACTGTAGATCTAGATTATTCACCAGGTGCCACTTGTTATGTTGTTCTGTATTTGACACCTGGTTAGCTAAACACTACTGTGTGTTTTTGTTGTGTTAAACTTTCTATCAGTGTACTCATGCAATAAGCTTACTATATGGATATACTAACAATACTTAACTCTTTCTCTTTACTCTAGGATCCGTATTGATTATTTTAGTTCCACTGTAATGATATAATAAGCCTACTAATACAGTATATACAGTATATTAATTAATAATATAACGAGCTTTTCAGAAACATCTATTGGCAGTATTTTTTTAATTTTTTTGCAATCCAAGGGGCGCCACCTGAAATCTTGCCTAGGGTGTCAAAATGGTTAGGGCCGGGCCTGGGCACAGGTTACAGTAAATAGGAAAATAATTCCATAGCTACTATGTGTACATAAATTATCAATACTTTAGGCCTCAGAGAGAAGCAAATGTCAGTAAAATGTGTGATCTTCAACACCTGTGGACAGGCCGTGCATCTGGCCGCAGTCTTTAAGTGTTTCTCTGCAGGAGTTATCAGCTGTCATCTTTTTCTTGGCGTTTACTTCGTTCGTCAGCAACTCCTGATAAAAGCAATAAATATGTCAAATACTATCGTTGAATGAGTTCATCAACAGAACTCCTATGGTAAGGACATGAGTGAAGTAAGTTATAGGGGCAACATGATTATGTAAGTGTCCAAATAAAATGTCACCATGGTCAACAACAGGCCGGTGTCCAGATAGGTTCTGATGTTTCTCATCATAATCTGTATGATCTGAATTCATGCCGGTCTATATTGTTTGTTTTTTGTTTTTGTTTTTTTTGACAGGTCACTTAGTCTCAGTGTAAATCAGCTGAAACATAAAACTCAGAGGAGCATTTTCTGGGATATCGCTGTTCCAGGTTCACAATAAAAACAAAGGCATACTTTTGAGTTAACTTTATTTTACTAACACAGCGTGTACCAAGCTCTGCTTATTACACGTGAATAACTGAGGAGCATTATCCCAATGTGAACCCCACTACTTCCTTCAACAACAGGCATTCCCTTACACTGAATGTTAGGCAATGCTCACTTAAACTATGTTAACAACATGAATGAGTCCCGTGACCTTTGCCAGAGCCAGTACACTTCTGGTAGACAAACACCGGCTTTTAAAAGCCTACAGGTAAACGTACAGGGCTCGGCCAATATTGACTCGTGTCTCGCTTTTCTGTCTGCAAACTTGTGGGTAAGCTTTAACACACGCGTGTGTAGAGTCCTACCTGCCCTCCGCGGCCGCTGCAGTCCCTGTCGCTGTCAGGGGCTGTTCTTTAATGCTCCATTGGTCTGATTTTCTCTTTGGATCGTAACTTGTCTCTTGTCTCCAAAGTCTTGATTCGCTCGTGTCAGTGCACGCGCACTCCTTGTTTTGGTAATGCATCGTACGGCCCCGCCCATTTCCCCTCTGCCCGCCAATAAGAAAGGAGGGTTTTTTTGGGGTCAAATACAGGGTCTGATCACTATTGGTCCACATAACATATTAGTAGGTCTGGTTAATTCAGTGAAGGCTTGTGCACTGTGTGTACTTTTTAATAGCCTAGGACTTCTTAACTAATTCTTATGTGGTTTAATCAGATGGGCATATTTCATGATTGTTATAGGCACAGCTGAATGCAAATGTAGGCTAGTAGTTTAAAAAAAAAAGATCTTGTTTGGTTGATAGTTGGGTGTAGGCTATTGTAACTTTAATGTGTGGCTTTTACACAGGCTCACGAGGTGTGCTGGCCTATGGCTCCGCAGTGGTCAGGTCTCAGGAGTGGTCATTAGACAGTCCCATGACCACCATTGTGTCTGTGTATGTCAGGTATGTGCCTGTAAGCGCCCGCATGGTCCAGCAGGATCATTATTATTATTTTGTTGATTAGACACAAGTCATGACGAATATGGAAAACTGGTACATTTTATATAGGTTTACACTTTCACATGTTTTTTTTTTTCATACATACATAATACAAATAAAATATTTGGTCTAATAACACAATAAACAAACAAAAACATAAATAAATATCGTAAAACATTTAGTAGTAATCGTATAGTAAAACGTTTTGACAATTGATTTCTTTTTACTATTACAGGCATCACTTTCATTTTACTGTGAGCATCCCAGTTGCACAGTTATTTTTGGGTGTCTCTGCCTGATATGTTGATGATACACTGGCCTGTATATTCCAGGGTACAGTGAAAGACTGAAGGCAAATAAGTGAGGTGAGTCTCTTGCCCAAGGGCACAACAGTTGGTAGGCAAAAACTTGGTCTTATTTAATTTATCTCACATTTGGGCAATTTTTAACCATTCTGAAAAATTTTGGTTGAATTCCTGAATTGCAAATGTCAAAAGACATTTTTTCCTCCCTTATAGGCAATACAAGGTTGAGTAATTATTTTCATGAAATGTGTATTATCTGTGATTTGCTATACATTTAAAACCAATCTCTCTTCATCTGTTCCCATTGTCTACACATGCAGCTGTATCAATAATGCTCCCTCCTGGCCCATGTAAAAACAAATGAACGGGCCACCTATTGTTTAGCTCAGTCACTCCGTCCCAAAGTCTGCCCCAGGCTCTGCCCCAGGCTCTGTCCCAGGCTCTGTCCCAGGCTCTGTCCCAGGCTCTGTCCAAGAGTCTGTCCCAGGCTCTGTCCCAGGCTCTGTCCAAGAGTGTGTCCCAGGCTCTATCCAAGAGTCTGTCCCAGAGTCTTTCCCAAGGTCCATTCCAGGCTCTGTCCCAGAGCCCGTACCAGTCTGTCCCACCTTAAGAGTTGTTCTAGTTGTGCATGTCCTACTTTTGTTTGAAGAGGGCGTGGCTTACAGACTTCAGTCTTTGACCTCCATTGAACTAGTCAGTAGAGCTACACCAGAGTTTACTGAAGGGGTGTAAAAGGCATTGTTACATAATGTGGCCTAATAATGTTTTTCTTTTTTCCTTTTTTTCTTTAAATATTTTATATTTATATATTTAAACATTTTAAGTCTCTATTTTCACTAATTTATCTACTAGTTTTAACAGATTATATAGGAACAAAAGATAATTCTGGTCTGGAGTGACGTATCAGCAGGACCCTAGGTCAATGGTTCTTCGCCTTGTTGGAGGTACTCAACCCCACTAGTTTCATCTGCGCATTCACCGAACCCTTCTTAATTGGAAAAATAAAATACTGTATGTTTTCTTTTTTCAAATTCAAAACAAAATTACACGACGTATCATCACAACAGTCACAAGACTATTGCGCGCACAAAATTTCCTGCAGCCAATGATGGCCAAACAGGCGTGTCATCACCAATCATATGAGTTGGATGTGAGTCTGACCCCTGCCGAACCCCTGACACTGACTCACCCAACCCCTGGGGTTCAATCGAACCCAGGTTAAGAACCACTGCTCTAGGTATTTATTCACTAGCCTACTATGTTTGGTTTGTTCACAGGAGGACTTATTTCATTAAGCCTTTGAAACGTAATATTGCTCAATTTTAAATGAAGAGCCATGCATAAATAGTGACAGTGTAATTACATACTATTCTAGCTGGGCATAAAACTCTCTGACGCATTTTCAGTAGATTATACCTTTTATTTTTTAAGCCTGTTTGACTGCTTGGGGAATTGTTTGTTTGTATAGCTGACTGGTTTTGAATTTGGTCTGAATCCCAACACAAGTCATAAGTCATGATTATGGTTAAAGTGCCCTATATTAAGTTCCTCTCTCACGCACAATTAATTGTTTAGAGTTGATAGTTTGCTGGAATATTTTTTAACAACCACATTAAAATGTTTTATTAAAAATATTTTCACAGCGAAATCTTTTTCTTTTATTTGTGGATCAAGTGTTGAACAATGGCAGATTTTGAGGGCGTGTGATTAAGTAGGTTAATGCCACAAACTATGTTGTGTTGTCATCATTACATAATTATAACACTGTAAGCTATAACTGGGTGAGTCATATTGACCTTTTTAATTGCATTCAATAAACTCACTTGCCATTCTAACCAATCTAACAAAACTGAGGACTCTGGCACTATGGTAATAAATGTGAAACTTTGGACATTCATCAAAGGGGTGCCAGCTGGTTACGACACACAACACAGACAATGCTGTGCTGTTGATAAACAAGCAATAAAGTGAGACCTGAGGGAAGTGTATGGACCATTACAGCCAGAGAATTATGCACACCACCACAATGTAATGCACTTTGGAGCATTGAGTTTGATCTCAGTTTGACCTTTGAACACATGTGGTCATTTTGTCCTTGGGCAAGACACTTCCAGCATTTTGGCTTTTCTGAACATGTGGGTAAGTGATTGGTGCTGGTTGAGGCTAATGGCTCAGATTAGCAGCTTTGCTCCTGTCAGTATCTATCACGGGGTCAGTGAGACTAAAGGAGTATCTTATCATCACCATCATAGCTGTTCCCAGTATTCAGGTTTATATTCACCTTTTTGAAGTATTTTTCTAATAAAAAAAAAATTAGGTTTCAAAAATTCTTTATTGCTTTGGAATTGGCAACACTCCTAATTTTTCATAAGTTTGAAACCCATGGGTAACAACAATATATCTATTGTCATAATACATTTTTTATTATTAATCCTCCTCTTCCTCCTCCCCCTCCTCCTGCTCCTCCTGCTCTTCCTCCTCCTCCTCATGTTCTTCTTCACTCTCTGGGAGCTTGTCCCATCATCTGAACGCCTCACGACTGTAAATCATCGGGGTGCATGATATAGCATGTTTATCATTTTTTTCTTAAAGCCATGTCTTAAAAATAAATTATACATTTGACAGATGTTCTTACCAGGATAGGCCCTGGATGGATCGCTGCTGTTACCGGTATTTATTTTATCTTTACAATTTAAACAAGAACTGACGCCTCTCATGAGTTTACGAATGCTAACTGTTGGTGGTGTGCGACCTCTTAGGTTAGCTCATAGTATCCTCTGGTGAAGAGACACTTTAAATCAGGGGTCTCAGACTCGCGGCCCGGGGGCCAAGTGCGGCCCGCAGTACAATATTTTGTGGCCCGCGCCTTAATATGAAAGTATAATGTTAGTGTGGCCCGCGGAGAAAGTGGACCTCCGAAGGGCCAATCAGCCAGCTCCCGTGCGCCGTCCCTGGTCGGGGCGAGGCTAAGCTACACCAGCTTTGTGCACTTTACGCTTGCAACAACAGCACGGCGTGAAATGAACAGTCAGACAACAGTCGCCTTTGCGCTTGCCATCTATCGTTCTTTCTACCACAAATGTCATGATCGAGCGCAAAAAGAACGGTGACTGTTACCGGGCTGTTTATCGTCTACGCTGCTGTTACAGATAGAAGCGTGTGACGGAGCACCTGTAGCTGCCCTGACATTCCCCGACCGGCGCCTCTCACTCTGGCTCGAGAGCGGCAGAGCGCACGGAGCGCTCTCCTGGTTAAGGCGCGCTCCGTCACAAAGCGTTAAGACGTTCTCTGTGCGCAATTAGCTAGCTAAACACTTGTTTGAAACGTGAAACAAGAGCGCCACTAAGCGGAATCAATTAGACTTTGTCATACCCCAGTCATGTCTTCATCAAAGCCTGCAGTGAAGAGAAAGGTTGGTGACGAGCACAGACAATTTCAAGAAAAGTGGGAGACGCAGTAATTTCATTGTTGAGCACAGGGGCATCCCCACATGTCTTATTTGCACAGAGAAAGTTGCAGTGCACAAAGAATACAACGTTAAACGCCATTATTCAACTAAACATGCTGAGGAATGTGCAAAATACCAGGGGGATGAGAGAGCCACGTGGGTTTCCAGTCTTAAAGCATGTCTACTGAAGCAACAAGATTTCTTCAAGAAAGCAACCAAAGAGAATATTGCAGCAGTCGAAGCTACATGGTTAGTGAGTCTCTGGCAGCAAGGAGTAGGCAAGAGAAGCCATGTTCAGAAGAACCGTTCATGATTTTCACTCAATGTTCCATTCATGTTCAGGACACTTCGTGTTCAGAAGAAATCATTAAAACTGTTAATGACATTTGAGGACTTTTTATTTTTATTTTTTATTTTTTACTTTTTTTGTGTGGAATCCCTTATGCGACCCACCCTCACCCAGACTCTGCCTCCAGCGGCCCCCAGGTAAACTGAGACCTCTGCTTTAAATGTTATGACATGACATGTTGTGGTGATCAGTGTGACCACTAGATGGCAGCAAACTACCACACGGTTTGAACGAACCCCTTTCCCCTAAGTGCCTTCATGGTCAACATTTCTTAGGTTTAATATTTGTCCCATGAAAACAGCAGATGTGTAAAAGTTGTTTAAAATACTCAACTTTAATAAAAAAGAGGCCAACTGTTAAAGTACAATGAACAATTCAATGTTTTGAATCTTAGAGAGAAGTGAACTATTACAATGTGTCTATATCCCAGACTGCAAAAAAGAGATCTGATGAAACTTTATCATTCATTAAAAGCAGTTTGGGAATAAGTGGGAATAAGTGTGCAGGCTTTGTCTCACTTTCTATGTTCACTGTAGCCTTGTACCACTGATGTGCGTATACCTATAACTTTTATGATATACTACAAAACAAAACAAACAAAAATGATTTCTTCACTTAAACACCCCAGATTACAGGAAAGTACATTTATTTTATCAAAAAACTCCTTGAGGTGGACCCCCAGACCCCCCTCAAATGATCCTTCTGTCTCCCTTATTTTTGTGACATTCTCACTGGTCCCTTAGTTCTGCAAAACACTAGGCACAGGGGCTGTGCATGTCCGTTCAATGGTCAATATCTTACATTGAGGAGCTTTTTCAGAATGAATATCTCTCTTTCTCTGATACAAATTAACTCAGCGAACTTTATCACAATATATTGCTTAAGAATATTTTCTGTAATGGACAAAAAGTCATGCATTTGCAGATTATGGTATTATATACCTACTATTGCACATATCCTTTGACCTAAATGTTGTTTCATTGCAGCCAGTAGAGTAACACTTTCTACTGCACATACTGACTCAAACGTCAAAGTGAGGTTGTGTAAGTCTCTTGACGCATGAAAAACTGTAAAGTCCACTTGACTGTAGACAGTCAGGACGAGGTCAGCACTGGTCAATGTTTGCCATGGTCTTCATTCTTTACATTCTTTTAACCACATAGCCCAGAAATAATTAATTAACAAAGTAATTAGGCCTAACATATAAATACTGTTATCATTTGTGCTACCCAGACTTGAACACTGCAATTAAATTAGAAAATAATGTCTATAATGTTTTGTCCTTTATAATTATTAGCTACTTATCAATATTTATTTTCTAATCCCAATAATCCCGCAGCAAATAAATCCAAAGCGTTCTATGGTATAATAAAGTTAAACTTTTATTGCAAACCAAACATGGTCACATAAATCTTTAACAATTTTACAATTTACAGTACATTTAACATGTTACATATACACATTTAAGCATACCTTCTTTTGTTCAAGATACTGTACATTAAAACTAGTACACAGAAATTCAAAATATACAAATAAACTTAAATAGCATCACAGCCATATTTAAAATGGAATGTTCAGTTGGGATGTGGTCAGCGCGGTTTGTCTGTGAGGCAGGTGGAAGACTATATGAGGGGGACACAGTTGGCAAGCAGAAAAATGCAAGTTCTTCTTTCTCAACAGGGCCATATACCTCTTCCTCTCTCCCAGGTATAGTTATGTGCAAACTAATATATAACATCATTTGAGTCTCTATATTAAAACAACTGGTCTTCTAAGTGCTACATGTGTAAAGTTTGCCACAGAAAATCTCAAATGATGCAATGGAGAGAAGAAATGAAGGCACCTTTGTAAGACGTCATCCCCCTCAGTAACATTCAGTTTCATACTTGAATCCCTTTTCTTACAGCACAGAAAACATATAAGGAGAAACTAAAGCACCAAAATAATTGACGTTCTACTCAGATAGCCCCCTTGACAATGTGGAGAGCCTCACAAAACGCAGGGCTACATACAGTAGGTCAAAATCCATTTGCAGGAATAATTATGTATAGTAGTGTGCTTGTCCTAGCAGAATCTGTAGCCTTGGTGTTGATAGACGGGGGCTGTTGAGCTGCCTGAGCAATAAATGTGCAAAGGACCTCCACTATTGAATGGAAACAACTCAACACTGACAACTGACCTATATTTCTGTATGTTAAGTTGTGCACTGCTAAATCAGAGTAAACTCGTCTTGCAGAAGTGTTTCTAGAGACGGTTGTTATGGCACATTCAAAGACCAGTTGCAGTGGTCGGAAAAATCCATTATCCAGTGGTGAGTGTGGGTTCAAGTGAGTCTCAAGTCCCATTAGTTTTCATGTGTTGGTCCTATAGGTAGGAGTCCATAGAAGGAGCATAGGAAAAGCCCACGAATGCTTCTGAGGCCTCCTTGATGCTGGCTGTTACCAAAGTGCTGTCGGGGGAGCAGCCTATGGAGCTGGGCACAGGCTCGTCTGTGAACTCGGGGTCAAAGTGCCGAAGGTCATTAGGTCCCGTCTGAGGGTCAGAAAGAGGAATGTATGGGTTAGTCATGCTGTGTAAAATACTATACACGCAGAAACAGTCTCAAGGCAAAACAGTCAATGCTCAGGTTAAAGGTTTTATTATTCTAAGAGTACCAGCGAAACTAGTCTGGAACATTTTGCAACAGTTTGATCAATTGTCCAATCAGTTAACCTATATTTATAAAGAACTTTGCATACAAAAAAAAATGCGTAACAAAAAGTATTTCAATGAAAATATTCTAACTGCAGGTATCCCGTCAACCACTAGTTGGCAGACCAAATCATTAACTATGTATGTCTATGTTTGCCACTCAATGAAATTTAGCAACGTCAGAATTAACATGTTACAGTGTAAATTGGATGTTATGTTTGAAAAAGAAGGAACGTACCACATTTGGGTTGAAAGGAGGGGTTATCTTCTTGGCATTGAGATCGTCCCAGTTGATAGGGGAGAAGAAAATGTGGTTCTTAATTTCAAGCTGTAGGGACAACACAAACAGTATAAGTCCAATGGCATTATCAAAAGAACTTCTACAAAAGACTGCTAAAAATAAATACACAAAGTTAGAAATGCAAATGAAACTTACAAAGTCATCCTTGCAGCCCAGCCTCTTGGTGCGGTCTTTTTGTAGCAGACCCTCCAGCAGGTGTCTGGCTGCGTTGGAAATGTTTGGTTTGAGTTGAAGTGGCTTATTCAGGATGTTGTCGTACATCTCTGCTGTGTTACGACTGTAGAAGGGGGGCTGAAAGTAAAAGATACACATGAATAACAATACTAGAAAAAATGATTCCAAATATACTTTAATATGAGCGTGATATTTACCAAGCCATAGAGCATCTCATATAAAACTGCTCCTAAGCACCACCAGTCCACTGTTCGGTCGTATGGTTGCTTGTGTAGGACCTCGGGAGCTAAATACTGAAAAAAAGAAAAGGCAAATATTAATAAGACTAATGGGTCTCAGTTTTTACTATCTGACAAAGTAATGTACTTTTATTGACGGAAATATCTACTTTTAGCCACTGTGTTAGACAACATTGTAATTTTAGTCCGAGTTTCATCATGATTACTTTTTATTTAAAGTTACTCTGCAAAAATATGATAAAAACTATAACAAAATGTAGTTGACAAAAAGAATGCTGTATGTTACATTTTCTTTCACTTTTTAAAATGAGCCTTTACCTCTGGTGTACCGCAGAAGGTGGAGGTGGTCCCATTGGGCTCGATGTTCTCTTTGCACAGCCCGAAGTCTGTGAGGATAATGTGTCCTTGGGAGTCCAGCAGGATATTCTCTGGCTTCAGGTCTCTGTAGACGATGTTGAGTGAGTGGAGGTACCCCAAAGCACTGGCAATCTCTGCAGCATAGAACCTGGCCCGGGGCTCCAGAAAGCAGCGTTCCCTCTGGAGGTGGTAGAACAACTGGAATAAAAAGATGAAGAGGAGATGATGAGCTTTGAATATGGACAGAAATATAACAGATAGCGGAAGGAAAAATACAGATAAATGGTTACAACAAAAGAGAAAGGCTCATATTTAATCTACTATCTTTGCTTGTCCAACAATCGCAGGAAATTAACTCGATTAGACACTGAGCAAGTTGAAGCAGTGATGCTAATTTTGGCCCTGAGTCTCCGCTCTGTAGCTCACCCCATGATTTCCTGAGAGCAGTTTCCTTTAGTGAAAGAGCAAAAAGGCAGAGAGCGTTGGCCTTGATTAAGCTTCTCATGACAGGATATCCTCTGTCCGTGCGTGTCCCTACTTCAGCTAAATCTCGAAATGTACTGTTCTTACCACACTTTTATGAAAACCCAAATTTGCTTAAGTCAAGACAGATAATTTTTCCTTTAAAAATTTGGCTTATGTTTTTAAATACAACTTTTAAAATGCATTATACAACAAAACACTGTTAGTTACTCAATATTTCTTGACCATTTCTTCTTCTATATCCATCTCCCTCCATCTCTCCATTTTCAAATGACATACATTTTTACAATATCAAACCCACTCTTGTGTATCTTTTTATGATTTTCTGACAGCAGCCCTCACCTCTCCTCCATTGATGTAGTCTAAGATGAAGTAGAGCTTGTCGGCCGTCTGAAACGAGTAGTGCAGGCCAACCAGAAATGGATGCTTCACATTCTTCAACAGCACATTCCTCTCTGACATGATGTGTTTCTCCTGATGAGAGCAAAAGGTCAAAGGTTAAGAACGATGAACAGACAAGGAATGCACGGAGCTCATCTCTTTTATTTGCGTTTGTGCTCACCTCCTTTTTCTTAAGAATAGCTTTTTTCTGTAAGACCTTGACTGCGTAGAACTGGTCATCAGTGCGATGGCGTGCGAGCAGGACTTTTCCAAAACTGCCTTTGCCAATAACTTTAAGGAAATGGAAGTCACTGGGTTTAGCAGAAGGGTTTGAAGATGGACCAAGGTTGATCTGCTGTGATGGACTAGGCTATGGGGCAGGAAAAAAACTAAAATTATTATCTGTTCTTACTTGAAAAAACAAATTTGCATAAAACATCTTGCATATATTTACTCACAGGAGGGGAAGGGTTGGCATTCATGAGCTCTGCATCTTGGGGAAGATTGAGAATAGATGTAACCTCTGAACTGCAAATTAAATAAAGAAAACACAAATGTTTACAGTCAAAACAAAGCAACTGTGAGTCATATTCCTCCATCCATGCAACATAATACTGGCATTTTTTGGTTGACTTTCCAGTGTTTTGTCCTCTAGAGAATGCACAACAAAAACATGAGTCAGAAGTACTCACTGCTTGCATGCGTAGGAGTTTGTGGCAAGTCTTTGAATGAAGTCGTTCAGCCCCATTCTCCTCTGTTTCATGAAAGCTGAAAAACAACAAGTTAAAAAAAAATTAGAGCCAGGAAAAGAAAAGAAAGAAAAAGTATCCATGTGTATGCATATCCAGAAGTTATTCATACCGGTGACTAATCCAACCAGTCCCTTGGACTTGGAATAGGTAAACTCAACTGTTTCTGTCTTGATAGTCATTTTGGATTAGCTCTGTTCTTGCCACTTGCCTGAGCTAAAATAAAACTCAACTTGTATTTGGCAGACCTATTAAAGTCCAAAATTGGGGAGGAGCACTTTAGATGCTTCCTCCTCCCAGTGGGTGTGAACCTAAAATCAACATCACTGCTGTAATATAATCAACTGTAAGAGGCCAATGAGAAGCGCTTGCACCACCTCCCAAAACGTCAAGGCCACTCCTCAAAATGTGGTCTTGTCCAAAACATTGGGAAAAAAGAAAGAAAAAGCTGGTCACTGAGATTTAGTTAGAACATGTGTTTACTGACATCTATAGCAACGTACCACCACTTCCCATACATCATAACATGCAGTGATCCAATTGAAGTTAAATAGTGAGCTCAGAAAAACTACACACCTATCCTATCCTATCCTATCCTATCCTATCCTAAGTGTGTCACTAGGCTACACTAAGAAGAGAGTCATAACCATCTTAACTTTTAACATGATAGTGCTCTAAATATAACCACTGTGGCCAAAGCAGTACCACCCTTAGAAGTGGTCAAATAACGGTTAGTTAAAAGTTTTTAATGTTTTTTTTTTTTTAATGAAAAGTTCAAACGCGTCAGGGGTGACGTTGGCTTCCCACGGGTGCGCACGAAAGAGACCGAGGGGGAGAGACTGGAGCGCGAACAGCAGGCCAGATGCCAAGAAAAAAGCCCTGTGCTAGTGGAAAAGTACAGTGAGTGAGGAGAGTGACTCGCTACAGCACAAAGACAGAATAAAACCTTCAACTAATGACAAGCCCCTGAAATACATTAGGCCTGCTGCTTAAAACCAGTCCCATATCCTAAATGCATAACTGTGAAAAGGCGCATAGGCGCACTGGACCCATTAGGCACAGTTATGTAACGCACCTGGTTTGGATTTTTACCTCCACCTCGGCCAAAGCAGCGCGGCCGTACGCGAATCCAAAGTCAATATTAAGAGGCGTAAAAGAATCAATTTTAATACACTCTATTCCCCACTGTTGACAGGAAGTTAAACTTTGCTGCAATGTACAATCCCATTTAGTAGACTACTTTAAAAAACCAAACTGTCGTAAAACGGTTCCGTTTGTCACCTTTAATATCGGGATGGCTCCTCATTCTGCAGTTTTCCTACCGACACGCTGCGTGAAGTGCGACAGAGCCAAGCTACCTGGCACAATTTATAAGCCTGTGTTATCAACAAGGTCATTCTGCTAAAAGATAAAAACACCATAAATCCGGGTCAGTGTAGATCGTGAGATGTGGGTAAGAAATAGGCGCATTCACAGGTAAAATGGAGATAGGTGCGCACGGACGCAATTTGGCCACTATGGAAAAATACCCTCGAAGCCAATCTCCCATGAATGACGGCGAGCAACAGTTGTTTCTAGTGTGCAAAGAGTTCGAAAACTCCATGAAAAGTTGTAACTACAAAGAGGACTAATAGTGTTATCATGGGCATCTACTTACAAGTCAAGGTAGTTGTTTTGTCTTTCATGGAAAAGCCGTATTATTCCAATTCACGACCACGAAATGGACCTACCGGCTCCTGTACAGAGGGGTACTAGACTTAAAGCGCATTCCTCACTGGGATAGTTCCATCAACTGTTCGTTTGCTTTTTTCATTTTTGGGGCGGGGATAGGCAGTTTCCTTCCACCCCACACAGTTAACAGGCGGAGGGGCGGTGCCTCCAAGTGCTCCTCGGAAGTCATTCTTTTGGGGAGAAAAAAAGTCTCTTGAATGGGTGTAAAAACAAGAATGAACTTTAACCCATTGTTCAATTCAAGATAGTAAGAATATTACTACAATGCAAAACTTTCCCCTCTCATTTGGTCTAAATTATTAACCACAACAAAAGACTGATTATGTACAGTGTAACTTTCCAGTGAGGATGCCGGCTGCTTGAATACATTATGTTATTGCTTTTCCTAGAATGTTATTAAGCGTCTCCATTGATTAGGGGCATCTCAGTGGAAACAAGGCATCATGCCATTACTAACTGGATCGGACAAGCACGCTCATATAAGAATACATATTTTAAATTAAAAAACACTTGTAACTGAATAAATGCAAAATAGATAAGATAAGTGCCAGATCATGGAACATTCCAGGTAAAGGAATTACATCTCCTTGGAGACAATAGGGTGGAGGACAATAGTTGTACCTAAGTTGTAAGTAAAAGCCTCTTCTTTATGTACTTGTATCTTACAAATTGAACATTTTCTGCGCAGGTAACATCATTTCAAAGTGCTGATCCTCTACAAGATCCTCTACAAGCTGTGATTTGGCCCATGCTTAAAATGCACAACCTTAAAATTACAGTTTGCATGTTTGTGTGTGACTATGCACTTTTGAAAACATTGCCCCAACACTGTGCTGTGTGTTTTTGGCATAGCTGAGGTCAACTCTATTATTAATATCTCTGTTAACTTGAACCCACTGACTCTCTGGTTAAGAGCTCTATTTTCAACTCTTAAATACACCTTTTTGTGTTAAGACAGTCCCTACTTTTCAGTCAGCATTACACCACCATTGCAGCCTGTTAAAATATATATACCCCTTTTCTCCTTGAGTTGTCATCCTGCCATCTTACAATTGCTGTTTCATCTTCCGACGAAATGACAAAAGAACAGTGGTCTGTGTGGAACATGAAAAGACATCTCGCTTTTCAAACTAAAAACTTTATCAAAAGCTGTAAAAAAAAAAAAGTGCTGCCCTCAAAAGACAAAACAATACTTCACAGAAATAATATAGAAATGGTTATGCAGAATGCAGAGCCCAAAACTTCCACTAATTTCCACTAACTATTCCCCTAACTATTTTGCCAACAGTTAAAATGTCATTTTTGGACAGACATGTGAAAGGTCCTATATTCAGCAAAACAGACTCTTGTGAGCTTTAAACAATGTTAGAATATTCAATTCAATTCAATTCAATTCAATTGTATTTATATAACCCAGAATCACAACAAGAGTTGTCCCAATGGGCTTCACAGTGAAAAACATGGAAACATAATCTAACATAGACATCAGCAAACACATTGTCCCATCCTCAGTCTCTCAATGAACACACGATCCTTGGTGCCAGAGAGCAAAAAACCCACCGACAGGTGCAGTATGGGAAAATTTTCTCCAGACACTGTTGCCAACCAGCTGTCGCCATGCGGTGCACGAATATTGTTGCCTCCTCAAAAACATACCTGACGTTCTGTTTTGCTTCATTCACATGTTTGATTAATCCTTCATTATTAGTTTGTTGCCAAATCTCAAAATGCTCTGTTCCACCTCGTGATGTCATGAAGTGGTAAATTTCAAGGTGGAATCACAAGGTGGAATAGTTTGAGAGAAGAGCTCAGCCTAAATATGCAGGGTTTGTGTGTTAAACATGTGTGAATGAAACAAAACTCAACTCCAGGTATGTTTTTGATGAGGTAACAACATAAAATAGATCAAAAAATATCATTGACAACAAGTTTCTTTGGAGTTAGTGCTTGTACTAATCTGTTATCTATGGTAAATGGGGTAAATGATGAAACAACCAAACCCTCTTTATAAACTTTTATAAAGGAACAGAGGAGCTCATTCTCCAACAGGCTCCTACAGCTCCACTCTAACAGTGAGAGAGGACTAGATTTTGTATTTACCATACTCCATACAACTGTAAAACAACTCATCTTTATGTCAAAGATAACTTTATGTCCTGTCAATCACTGTTTCATCTTTGCACTGTTTTTCCTTACCCACTTATATATATGCATATATATAAGATATATTTTGTATTATTATATTTCTATTTGTACTTATTCATGTACATATATATAATTGTGCCTCATTTGACACCAATCTCTTGCTATGTTGTTACTTATTCTAAATGCATTATGGTCTTTATTATTATATTTATTGTGATGTGTGAGTTACTGTGTCCAAATAATTTCCCTTGTGATGAATAAACTTTGTTTATAAAGTCCAAGCATCAGCAACTAATTATTTTTGTTTTTTCCACAGTGGATTAGCTGGAGTTAGCATCTTTGGTCACAAACCACAAATTGGAGCAAAAATACAGCTCAAATCTATTATTCCAAGCTACACGATGCAACTCAAATGTGCATGAATGGAGTCCTAACAATGAAAAGACAGGAAATGAGTCTTCGATAAAACTACAGCAATCTCTTTATCAGTTAGTTGTTAGTGGATGGGTGAAGTTAACTACTATGACTCTATATGTATCTATATTTCTATTTCTATATTTTTACCTTCGAGATGAAGCCGGCGGTCCACTAGGTCCACTAGCGTATGCATCTCTGTTCAAATGAGTGTGAGGTGCTGAGAGAGGAGCAGCACAGCGGAAGACAGGCAAACCAATGGGACCAGTGTTAACAATGAGTGCACTCAGTGATTTTCCTCTCTGGCCCCCTCTCCTCATTGGCATTTACACAGGCTGGTGACTGGATGGGCCTCCACTGAACTCAAGAAGTGTGTTTGTTTGTATTGTGTGTGTCACCCACTAATGAATTATGTAACGGTCTAGTGGCACAGTCTCCGGTGCCAAGGCCAGCCTATAGTTATATTCTGTTGGGGACACTCATCCTCAAAGGGAGGAGGAAGAGGCCAGGGTCTGTGTTCCAATGTTGTTACATAGGCCTTTATATAATTCAGTTCAGTTATTATATTAAAGGTCCTGTATTACTCAAATTTGACTCCTGTGAGCTTTTAGCCATGTTAGAATATTGTTTCGTCCTCAAAAATATCTGGACTCTTGTTTTGTTTCATTCACACATGTTTGAGTAATCCTTTATTATTAGTCTGCCTACATCTCCAAAGCTCAAAATGCTCTGTTCCACCTTGTGATGTCATGTAGTGGTATTTTTCAGGATACCAGCTACCTTTAACCTTTAGTTCAGGATCATCCCAGTGATTCTCGTGAAGGTGTATGGAGTTTAGAAACACAATGGAGCATTTCCTGTATTATGACATGACATCAAAAGGTGCAAAAGAGTTTTTTTCTGTTTGAAAGAAGAACTCAGCTTAAATATGCAGGGTCTGTGTGTTATGTGTCAATGAAATGAAACACAACTCCGGGTATGTTTTTGATGAAGAAACATTATAACGTAGATCAGAAAACAGCACTTTAAGCAGAACATGAAAATGTTTGTTGGGCATTTAAATAAGGTCTACAAAATAATGTCGAATGAGGTAAGGCATAGGCCTGTATAATAGAATTTGTGGAAAACCAGGGCAACGCTGTGATGTTGACATGAATCTTAATATGACAAATTTAATGAAAAACTGCAAAAGAAAATGGATAGTGAAAGCTAAGGTTAAGTAAATATGCAGTTTGCCCATTATGTGAATGGAAAACTCCCACACCTATTCACACAATTTAAACATTTTATTACAGCTGTCTTGAAGGTCATTATTTACAGCTCTGTCGGTAAATTCCAGGTCTGTTTGTTTTTGTTAAATTAGTGTGTGGGAGGTTGAAGTCTAAGGCCATCTCTTTGTATATTCAGTAGTGCATTTTAGAATAGAAAATATAAGATGTGATCAGGCAATAGCAGCTCTGAAGCTTTGTTGCTTCTGAGGCTTATAAAATGTTGTCAGATGGTTTACGAGTCAAGCTTGGAGACTTTCATTTGGATTTCGTGCCATGACTGGTCTCTGAACCAGAGTTTGGACTTTAATATTTTATTTTGCCCATTTACGACCGGAATGAGGGGTTTATTTTGTGGTCATAGCTGATCCAATTTGCCTAGTAGTGAATGCGAATGAGCAGTGGTGAGGAACCAAGTGACACAGTTACATAAAGCTTTTACCCATTCACAGGAGACAGCCAGGCTTTTATCGTGTGCCTATACACCAGCTAAAGTGCTTGTATTTGTGTTTGCATACATTATGTTCCCTGTTTTAAGGGTCCCAAACAACCACAGGGGCCCCAACTCATTATGTGGGCTCTTGTTAATTATAGGGAAGGGATATGGTTGACCTCTTTTGAAGACATGGTTAAAAACTGCCTGGTTTTGAGCTGGTTCTGCCTAGTTTCTAAGT
Organism: Odontamblyopus rebecca; assembly: GCA_030686955.1. Classification (NCBI taxonomy): domain Eukaryota; kingdom Metazoa; phylum Chordata; class Actinopteri; order Gobiiformes; family Gobiidae; genus Odontamblyopus; species Odontamblyopus rebecca. The sequence goes on from CM060673.1 coordinate 18,710,923, forward strand.
CTTGTTTACCAAATTCACAAGGGTGCTCTTAAAGGCTACTTAAGTTATTGCGCAATACAAAATGTACCTTTTACAGACAGAACATTTTGTGCTGTTTGTAAAAGGTAGTGTGTGTGGAATTTTTTATGGTTTACTAAGTCACTTTTGCCAGGGCTGAATTTGTATCTAAATATACAGTTCCAGACCTGCCTCTACTTGCCCTGGTCATGCCACAACTGCAGTTAAGAACACCATGTGATTGAAAAGTTCCTTGTTTAGTTGTTGTATACTCAAATCACAATGAGCCATAAGGCAAGTACATAGAGATAAAAAGTACATGTTGTAAAATATGTACATTTAATAGATGCTTTCCATTCAATAAAAAGAGAACTTAAAGGACCTATATTATGCTAAACTAACTCTTGTGAGCTTTAAACCATATTCAAATGCTGTTACCTCATCAAAAACACACTTGGAGTTGTTTTGTTTCATTCACACGTTTGAGTAATCCTTTATTACTGGACAATGTCCTTCTCCAAAGATCAAAATGTTCTGTTCCACCTTGTGACGTCAGTCCAGGGCTGTCAGTATCAAATTATGCGAGGGCTGTATGGCACTTCCTGGTTCGCTACATGACATTACAAGTGGAACAGAGTGTTTTCTGTTTGAGAGAAGTTTGCTTTGTTTGCTTAATTATTAAAGAGGGTTGCAAGTTGTGGAAAATATGAAATGGCAATGAGGAAATGGAGAAAATCAAAAAATATATCAAGCTTAAATATTTACTAATGGTTTGATTTGTGCCAGTGACTCAAGTATCACTATTTGTGTATTGCGTGACTCTCACTGTCTCCACCACATCATATTATGTCTACATTTCATAAAAATGTCCATCTTATACAGTCTAGCTGGTATAACTCCTGTCCTGTTTATTGAAGGAGTGTCGGAGGGTCTGATGTAGGACAGGCTGGAACAGGTGATCAGTGCGTCATTAACCCCACAAGAATAAAAGGATCTGGTGGCTCTGAAGAAAGGGCTTATCCAGAGTTGCGTCACAGAGGACAAAAGAGTAAAGTCTGAGGACACTCAGAAAAACATGGAGCAACGGAGCTTTAGCTGAAGCTGTTGACATGGTGGAAAAACACGATTGTGCAGTTGGTGGGGTTTAGTGGTTTATAGTTGATTTGAATCAACACTGAAATAAATTGTATTGTCTAATAATAATAAGTTAGAATCTATGCACAGTCCATGTACATTTGGAATACAAAAATAAGATGGTAAATGTGTAAAATTGTTTATTACTAGTTATTTGTATTTTTATGTGGTCCATCTCTCCTACGGAATATGGATCCTTTCTACAATATAAATAGATTAGATAGATACTTGACATATATTTGAATATAATAATGGTGCATGATCCTTTTACACAGCAAAAACTAAAATATTACCAAGTTAAAGTGACTTGAATTAAGAAAATGTAATCTTGATTTGAGTACATTTCACATGACAGGTAAAATGGTCTACCAATGGAAGAAGATTTTCCATACTTTAAATAGGAAAAAACATCTAAGTAAATAAATATTTTTTGGCATGAATTGAGGAAAAAATAACTTATTACACCAGTAGATAATTTTACTTAAGTCCAGTCTCCTCCAATCAAGTTAAATGTTCTTAATGTAAGTAGTTTACACTTATCTAGAATTTTGGAGTGTAAATACAATGGAAATGAAGAGTGAAGAGTGATTCTTGATTGTAAATATTTTTGAATGCTTGCATAAACTCTGCACTCAGCCAGTTTTTGACTCTCAAAATCTTTAAAATGAGAGTTTTAGCTAATTACAGTGCTTGAAATGTTGTACCTGAAAAAGTCAACAATGAGCTGAGTGCACCTGTAGGCTTGGCAGTATGAGAAACCTTTAGGAATGTAGTGCTTTCTAAACCAAACTATCACACGATGTCCTCGTTTTACATAAGGAATGTAAAGACTGCTGCTAAAGTTGCAACATAGACATTGTAGCTTCATTGGCTGCATCCCCAAACGTGACAGATTGCAGACTTTGAACTCTGCAGTGGCACAAATAAAAACACAAGACAGTAATATAAGTGCTCTGTTCCAGTCAGCAGCTATAAAACAACAGTGAACTCTCCACCACTGGCTCCCGCTCTGTACATGTATGAAGCCTGCAGTCATGACAGTATACAGCCAACACAAGGCCAGCCATGTTTTGTGCCTGTAAAAGGCTGTTTTGCTGCCTCACGTAAAGTACAAATAGTAATTTTGGTTTATGAGCAACAACAGTTATTATCCAAGCTTAGGGCAGGATTACAGTCTTGTGATGTAAGGTGAAAAGAGCAGAAAGAAGAACAGAGATAAAAGTATTAAATGTAAGACTGAATGTGGGAAAAAATGTACAAATCTTAATAATGAGCAGTCCTGCATAGCCAAAACTGCTTTCAAATTACAGTGTTCATTCACCAAAAAGAAAATAAGTTGTAGTGATAACCATAGTGATGTATGCCTTATAAAAATGGATGGGAAGAAGGAAGTTGAGGAATAGAAAAACAAGGTTACTGGGCGTTGACTTACTGTTGTCGCCAGGGCAACAGTAGTTTTCAGGCTCTGAGTCATTGTGGTAGTACAGGTCCATCGCCTGGGGGAGAAATACATTGTGTTAATAGGCGAAAATATGAAATCACCAGTTGCAGGCAAAACTTTCTTTTGAGAATATGCTCCACTACAGCTCCTGACCCCAGTGAACCGCCTCCCCCTTATACTGGAAGTGCTCTAGTGAATGTGAATGCCCTGTTTCCTTACTTTGCTCCCTATGATGTGTTTTAATGAGGCCTTGGTTTCCAGGGTGAGGCGGCATTCAATCAGTCCGAGCCCATACATAAAGAGGGGAGAAAAGCCCAGTTTCTAATAAAGACCAGAGGATTTCAGTGCAGCAGAGAGCCTCTATTGCAGATTGAAAGTGATCTTAATCAGCAGTGGACTCAGCTAAACCTTTGCTCCATTGACATATGTAATTATCCACAAAGAGAGAACATGAGATAAGCCAAGTGACATCGGTTTTCTCTCTTCAAAAATGTTTGAGTGCAATGGAATCTGGCATGAATAGCTTGAACACTGCATCTAACATCTTGGGTGACCTGCCAATAATGAAATAATCTGAAAGCAAAAGTATGGATGTATTTATGAGAAACTCACATAGAGCTAAAAACAGTAAATGATTTAATGCGAACTAGTCCAGCTACTTTTACTTTTAGTAGACAATGTAACTGTAAGCTCCTCCCAGTAAGAACTATTAGGAGGAGCTTACAGTATACATTATCTACTAAAAGCTGGGTTACTCTGTCTATGGACTGTTACTCAACCTAGACATGTCAACGAAACAAAAGACCCAAATCTAGGTTAGGTTATTAACAATATCTTTGTAAACCTTTACTGCTATTATGCTAAGTCCTTCTTTTATCCAAAAATAAAAAAAATTCTGACAACTTTTAAATAGTCTTCCTGTCATATAGATTTCACCAAAGTCCCATGACACCCCAGCTCTATGTCAGATTTGACTCTTTGGTGAAGCTGAGTGTCAGTCTCACTGTCAGAGATGTGTGTATCTGTGCTACTCAGCCTTAGCATAGTTTGTGTCTCCGCTCTAAAAACTTGCATATTTCGTGACTTCCTTCCTGATGCGTGTGTGAACATGTGTGAGTGAGAGTTTAAATGATACTGCATAATCACTTAACAATCTCTCTGAAGTGGCTTTATAAAGTACATAAGCTATGGGAAGTATTGGTAGCAATTTAAAATAACTACACCTTAATACCATTTTGAACCACCACCATGAACAAAGACATAATTAATTAAAGCCGCAAGCGGCATCAGGCAACCCTCGCGGGCAGCGCGGCGCATCAGCCTCGGCCGACCCGCCGCTCCCCCGGGTGGCGCCGCTGAGCCTCTTGTCTCTGTGTGTTTGTGGCTTTGGGCTGAACTTGCCACCAAACACATAAAGTCCACAGACACTGGAAATGCTGATGTGCCAACATAGACAAACATGGGCACTTTGGGACATCGCCATGGCAACACCGTGCAAAATACAACTTTGGCCCCCCGGACATTTTTGTTCGGACTGACCTGAAGAATCACTGTGCGAAATTTCACGTTCTTGAATAAAACTAATAAGCCGTTATATATCACTTTGAAAAGTAAGAAATTGTTGAAATGTTTACATAAGGATAACATGGAGGCTTTGGCGCATCGCCATGGCAACACCGTGCAAAATACAACTTTGGCCCCCCGGACATTTTTGTTCGGACTGACCTGAAGAATCACTGTGCGAAATTTCACGTTCTTGAATGAAACTAATAAGACGCTATATCACCTTGAAAAGTAAGAAATTGTTGAAATTTTCCCATAAGGATAACATGGAGGATTTGGCGTATCGCCATGGCAACCCAGTGAAATATACCATATGGTTGTCATTGACTTTTTTGATCGGGATGACATGAAGAGCCATTGTGCCAAATTTGAGAATATTCTGTGAAAGTAAAATATTTTTCATGAATGGGAATTTATCTGATATTTCCCATTAGGATAACATTGGAGCTTTCGCGCATCACCATGGCAACACGGTTAAAAATAGGATATAGTTTTACATTGGCTTTTTTGATTGAGATGACCTAAAAAAAAGTAATTTTGGGGCAAATTTGGTACATTTTCGAAAAACTAAAAATTTGGCCCTCCATGCAAAAGTTTGTGGTGTTCTGCAGGGGGCGCTATCACACCATTTTCGCTTGTGTCACAATTAGTTGGCTTCGGCACAAAAAGTTTTACAAGTGATTAAAATTTGAGTTGAATCGGACTTTGTATGGCCAAAGCGGAGCAAATTTTGACGTTAGAAAATTGCAAAAAATCTGAACAAATTTTGCAGCTTCGCCGCACGTAAACCGTGACAGCTATTTTAAAAATTCAGCTATCGTTTGATGCCCGACTTCTCTAGTTGATGTACGCCGATTTTGACCCCTGTGGGTGAAGCGCCTTCAGAGGAGTTCGTTCAAATGCGACGTGAGCGAAAATGCTGACTAAGCAACTTTTATTTCAATCCAAGATGGCCGCCTTCTGGTTTGTCAGGGGCGTGGCCATAATAATATTTTTTTTCTGGTTTCACGTGAGGAATGTCTGTACGGAATTTCGTGACTGTACGACAAACTTTACGTCGGGACATCTCCATAGGCGCAATGTATTTTGACTTTTGCAGGTGGCGCTGTCGCGCCACTTTTTATACCCATACATGCAACATATATTTTATCAAATTTTTCGCCACTTCTGAATTTTGGGCAAAATTTGGTGAGTTTTTGAGCGTGTTCAGGGAGTCAAATTAGAGCTCAAAGAGCAGAAGAAAAAAAATTAAAGCCGCATAGCGGCATCGAGCGACCCCTCGCGGGCATCGCGCGTCGCCTCGGCCGACCCGACGCTCCCCCGGGTGGCGCTGATGAGCCTCTTGTCTCTGTGTGTTTGTGGCTTTGGGCTGAACTTGCCACTAAACACATAAAGTCCACACACACTGGAGATACTGATGTGTTAACATTGACAAATATGGGCACTTTGGGACATCGCCATGGCAACACCGTGCAAAATACAACTTTGGCCCCCCGGTCTTTTTTGTTCGGGCTGACTTGAAGAATCACTGTGCCAAATTTCACATTCTTGAATGAAACCAATAAGACGCTATATCACTTTGAAAAGTAAGAAATTGTTGAAATTTTCCCATAAGGATAACATGGAGGATTTGGCGCATCGCCATGGCAACCCAGTGAATTATACAATATGATTGTCATTGACTTTTTTGATGGGGATGACATGAAGAGTCATTGTGCCAAATTTGAGAATATTCTGTGAAAGTAAAATATTTTTCATGAATGGGAATTTATCTGATATTTCCCATTAGGATAACATTGGAGCTTTCGTGCATCACCATGGCAACACGGTTAAAAATACCATATGGTTTACATTGGCTTTTTTGATTGAGATGGCCCAAAGTAATTTTGTACAAAATTTGGTACATTTTAGAAAAAGTAAAATTTTGACCGTCCATGCAAAATTTTATTGTGTCCTGCAGGGGGCGCTATCACACCATTTTTGCTCGTGTCACAATTAGTCGGCTTTGGCACAAAAGTTTTACAAGTGATTCAAATTTGAGGCCAATTGGACTTTGTATGGCCGAACGGGAGCAAATTTTGTCGTTAGAAAATTGCAAAAAATCAGAACAAATTTTGCAGCTTCGCCGCGCGTAAACCGTGACAGTTTTTTTAAAAATTCAGCTATCGTTTGATGCCCCACTTCTCTAGTTGATGTACGACGATTTTGACCCCTGCGGGTGAAGCGCCTTCAGAGGAGTTCGTTCAAATGCGACGTGAGCGAAAATGCTGACTCGGCAACTTTTTATTTCAATCCCAAGATGGCCACCTTCTGGTTTGTCAGGGAACGTGGCCATAATAACATTTTTTTCTGTTTTCACATGAAGAATGTCTGTACCGAATTTCGTGACTGTACGACAAACTTTACGTCAGGATGTCTCCCATAGGCGCAATGTATTTTGACTTTTGCAGGTGGCGCTGCCGCTACTTTTTTTATACTACATACATGCAACATATATTTTATCAAATTTTCGCCACTTCTGAATTTTGGGCAAAATTTGGTGAGTTTTTGAGCGTGTTCAGGGGGTCAAATTAGAGCTCAAAGAGCAGAAGAAAAAAGAATAATAAATAAATAAACAATAAATAAATAAAAATAATAATAATTTTAGCAAAAACAATATATCCTTTTACATAGAAACACATATTATACATTTTTTGAAAGCTCTCGAGCTTCCCCACGTCACCGTGGGGTCATTGGTGAATGACGGGCGCTTACGCGCCCGTCATTCCTACATCCATCTCAGATCCGCCATTGACCCCCATTGATTTCCATTCATTTTAGCAGCTGTAAATATGGCCCATGCCTTCGGCATGGGAAGCTGATACAGCTTGATGTCAGGAGTGTGTTTTAGGGAGAAAGCGCCGCGCTACTTTGTCAACATTGAGTGAATGGGCTTCGCCCATTCACTCAATGTTAACCGATGACTTGTTAGCAAGAACAAATATGGATGTCCCATGCCTTCGGCATGGGTTGCTAAGATACTGCTGTTCACGGTGAGAGCGATCGGACGAAGTTCAGCGCTTCGCGCTGAACCCGTAGACAGTTAGCAACGATGATGCCTGGGCTTCGCCCAGGCATCATGTGCGCACCAATAGGCCCTACGCCCTGTAGGGCCTCGGGCCTAATAATAAATTAAAGCCGCAAGCGGCATCGAACGGCCCTCGCGGGCCGCGCGTCGCACTCGGCCGACCCGACGCTCCCCCGGGTGGCGCTGATGCTCCCCCGGGTGGCGCTGATGAGCCTCTTGTCTCTGTGTGTTTGTGGCTTTGGGCTGAACTTGTCACTAAACACAAAGTCCACACACACTGGAGATCCTGATGTGTTAACATTGACGACTATGGGCACTTTGGGACATCGCCATGGCAACACCGTGCAAAATACAACTTTGGCCCCTCGGACTTTTTTGTTTGGACTGACCTGAAGAATCACTGTGCTAAATTTCACATTCTTCAATGAAACAAATAAGACGTTATATCACTTTGAAAAGTAAGAAATTGTTGAAATTTTCCCATAAGGATAACATGGAGGCTTTGGCGCATCGCCATGGCAACCCAGTGAAATATACAATATGGTTGTCATTGACTTTTTTGATCGGGATGACATGAAGAGTCATTGTGCCAAATTTGAGAATATTCTGTGAAAGTAAAATATTTTTCATGAATAGGGAATTTATGTCATCTTTCCCATTAGGATAACATTGGAGCTTTCGCGCATCACCATGGCAACACGGTTAAACATACCATATGGTTTACATTGGCTTTTTGATTGAGATGGCCCAAAGTAATTTTGTACAAAATTTGGTACATTTAGAAAAACTAAAATTTTGACCGTCAATGCAAAATTTTATTGTGTCCTGCAGGGGGCGCTATCACACCAATTTAGCTCGTGTCACAATTAGTCGAAGCCGCCACAAAAAAGTTTTACAAGTGATTAAAATTTGAGTTGAATCGGACTTTGTATGGCCAAACGGAGCAAATTTTGACATTGGAAAATTGCAAAAAATCTGAACAAATTTTGCAGGTTCGCCGCACGTAAACCGTGACAGTTATTTAAAAAATTAAGCTATCGTTTGATGCCCCACTTCTCTAGTTGATGTACGCCGATTTTGACCCCTGTGGGTGAAGCGCCTTCAGAGGGAGTTCGTTCAAATGCGACGTGACGAAAATGCTGACTCCGCATGTTTTGTATTTCAATCCAAGATGGCCGCCTTCTGGTTTGTCAGAGGGCGTGGCCATAATAATATTTTTCTGTCTTGACATGAGGAATGTCTGTACCGAATTTCGAGACTGTACGACAAACTTTACGTCGGGACATCTCCCATTAGCGCAATGTATTTTGACTTTTGCAGGTGGCGCTATCGCGCCACTTTTATCTTACCCACATATGCAACATATATTTTATCAAATTTTTCGCCACTTCTGAATTTTGGGCAAAATTTGGTGAGTTTTTGAGCGTGTTCAGGGGGTCAAATTAGAGCTCAAAGAGCAGAAGAAAAAAGAATAATAAATAAATAAAAATAATAATAATTTTAGCAAAAACAATATATCCTTTTACATAGGAAAGACATATTATACATTTTTTGAAAGCTCTCGAGCTTCCCCACGTCACCGTGGGGTCATTGGTGAATGACGGGCGCTTACCTCTCATTCACCATCTCGTCAGGTCCGCCATTGACCCCCATTGATTTCCATTCATTTTAGCAGCTGTAAATATGGCCCATGCCTTCGGCATGAGAGCTTGAATACAGCTTGATGTCAGGAGTGTTTTTGGGGAGAGAAGCGCTTGGCGCTACTTTGTCAACATTGAGTGAATGACGCCCATTCACTCAATGTTGACGATGACTTTGTTAGCAAGAACAAATATGCATGTCCCATGCCTTCGGCATGGGTTGCTAGGATACTGCTGTTCACGGTGAGTGCGATCGAGGGGACGAAGTTCAGCGCTCGGCGCTGAACTTAAATGAACAGTTAGCAACGATGATGCCTGGGCTTCGCCCAGGCATCATCGTGCGAAACTCAGCAGGCCCTACGCCCTGTAGGGGCTCGGGCCTAATTAAAGCCGCAAGCGGCATCGAGCGGCCCTCGCCCGGGCCGCGCGTCGCGGTCGGCCGACCCGCCGACTCCCCTGGGTGGCGCTGATGCTCCCGGGTGGCGCTGATGAGCCTCTTGTCTCTGTGTGTTTGTGACTTTGGGCTGAACTTGTCACTAAACACAAAGTCCTGAACACTGGAAATGCTGATGTGCCAACGTAGACAAACATGGGCACTTTGGGACATCGCCATGGCAACACCGTGCAAAATACAACTTTGGCCCCTCGGACTTTTTGTTCCGGACTGACCTGAAGATTCACTGTGCCAAATTTCACGTTCTTGAATGAAACTAATAAGACGCTATATCACTTTGAAAAGTAAGAAATTGTTGAATTTTTCACATAAGGATAACATGGAGGCTTTGGCGCATCGCCATGGCAACACTGTGAAAAATAGCAAAAGGTTGTCATTGACTTTTTGATGGGGATGACATGAAGAGTCATTGAGCCAAATATGAGAATATTCTGTGAAAGTAAAATATTTTTCATGAATGGGAATTTATCTGATATTTCCCATTAGGATAACATTGGAGCTTTCGCGCATCACCATGGCAACACGGTTAAAACTACGATATGGTTTACATTGGCTTTTTTGATTGAGATGACCTAAAGTAATTTTGGGGCAAATTTGGTACATTTCGAAAAACTAAAATTTGGCCCTCCATGCAAAAGTTTGTGGTGTTCTGTAGGGGCGCTATCACACCATTTTCGCTTGTGTCACAATTAGTCGGCTTCGGCACAAAAGTTTTACAAGTGATTAAAATTTGAGTTGAGATCGGACTTTGTATGGCCAAGGGGAGCAAATTTAGACATTTGAAAATTGCAAAAATCCGAACAAATTTTGCAGGTTCGCCGCACGTAAACCGTGACAGTTATTAAAAAAATTCAGCTATCGTTTGATGCCCCACTTCTCTAGTTGATGTACGCCGATTTTGACCCCTGTGGGTGAAGCGCCTTCAGAGGATTTCGTTCAAATGCGACGTGAGCGAAAATGCTGACTCGGCAACTTTTTTATTTCAATCCAAGATGGCCGCCTTCTGGTTTGTCAGGGGAACGTGGCCATAATAATATTTTTTCTGTCTTGACATGAGGAATGTCTGTACCGAATTTCGTGACTGTACGACAAACTTTACGTCAGGATGTCTCCCATAGAGCAATGTATTTTGACTTTTGCAGGTGGCGCTGTCGCGCCACTTTTTATACCCACACATGCAACATATATTTTATCAAATTTTTCGCCACTTCTGAATTTTGGGCAAAATTTGGTGAGTTTTTGAGCGTGTTCAGGGGGTCAAATTAGAGCTCAAAGAGCAGAAGAAAAAAGAATAATAAACAAATAAAAAAAAAAAAAAAAATAATAATTTTAGCAAAAACAATATATCCTTTTACATAGGAAACACATATTATACATTTTTTGAAAGCTCTCGAGCTTCCCCACGTCACCGTGGGGTCATTGGTGAATGACGGGCGCTTACGCGCCCGTCATTCACCATCTCGTCGAGAAGTCCGCCATTGACCCCCATTGATTTCCATTCATTTTAGCAGCTATAAATATGGCCCATGCCTTCGGCATGAGGAAACTGAATACAGCTTGATGTCAGGAGTGTGTTTTAGGGAGAGAAGCGCCGCGCTACTTTTGTCAACATTGAGTGAATGGGCTTCGCCCATTCACTCAATGTTAACGATGACTTGTTAGCAGAACAAATATGGATGTCCCATGCCTTCGGCATGGGTTGCTAAGATACTGCTGTTCACGGTGAGAGCGAGTCGAGGAGCGAAGTTCAGCGCTTCGCGCTGAACTTCGTAAGACAGTTAGCAACGATGATGCCTGGGCTTCGCCCAGGCATCATCGTTGCGGAAGCAATAGGCCCTACGCCCTGTAGGGCTCGGGCCTAATAATAAACAAATAAAAAAAAAATAATAATAATTTTAGCAAAAACAATATATCCTTTTACATAGGAAAGACATATTATACATTTTTTGAAAGCTCTCGAGCTTCCCCACGTCACCGTGGGGTCATTGGTGAATGAGCTTACGCGCCGTCATTCCTACGTAGAGTCCGCCATTGACCCCATTGATTTCCATTCATTTTAGCAGCTGTAAATATGGCCCATGCCTTCGGCATGAAGGCTTGATACAGCTTGATGTCAGGAGTGTGTTTTAGGGAGAGAAGCGCTTCGCGCTACTTTTGTCAACATTGAGTGAATGGGCTTCGCCCATTCACTCCAATGTTGATGACTTTGTTAGCAAGAACAAATATGCATGTCCCATGCCTTCGGCATGGAGTTGCTAGAGATACTGCTGTTCACGGTGAGAGCGAGGAGTAGTGACGAAGTTCAGCGCTTCGCGCTGAACCAAGTAATGGACAGTTAGCAACGATGATGCCTGGGCTTCGCCCAGGCATCATCGTTCTTGGCTAACAATAGGCCCTACGCCCTGTAGGGCTAAGACCTAAAAATAATAATAATTTTAGCAAAAACAATATATCCTTTACATAGGAAAGACATATTATACATTTTTGAAAGCTCTCGAGCTTCCCCACGTCACCGTGGGGTCATTGGTGAATGACGGGCGCTTACGCGCCCGTCATTCACCATCTCGTCGAGTCCGCCATTGACCCCCCATTGATTTCCATTCATTTTAGCAGCTATAAATATGGCCATGCCTTCGGCATGGGAGAAGCAGATACAGCTTCATGTCAGGAGTGTGTTTTGGGAACAGAAGGCGCCCCGCGCTACTTTTGTCAACATTGAGTGAATGGGCTTCGCCCATTCACTCAATGTTGAACTTGATGACTTGTTAGCAAGAACAAATATGCATGTTGCTAGGATACTGCTGTTCACGCAGTGAGAGCGATCGAGGACGAAGTTCAGCGCTTCGCGCTGAACTTAGTAAGACAGTTTGCAAAGATTATGCCTGGGCATCGCCCAGGCATCATCGTTCTTGAGAAGCAATAGGCCCTACGCCCTGTGAAGGGGCTCGGGCCTAATAAATAAACAAATAAAAATAATAATAATTTTAGCAAAAACAATATATCCTTTTACATAGGAAACGCATATTATACATTTTTTGAAAGCTCTCGAGCTTCCCCACGTCACCGTGGGGTCATTGGTGAATGACGGGCGCTTACGCGCCCGTCATTCCTACCATCTCGTCGAGATCCGCCATTGACCCCCATTGATTTCCATTCATTTTAGCAGCTGTAAACATGGCCCATGCCTTCGGCATGGGGGCTTGGATACAGCTTGATGTGAGGAGTGTTTTTGGGGGACAGGAGGCGCTTCGCGCTACTTTTGTCAACATTGAGTGAATGAGCCGCCCATTCACTCAATGTTGACGATGACCTGTTAGCAAGAACAAATATGGATGTCCCATGCCTTCGGCATGGAGTTGCTAAGATACTGCTGTTCACGGTGAGAAGCGATCGAGGACGAAGTTCAGCGCCGCGCTGAACCGTAGACAGTTAACAACGATGATGCCTGGGCTTCGCCCAGGCATCATCGTTAACTTGGAAACAAACCCTACGCCCTGTAGGGGCTCGGGCCTAATAAATAAACAAACAAACAAACAAATAAAAATAATAATAATTTTAGCAAAAACAATATATCCTTTTACATAGGAAACACATATTATACATTTTTTGAAAGCTCTCGAGCTTCCCCACGTCACCGTGGGGTCATTGGTGAATGACGGGCGCTTACGCGCAAAATCATTCACCATCTCGTCATCAGTCCGCCATTGACCCGCCATTGATTTCCATTCATTTTAGCAGCTATAAATATGGGCCATGCCTTCGGCATGGGGCTTAGATACAGCTTGATGTCAGGAGTGTGTTTTGGGAACAGAAGGCGCTTCGCGCTACTTTTGTCAACATTGAGTGAATGGGCTTCGCCCATTCACTCAATGTTGGCGATGACTTGTTAGCAAGAACAAATATGGATGTCCCATGCCTTCGGCATGGAAGTTGCTGAATACTGCTGTTCACGGTGAGAGCGATCGAGGGACGAAGTTCAGCGCTTCGCGCTGAACCAAATAAGACAGTGCAACGATGATGCCTGGGCGTTGCGGAAGCAATAGGCCCTACGCCCTGTAGGGGCTCGGGCCTAATAATGAAGACATTGTTTATTAATAGCGTCTTAAAGGTCTTATGTTACAGAAAATGGACTCTTGTGAGCTTTAAGCTATGTTATAATGTTGTTATGTCATCAAACACATCCATAAAGTTGTGTTCAGTTTGAGAGAAGAACTCAACCTAAATAGCCTTTAGTTAAGGGGTTAAGCATAAGTTAGTGGTAAGTATGAGTATTTACTAAGCCTGAAACATTCTTAATACACTATTTGTTCATTACAATTAATTCTTCATACTTTATTTAGGCTATTAAAGTGTAGTTATTACAAAGTACAATATATATATAAGATAATATATAAACAATAAAACTCCAGTGGAACTGCATTTGAAGTCAGGTATAAACTAGAACAGGACTGCTCATAAAGGAGGATCTTAGGCAGGACTGAACCACTATTCAAACAGACTTGAATGTGAACTAAACCTGGTCTCTGCTACATAATAAAACTAAACCAGGACTGAAGCAGGACACTGCTAATTCTGTCGACATGGCTGTTTATCCATCCATGGCTGCACCCTGCACATTGTCCATTCCCTCTGTCTGTCTCTTTGTGTCTTTCTCTGACTTCCCTTTTCAACTTTGTTTACAGATTCACTGGAGAGATGGGGCATCACCATGGTGATGGGGATTCAGGCTTTTCTTTTCATTAATATTTCATTAAAGGTTTTTTTTTTTTTGCAACTGGGAGATATAGCTTTGCCAGAGTCAGTCTATAAGTAATGGAAACTTTTAAGGTGCTGTCAGTGACTTACAGGGAACTTACAAACTTTTCGCTTCAGTGTAATTACACAACTTTCCACAGAGCACAGGGGAAATGCTGTGTCTCAATGAATAAATCACTTGTTAACTAACTTTTTGGGACAAGATTGAGTGTAATAATGAATTAAATTTTCTACTTCTTTTCTTTTCTGCTTCTTCATATTGTTTAACAACTAATCCCTTATAGAAACACAAACTATCAACCAATTTACAAATGTTTAAAGGTTCACTGTGTAACTTTTCTAGAGGTCCCAAGATGTTATTGCATTAAACATGTCCAACTTGCATTTTGCCTTATCACAGGTGTTTTTATTACTCAAAATGTTGAAAAACATGCATTCTTACACAGTCAAACATTTCCAGACAAACAATAACATCACCATTGAGACAAGACCCTCCAGCAGAAATGTTACATGGTAAACCTTTAATAATACAGTTAAATTTTGTCCACAAACTACACCGATGTGCTGTCAGTGCTATGAACAGTACAGAGTTTATAAAAAATACTGGCTGAGCTTGAACTGTCTTACCTGTGTGCGTTGCCGTGGCTGCCAGGTGTCTTCCAGGGCATAGGTGATGTAGGGACCACTGCAGATGGAGCACTCCAGCATCACAGGGCTCGCAAGGAGGGGCCCGGTGTGGACCCCCCAGGCCTGACAGGCCCCCAAGTGGAGGTCCGGCTCTATCTCCCTCTGCTTATCACTGTGGTGACGTGACAGCATCTTCCACTTTCTCACCTGGAAATACGCAAATAAATAATGATGTAGATTCAATTTTTAAGACAGATGATTTCATCTCATCTAAATCAGTGAGGGTAGTCTGACATGGGCTTGTAAAGAGTTAAATTTTGTCGTGAGAACATTTGAGGATTTAGCAGTAATCCCTTGTTGTGTAAAAACTGGACCAAGCCTCAAAGGATTTCAACCAAATCTTCTTTTAATGTGAAAGAACTAGGGCTGAACTATTGTGATTAAGATAATGCATGATTGGCCTGACCAATAACAAGATTGCAGTAGTTAGATATGAGTTCATTTGAGTCTATTCAATGTGCACATTTTAAAACACACACATAGAAGCATTGACATTTGCTTGAGTGTTACACTTAATACAATCATACTATATAGTTAAGACATGAGGTCTAAATGACAGGGTGAGCAGGTTATAAACATTATAAAAACGTATAGAATTTACAGTATATTAAGTTACCTAAGCAGTACCTAAATAACTACATCATTTGAGATATGAGCCTTGTGATTCTTAAAGGTGTACTGTGTAACTTTTCTGAAAGGGCTGCAACTTGTTTGTTTCCATGAAGATGTTATTTCTTTGCCTGAAATGTTCTACAGTATGAAACTTAACTTGTATATTTCCATGGAGACAGGAAGGAGATGTTACAGGTCACATCTGTGGAGAGTTTGACCCCACTCGCAGTAAGAATGCATGTTGTTAAAGGTATGTTTGAGCTATAAAACACCAGTAATTGAATAAATGCACTTTAGTTATGTTTAATCCCATACTTTGGCATACTGCAAGCAAAGCTATCTCCATCCCCCACTCGGAAAGTTACGCAGTGGACCTTTAAATGCCATTTCTCTTAAATTACAACACATCTTACTGCCCAGAAAGAGAACCCTGCCACTGCACACCTTAAGAGTGACATGGTCTTAAGAATAAGAAAGGGCATTAACCGTGAATAATGGAAGAAAAGGTCGGGGGCTACATACTTGTTGAGGAAGCTGATTTGGCTGGACGGCTGTGTCGCTGACCCAGAATAGTGCTTATGTAAGTTTAAATGGTGTCCTTGGCCAACACACTCTCTGACACATTCAGGTCTTATCAGCCCATATCAGAGCTAGATACTCCCATCCCCACTGTATTGCTGCTGTTTGGCCTAAGAAACATTCTAAGTGATAGATGTAGTTTTAATTCTGCAACTCTGCAAAATGAAAACTCCCCCCGGCTATAATTAAACCAAGTGCCGGATAGACAGAATGGACATAAATAAGTGCTGTAGGCCGTAAATAAAATGGGGTAACAATCGGTCATTACACTGTCTATTGCTTATAATTATGTGGATGTAAATCTATTGGTACAATGCAAGTGAAGGGAGATTAATATTCTTATTATAGTCACAATAGCCTTTAGTCAGTGTTAAGTAAAAGCAAAAAATAAATAAATAAATAAATAAAAATATCACATGAAAAAATCTACTTAGGTAAAAGTGTTAAAGTATCTGTTTAAAAATATACTGTATGTAATGTAAGCAAAAGTATTTCAGATTTTGATATCTAATAATGCTTCAAATGTAGTTATTTTGATAAAGATTGGTGGTGAATGTATATTTATTTGTACGTATTTTGTTTTCTCAAATTACGAATCTGTTAAAAATAAACCCTCAGCCTTTTCAGCTGGTCTCAAACTATAATAAAAAATGTATGTAAAAAAAATACATTTGGATCAGTTTCAACCCACAGACACATGATTCAGTTCTATGAGAGATCGATTAACGATCTGTTTTTTGTGTTCTCTGGGACTGAACAACAACTTTTTGATTTTCATTCATATTTAAATGGCACCAACCAGAACATCAAACTAAGCCTGGACTTCAGCAACAAACAAATAAACTTCCTAAAACTGACCATCTCTGTGGATGAAATTGGCCTTTTACATACAACTATTTTCAGGAAAAAGACTAAAATACAATCCTAAGGGCTGACAGTTATCATCCTAACAGTTTGATTTCAAATATCCCCTTCGGCCAATTCCAGCGACACCGAAGGATTTGTGATACTGAAACAGAGTTTGAAACCCAGTCCAAAGACATACATAAAAGAGTCCAATGTAGAGGCTATGGAAAACAAACCGGGGTGGATTAAAGCAAAAGCTCTTGAAAGAAATCAGTTACTTAAAAAGAGTCCATCAAGGGCATTAAAAAGTAAAACTGAAACATCCTCAAAGCCGCTTGGCTAAATCTGGTGCATTTACAGAAATGTTCATTAATGTACGCTGTCCCTGCTAAATAAACTAATAAACAAATAAACAAATAAATAAATAAAAGTGATTAGACACTGGCATCTGTTTACCCAGAGCCTCCTTCAGTTGCTGTGCGAAGAGCACCAACTTTAAAGATCAACTTGTAAAAAACTCTCAGCAGAAAAAAAAGACGTTCTTTTGGTCCGTTTCGGTGTGGTGACTGTAATCATTGTGCCCATATTACCAAATGTACATCCTTTAGAAACAAACTGCAATACTACACATGTGGTTTATCGTTTGGACTGTATCTGTGGGTGCTTTTATATAGGGCGGATTAAAAGGAGACTAACAGATCAGTTCTGTGAACATAAAAACACTATTAGAACTCAAAATCCCAATTATGGCTCTACATTTTCAATCTTCTACCCAGTCAGCCTTTGAAAAGTCATGGTAATTGAGGTAGTCCCTCTAATCTATACTTTCCTCATTGTTGGCAAACCTTTTCTGTGTTTTTTCCCTTTGTCATGTGATGATGTCATGTGATATAATTGTACTTAAGGACACCTATGGGTCCTATCTCACCCTTATGCCCTGACGAAGACCATCTTGCTGGTCGAAATGCATTGGTGCCCCTCAATTTAATATATTCAGTCGGTGTGCTTTGGGTTTGTACCATGTGCATTTTTACACTTTTCAGTAAGGGCTATTTCTTTATAATAAAAAATACTTGTACTTTTCAGTCCTATTCAGAAATACTTTTACTTTGTTACATTCCACTGCCTATACTAAATGCATTGTTGTTATTATTTTCCTTGCAAAATCTCTACAAAGGAAAATGCCTGTTATTTCATAAGTAATTTTGAAGACTTTGAATAATAAGGATGAGACAAGGCGCTATCTATCAATGAACTGTTGTTAAAAGTCTATATTCCACACACTAAAGAGGTGCACATGTGATAACTGTGTTTATGTACATGCATAGATCATAAATACTGTACAGTAAATACAGTAGTTTGCGTAACATCTCAAACATCCATGTACGAAGTTTACTCTTTTACCGGCTGTAATGTTTATCTTGCACTTTATCACAGTTTACTGTTCTGTCCATCTCCGCATTGGACTTTATTCCTCAGAATGGTCGAACTAATGGACAAACATCAAGCTGTTAATCCCCATGTTTTTATACTATAAAGTGCAATGTAATGTGAATGTGTTTAGAATAAAGTACTCTAATTAGAGTACTTTTTGATGCAGGTATTCTGCAACTAAATACATTTTCAAAGTATTTTTCCCATCACTGCACATACACATACTGAAGTTTTAACCTTCCTCAAACTCCCACTCTGTTCTATGTCCTGGTTTTGCGATGACCTCTAAGGAGAGCATGGTTTGAGTGTTATTTAGGTTACATAACTCTCACTCAGATAGTCTCAGCCTCAGAAGTCAGGATGTAATATTGTTCAGGGACATTCTCGTGCTCATGGGCTTATGCAGGATGTACGCAACTGTCTCCCACAGGGCCATAACTCAGGAAATACATGGTACATGGGGATTTAATTTATCGACTTCCCCTTATGCTAGTCACAGCTAAGCACTTTTGTATTCTTAAGATAATAATTACCTAACCTAAAAAGCTAGTTGACATTGATACGTAGGCTATAAATCTAAATCTGTGTGATCTAAAGTCCACCATGAGAATAGAGTCCAGGGAAGTGCCACATTTGTAGTTAATATGGCTAGAGCTGAGTTAATGAGAGCATAGCTGCAGTAAGGATTAGTAACAGCAATGCACATGTAAAATGGTCCGAGATAACTTAGAGGTTTTGTGACTTTTCTGGGGGGGAGTACAACACCTGCTTGTTTCCATAGAGATGTTATTGCTCTGGATGAAATGTTCCACAATATGGTATTAAACATTCTCTTGTATAGTCACTTAAGAGGTTTGATTGCTAAAAAAATACATTGTAAAACATGTTTTCTTACAGTGTATTCTTAGAGTGATCTCCTCTCCACAGGATCTGACCTGTAACTTGATTTGCTGGTGTCTCCATGGAAATAGTTATAACAAGCACAATCAAGTGGCCTACCCTTCACCAGAAAGGTTAAGACAAACCATTAGTTAAATCTTTATTTATTCCACAATGGGGCAATTGCAATGCTACAAGGTGAAGTTCAGCAGGAGAATTAAAATGTAATCAAAAATAATAACAGGACATATTTGGAGCCTCTGTGGTCACAAACACACACTGACACAAAAAGACTGAAAATGACAGTTTTCAAACAACATCAAGCTAATCTTACAACTCACCAGTCATTGCTCACAGCATTACCGATAATACCAAAAGAAGTAAATGATATGTGTTTTATACTATGTTTACATTTTACCATTCTCTGAACTGTGGAAAAAATGAGTATGAACTTGTTCCGTTGATGAAATGCAGCCTTAGTCATTATAACAAGACATAACAAGAAAACAGAACCAAAACAATAGAGGAGCGATACAGTGTTACACAAGCTAATGTATTCTCAGTTGGAAAGAGGACGTGCTTATTAAAATGGAGCCCCGTGTTCTTCTCCTTCCCTTTACCCCTAATTTAAAGTTGCTGGTCTGAAATAAATGAGCTTGGGGTGAATTGGAATCCAAATGGCCATAGCAGTAAAGGTTTAGCTGCGCCAGAGTCTCATGAGAGATTAGGCTTCTGAAATAGAGTTCACCGAGAGGAGCAGGATTTTCATATTAACTTTAGGTTTAGAGTTGGAAAACACAATCCACTAGCAGATTGGGAAGGTGGTGTTGAACACTTAAAGGTGAGCTATGTAACTTTTCTGTTGGATGGTCCGAAACTGCTTTGTCTGAAATGTTACACAAAATGGCATTAAACCTATATATCTCCATGGAGACAAGTGAGTATGTCAGCAGACCAAGTTACAAGGCAGAACTGTGGAGAGGCAAGCATGCTCATAGTAAGAATACAAGAATACATGCTTTTCAAGACATTTTTCAGCAATAATGACACCCACAATGAAAACAATGGATAATATACAGTATGTGGTGTTATATTACAAAAAACTCTACTTTTAAGAGGGTTAAGCCATGTTAGAATGTTGTTACCTCCTCAAAAAACATACCTGGAGTTGTGTTTTGTTTCATTCACACATTTAAGTAATCGTGCATTATTAGTCTGCTTCATCTTGAAAGCTCAAAATGCTTTGTTCCTCATGAAGCGAGTTTCCAATTAGTTTTCAATTTAACTTTTAACTTTGCTAATTTTAGTACAAGTGTATGGCATTTAAAAACACAGGACATCACCACATGACATCACAAGGTGGAACAGTGTTTTTGTTTGAGAAAAGTCTGCAGGGTTTGTGGGTTAAACATGTGTGAATGAAACAAAACACAACTCTAGGCATGTTTGTGATAAGGAAACAACATTAGACCATAGATCAGAAAATACTGTAATATGCCCTTTAATATTTGATCAAAATCCAACTATAATTTAGTCTAGTAACAAAATTTAAGGCTTACATTTCTAGATGAAAATATAAAAATAACAAAGATTAGGTCATTTATTTTGACATGAAAAAGTGATTGAATCCAGCTCAAAACTGACAATATAACTAATCATTTCATCCTTGCGTTGATGTTTATAGATGAGCTAAAAGCCTTTAATTTCCGCTATTTTTTAATTCCTTCCACAATTATGCTAATACATGCTAATAGTTTCTGGCTGCCCATCTTCTCACTGTGAACGACTGAATGGGCTAATGCTATGAGTCAGGACATTGTGTGATGCAGGATAGGCCAGCTAAAGTCCAGTCGTAAGGGATTTTCTCGAGCTCGCTGCACAGCTGAACTGAGAGGCTGAATGTGAATGGGACCTCCAGGTACTGCAATGTCATGGTAACGGCCTGCGGTAGCACGAGAATAATGAGGATCAGTATATGGATTCACAGGGTAGAAGTAACCCCAAATGCAATGGGACAGGCTTGCACTTTCTGAGCCAACTTCAATAGACAGCGTTGTTTATATTCTCTTGTGTTTCTCGTGAACACCTCTCCCCAAAGAATAATATTCGTTTTTATAACCAAATAGACACATATTATATTACCTGACTTCTCCATTATTTATCCTCAGCTTGTTATGGTGTGAGAGAGGCAATTTATACATCACACCTCATAGTTTGCCAGTGTAAAAGGTGCTTATTTCCTTTTGGTTTCTCTGGCAGAAGAAGCTGTTATAGTCCTCCTGAGTGGGAACAAACGCATTGGAAAACATGTACACAAATCTAATGAGAAAACCTGTGAGGAGTTTATTAGCCCATGTTGCATTCTTGCACTGTCAGAGCTGTTGGCGTTGTAACAAAAGATTAAAAATAGAGGCGGATTAGCGGTTTTCCACTGCTTAGTGGGAAACAGCGGTAGACTGGCCCTATTTTACAGAAGGTTTCAGCCATTGGTAGAATTGTAGCAAAGAATTGAAAATTATTGTGATCATTACTCAAATAGTTAAAGGGCTATTTTCTGATCTGTTATAATGTTGTTTCCATATCATAAACATATCTGGAGTTGTGTTTTGTTTCATTCTCTCAGGTTTAACACACAAACACTGCATATTTATAGGCTTATTTATAGGCTGAGCTCTTCTCTCGAACAGAACACCTGTGATGTCATGTGGTAATACAGGAAGTGCTCCACTGTGTTTTTAAACTCCACACACCTTCACTAGATTCATTTGGATAATTTCAGCCCTGGAATTGCCTATCTCAACTGAACAAAAGGTAAAAAGTATAGCTGTTACGTTGTAAAACTATCGCTTCATGACATCACAAGGGGGACCAGAGCATTTTGAGCTGATGTAGATGACTAATAAAGCAGGGCTACTTAAACATGTGTGAATGAAACACAACACAACTCCAGGTATGTTTTTCATGAGGAAACACCATTATAACATGCCTTAAAGCTAACAAGAGTCAATTTTGTGTAACATAGGACCATTAAAGATGCATTATGTGACTTTTCTCATGGGGGACTGATCTCTTACTGAGAGCAGGGTGGCCTATCCACAAATTTGACCGGCAAGTTGGCCAGGTAGCATCATCTGGTTATCTCAATGGAGACATCTAAGTACATTGTCCTACTGAACAAATGCAAAGAAAGTTCCAAATATCTATAGCCCAGAATCTCTCTTCAAATAACAGTGAATGGTAAAGTAAAAAAAAAAATATATATATATATAATGGCAACAAGCTATTAAGTTGGAGTTGTACAAAAACACAAGAAATTGTTATTAATTTTATGAAGGTTTTGCACATAAAATTGTTTAGAAAGGAAAGGATTGTTTCAAAGGATCAGAAAACTTGAATAGATTAATTTTATTTCCAACCATCTGCTCTCTCACCAGTATCTGGAGATGGGCCAGACACATCTGAAAGACTGTGTGGATACATTAGTCAGCACAGCCTGTAGAATACCAAGAGTTTTTGTATTGTGGCTCATTTAATTAATAATACACCATTCAAAGAGCCCAGATAGCAGGATAGAGTATGACAGGCCATTAAACTGAAGGGAGGATTTGGACTCTGTTCCCTCTCTCCCTTTGTCCAAAATATAATTGGGCTGTATGGGTTGGTTTTCTTAATTCTCTTTTATTCCCAATCTGAGTCGAACGCCCTTTTGGACAGTAATGTAGCTCAGGATTTAAAGTGATGTCTTAGAAGAGCTGTGTAATCTGTGAGCAGACTGAGGACAGCCACTATTAGAAACATGGGGCAGTTAACAATCCAGCTTCTCCTCACCCAAAATGACATTCAGTTCAGTTATGGTCAATGGTCTCATCTGACTTCATGACTAAACTGGATGTCCATTGCACTATTTTGGCCATTTGCGATGAAAGACTGAATACAGAGGGAGAATACAAAGTCACAGCTCAAAAGGGGGCGATAAGTCTCACGGTGAAACAGGGACAGTGAATAAACTTCAGCTAGAAAGAAGAGAGTGTACACGATGTTATAGTTTTGTCAGTCGACTTTTAAATAGGGATGCACTGATACAATACTAGTGTCAGATATCAGTGCAGATACTGAACATTTAGATGGATCAGATATACTTTCAATGATATCAGTTCAATCGATATCCCCATTTGGTTTATATATTGGTGTAATGAGACAATTTACTGGACAATGTTGGCCCATGACACCTTGTTATACATTTCAAAGTTGTTCTGTAGTTACTTTAAATGATAAATAACTGTAACAAAACACATTTGGATTTTTTTTTAGCATAAGCCGTTTGTGTTCAAAGGAAATAAATTATATTTTCAGTTTGTACTTGTAATGGTTGATATCAGGGATCGGCAGATACTTAAAGCCAAAGTATCGACATTGGTTTGAAACTATTTCAGTTGGTAGCTGGAGCTTTGCGTTTTATTGGTTCATAAGGTCAGATATCTGTATGGATGATTAGATCTGGTTTGGTGTTCAGGGGAGTGAGGTGGATGGATGGCAGGGCTATGAGTTGGTTGGTAATTTTATACTTCAGTCATTGATGGTTTCAATGTTCCTCAAGAATTTTCCATCCAATGATTCTATAAATCACTGTATTCTTTCTGTCAACAGTAAACAAAACAATGATTTCCGACTTTTATTTTCAACAATGAACTTTTCCAGCTGCAAAAAAATCACTGCTAGCATGTTGTGCTATACTAGTCTTTGTTACAAATGTGACGTTACCACAGTCCATGAGCTGTGAGCCTAATATTCACTCAAACTTTGCTCATATAGCCTCTGTAAACCGCCATTGCACAGTGTGAATGTGTGTCTAACGATTTTAATTCCTCACGTCATTAGAAAAAGTAAGACTAACCAGTGGCCCATGAGTGGTGTGCTTTATTGAAATGTTTAGTGAAATGTCCCCCAGGGGCCAACACACTGGTGGTGCTGAAGAGAAGCAGGTAGCTCAGGCAGCAGTTGTAGGCAGATGAAAGCTTGAAGGACAGACAGTAAAGAAAACAATGATTTTTGATCATTTTGACTTGATTGTGTCCTTTTTGAAACTCTGTTTTGAAAATGTTTTTAAATTTTGACAATGCCATTTTATATTTATTTAAATTATTTTTAACAACACAAACTCATGCTCTAATGTCAGTATTGATAGGTTGACTCCACTGAATTTATTGCACTGACATAAATGCCCTCCACTTCTGCACCAGATTAGATGATGCAGCCTCTGACTTGAATAACTTTATAGCTGTAAATCGTCCGGTCTGTTCCAGTTTAGGGTCAAATGGAGTCATTAGTTTATGAGTGTCAGAGCTGTAAAGCGTCAGCCCTGGCATCCAGTGACCTCGTGTTCCTGAGCTCCTGAGAAACCAACGTCTTACAGATCAGCTGACGTCAAGGAGCAAAGATCAAAGTGACACTGTTTTCTTACTGCTAAGAACCAAAAACAACTCTTGGCCAGAGTAAATAAGAGTGGGTAAGTGTAGTCTTCTGTGGCAAAACTGTTAGCACTGTTCTAATCACTTCAGATACTGAATCATACAAATATTATTTATAAGTTATGTGAGATATAGAGGTTCTGTCCCATAATATAGAAGATGCTTCTTGGGGGCCCCTAGTAACAATTTAGTTGTCACCACAGTAACTTTTTATCATTACTACTATAGTGGACAGGATGTTCACTTGTTTCCCTCTTACCAAGAGCTGCACAGTTTGATGCTTTCTTTCTAAAACACCTTATATGACACGTTTTTTTTTACCAACATTCTCCAGACGTGTATTTGTCTTGAGTCTGGCCTCCTCTGCTGACAGTAGCCTATCACCTGTTTAAGATGATGCCACAGCATAATGAAGCTTTTGATTTACCTGACACTGCTAACCATTAACTGAATGAAACTCCGACGCTGACACCATGACGTAAGTCATTTCACATCCAAGTGAATTCCTGTGGATTAAGGTGCACTGTTTCACAGATCCAATCAGTGGTGGAGCCCAGGCTCTTCCTCTTTCTTGATCACAATCACTCATCTTCATGTCTCACTTCCCTTCTCCTCCCCCTCTTTTCAGTCATCTCTCCATCATTGCTTCACTTCCTCCCTCTATCCTCCAGTCCGTCTCTCACTTCACTGTTTTTCAAAGAGTCAACAGTGGAACAAAGGGAGTCAGGTGTTTTTTTAGGGTAAAAGTCTGAAACATCAGCATCTCAGCATCAGGTGATCTGAGCTCTGACACGAAGGAAACAAGTGGACCGTGACTAAGCTGAATAGCAATGTGATGTGTTGGCAGTTAACTAGAACATTTTGCTGTGGTTACATTGGTTACTTACATAGGAGCACACGCAAAAATAAAACAAATCTTATCTTTAGTAAGAGTTATTAAAAAGCTATTTTTATTTGATAATTCCAAGAAATTAGAGCGTGTAGGATTAATTATTTACTTCTGGAAAAATGTTCTTTTATTGTTCAACTTGGCATTGTAAATCTATAACTTAGGTGGGGCTAAGGCCTAGGGAAAGGACTGTGTCATTTGGCTGAGGTGCAAGTTTAAAGGTGCACTATGAAACCTTTGCTTAGCCTGGAATATTTCATAGTATGACATTAAACTGTTTTATTGCAGCACCACCAGTCCAAGTTACAAGTCAGATCTGTGGTGAAGCGGGTCCACTCGAAAGATATTATTAACAATAAAATCATCTGCAATTGAATACAGACAAACAGATAAGATCGATGACATACTATTGAACATTCCAAAGCAATAACATCTCCATGGAGACTATGATTCACATGATGACACATTGATTAAAATCTCTGGTTACATAGTGTATCTTTAAACTAAAACCAGTCTGATTTTAACAAGTACAAGTGTGATGCGAGAGATAAGAAAAGCAGGACTGTGAGTATGAGGAGGGAGTGAGTGGGGCAGTACAGGACGTCCTCACTCAGGGGATTTATGAGCTTATGATTTCTGGTCGGGCAGTGGGGCAGCATCTCTCGCCTCCTCCTCTTCCTCCTCTGTGTAATAAAAGTGTCCTTTAGCTCTCCTCACCTTTCTCACTCCCTCTCTCCATGTCCCTCTACTCCTCTGATCGCCGCCTCCCTCCCCCCTCCCATCTATAATTGTTTATCCCGTCCTCCATCACCAGCGTTTCACCCTTATTAACACACACCCCTGCACCTCCGCTCATTATTTTATGAGGTGTAATCAGCTTTGGAGGAATTCGGTAGTAGTAAAATGGCATGTGATGGGGTATAGCGACATAACATCAGCTCCATAAAGCGTGCACTATATTAAGAGTTGGAGTCACTGGAAGGGTGAAGGGTATGTAAATCACGGGGTCAATGCTAAACTAAGCAACCTGCATATTTAAGTGTGGCAGTGCTTTTTAATTAGGAAAAGGCCGCAGTGAAAGTGTTAATAAGAAGGTAACAGAGATGTCACGGAGAGTGGATGAGGGAGAGTTGTAATTAATATCATCTATGCTACTATTCTAGTATTATTGTCCTTAACTTGTGATGGAGAACACAGTATTTGCAATATTTATTTTGTCCACTGGGAATACAGGGAATATCCACAAGATATCTTTGTCCACAAATACAAGTGAATTATGAATTAACAGAAGGTTGCTTTAACTTATCTCTGAGACACGAGTTGTATTTGGAGTGATTCATGTAAGTTTGTGCAATTTCAGTCACTTTAATCAGACGGCATATTGCAGATCATCTCCTGTTTTCACTGCCATTGGCAAACTCCCATTGCCCTCCTCTTACTTCGTCCTCCGATTTTATTTTATTAATCGATGATACACATAGGATTAGATTTGGTACAAATGGAAAAAAAAATCTGCTACTCATTAGTGTGATCTGCAGCTTTCTTTTATTCAGTAATTTTAGATGAATATTGCAAATTATAACATAATGATCTACAGGTATCATAGATTATAACTACTACAAGCTCAAGCACAATATGTCTTCTTTAAAATGCATTCTGTTCTGAATAATATGAGCAGGGGGCTTTTAAAAAGTTACTAATAAATCATTCCCTTTTCCTTAACTTTTCTTACAATGTTTTTATTCAATTATGACCCCAATAATCATAACTGTGATTATTTTTCAGAATCAAACAATCCTGCTTGAAATATTGTGAAGTCGATTGCAATGTGGATAATTTCGGTGACTTGCTGATGCTGACAATAAATCCTACACAACCCGATTACAGACATCACAAACAAATCCTCAGAGACCCAGGTTGTTGCTTTTTATAATGCATGAAATACAAAAAGTAAAGGGCTCAACAGTTCGAGACCCTCACGGCAAAAAAAAACACCTCATTCCCTCCAAGAGCAACAGGATCAAACAGAGCATGTTGGAGTGTGACGCGTGTCTGGGAGCTGTCCCTGTGTTTGGGCACTCTGAGCATTACTCTGTCTGTCACATATGTCTCCTTCACTCCTCCTCTACGCCTCCAAAATGTGACTTGTGCCTCACAGCGTCTGCCCACTACAACATTAAGTCATAGACACTTGTTAGACAGCTTAAGACATGGTTCACTTTGGGCAGAGGTTTGGAGAAGTCTTGTTTTGAGTGTTTTCAAGTAACACAGTGAAACTTTTGAGTTGTGTTCTGTCTTTGCCTCTGGTTGACAAGATGCTAGACGGATCATTTTGACTATACAGCAAAAGCAGTGGATGTAATGTCTGACGAGTGCAACCCAGTGTCCCTGAAATGTATACCCTTTGGATTGGCTTGGAGGGGGGGGTTTGAGACAAGCCAGACAAGCTAAGGAAAGGTGGACTTACAGTATTTTACAATGAAACTTTTTCCTAACTAGCACGGAAAAGTTCCTTGCAATCAAAACAGCAAAGAAAGGAACAAGCTAAATAATTAAGTATGAGAATTTGGAGGGCTGATTGGCCAGGAGGGATACGAAACAGATTGCAGAATAACTGTCTGTCATCTGTCTGTCTCATTGCCCGGCCAATAATGTTACATATTACATGCATTTAATGTGTCTTTCTTTATTTAATTACTACTATTTATAATTAGGGATGCACCAATCTGATACGGGATATTGGCAAGGGTACTGTTTGTTTTTTTTGTTTTTCATATTGGTTCAGTCGATATCCTGGATGGCCATATGAACTAATGCAATAACTATTACTATTACTATGACTATTACTGATAGTACTGGACCAGAAAGTCTCAAAATGTTTGAACTTTTATTTATCCTGAGAGAAATAACAGTTACATGACACATTGGAATCTTATTTTATTTTTGCTTAAAATAAATTATTGCTATATTTAGTCTCTGCAATGGAGATGTTTAATGCCATACTGTGGAACATTCCATTCAGAGCCATGTCCTTTATGCAGACACAGTAAACTTGAAGAGCCTCACTTGTGAAATGTTTGGAGTACCTGTACAAGAGCATGGTACAGAGTGAAACAGAACATGACGTGTATGTGTTTGAGCTATTTGGCAACATAGTGCAAACAGGAGATGCCTTGTCCTTATTTAGGTCGATCGCATGCAGCCCACACATATTTCACTGTCAATCATTCACTTACATTGGTTTTGTGGCCTCTGTATGCACACACATGCACATGCAATTATTACACTGGTCTGAAGGGACAAGGAGCTATGAGTCACAGCCAAGCCCCCTCTCTGCACTCCCACCCCTTCCCAATAGCCATTAATTCCACTCACACACCTACACACACACACACACTTGCGCACACACACACACACACACACACACGGTGGTTATCTCCACTGAGACGTAAGTGACAGATCTATTGGCTGTGAGGGCATGAGGTGGAATTGATAGAGAGATGGAGTGAGAAAGGAATGGCCCAGAAGAACGCCAGAGTGAAATGAAACCTTATGGAAAAGTTGCAGTAAAGAAGGTCTGGAAAACACATTAGAATGAGGGTCTATGAGGAGATAACAAAGAAAAGTTGGTCTGTATCTTGGAGTAGTGGAGCAGACAGGAGCTATGGCACAGACTTTGTGTTGTATAAGCTTACTGCTGGGCCAAGTGAAAATAAGTACCATGGCCCAATAGAAGAGGAACAAGAAAACAAGGACAACAAATGGTCAAAAAATAAAACAGCTTAAACTGCTTGCCAGTCTATTTCCTACCAAGTTACAATCTATGTCAAGGGAGCATCCAGCCTTTGGCCGTAGTAGCTAAAAACAGACCAATAATTAAACTGTTATTGCTAATGGAAGTTGTAGCACCCTTTTAGATTTGGTTAAGCAATTCAGATGTACTTTACTGGATATTCGATATATTTGTATAATTTACACTATGACCTTGGGGAAGTGCACATCACCTGCATAATTTGGTGATTTTTTTATTTTGTTATTTGGGGGTAGCGATTGAAATTAATAGTAGTAGTAGTAGCAGTAGTAGTAGCCGTAGTAGTAGTAATAATGATAAGAGAAGTAGTAGTAGTAGTAGTAGTAGTAGTAGTAGTAGTAATAGTGGTGGTGGTGTTCTAATCAAGGGTGGTAGGATGACTCACAGTCAGTGTTGTGCTTGCCACATGAGCAGATGATATAGCAGTGATTGATATGCAGCTCAGAGCTACTTATTACAGCAGTTGCATAACCAAGAGGAACAAAACAACAGTAATATTAGGGTGCCACGCGAGAGTTGATGATTTGGTTTAACAAGTGTGCACTTTGGGTTTTTAAACGGTGTATATAAGCCTGTAAACTGTATGTACTAGATTGTACCTTATGTAACTATGTTTGGTTTGGACATACCACACATTGCTTCTTTTGCCAAGTGCAAAGAGGTAAGACAAATTAGAAGCTCAGAAGAGGGGTTTTCTTTCTACCAGTGATAATAATGGCTCCCAGACTTAATGAGGCCATATGCAATAAATGTTTACTTGAAAGACGGGCTGGTTACTTAATAACCTATATCCAATTTAAAGAGGCAACACTTCCACGAATTATGAACCTTCCGTGTATTGCTCAAGAAATGCTTTTGCTTGTATGCCTTTGAAACTGTAAGCTGACACTGGTTGAGATTGGTCATAACATTTTCTAGATGTAGTTTATTCTTCAACTTTCTCTACCTATTGGAAAATCATCACAACAGACAATTATTATTATTTAAGAGCTTGTGTAAGCTCCTTATTGTTCATACGTAATTAACAAAGCCTTTAGTCTGACAAAAATGTTTTATGCAAATTACTCTCATGTAACATAACAGTTTAAATGAAAGCATCTGCCCTACCTTGCAGCCCTTGCTCTTGTCCATGCTGGTCTGGGTGGAGGCGGAGCAGTGACAGGGGGGCTCGGGGTGATAGTAGAGACCACCCTGCAGACCGGAGCTGTGGCAGCACCCATAGGGAGAGGGGAAGTGGGTGTACCAGAGGTCGTCGGACAGGGGGCACTTTGAGCAAGGGTACAGCAGACCTTTCCCCTGGGCCTTCTCCACACTTACTTTGGGGTTTCGCATCCACCTCCGCACCTGTGAGACAAAAACAAACACTTTTCTTTAGGGATGGTCCAATAAGGATTTTTTAGCTGATGGTAATGTCCAATATTTGACTTGCTTTTGTGGTCATTAAAATCCATAGCAAGGACCAAAAGTTAAAGGTGCATTGTGTAACTTTTCTGGTAGATGGTCTGTCAAATGCTTCTCTCCATGGAGAAAAAAAGAAGAAGAAAAAAACATCTGACCAACATGAATGAATAATGGGACCCGCTCTTTAGATTCCTTTCTTATTCTGTTTATGTTATTAAAGTGCATCTGGTGTAGTATGGAGCCTTTGATCAGGGTTTGGCTCCTGAACCTGATTACATGTCAATTCAAGTGGAATACAGCCAGAGACACACAAGAGGACTTCAAAGTGCCAAGTTTGGTCATGATATGTTTCTCTTATGAAATCGGAAAAGGAAAATGCATCATGCACCTTTCACACGGTGAGGATTAATAAAGTTATTTTATGAATAGCAAACTAATTAGATAAAGCATTTTAATGAATAAATATGAATGACAGCGGTTAAAAATATGTAGCTCTACTACTCAGAGAGTACATTTAAGTCTTGCAAAATAGCTCCCACACATTGCAATGTAACAAATCATTGATTAAATCTTTTGCAATGGCTTCTGGACTGAAAGTATTCAGCCTGTTGGTTTAAGAAACAGCTACTGAATTTATGAGACTTTGACCATGGCTACTAAGAAATACATTAAAATTTAGGCTTGATCAAATTTTCCAGTTGTTTTTATAAGAGTGATTTGGCACCTGAAACTTTTATGTCCTTTCCTACAGTCACACAGGCATGGGCATCAATAAGGTGAATTGGTTCATGTCATCTGTCCACACATTTAGCATAAAACATTTGACATTTCTCAAGACATTTATTTACAAACAACAGTCCAATATGTAAATGATAAAATTATATTATATATGTATAAACTATTATCAAGAAAATAGCCAGCTACCGACTGACACTAAAACTAGTACTGAAACTAGATGCTCACTAGAAGTATAATAGTGAAAATACACTGGAATTTTAGAATGGTATTATTATTACTTAAAGGGCCGATACTACACTATTTTCTGATCTCTGTTATAATCTTATTTCCTCATCACAAACATAACTGGAGTTGTGTTTTGTTTCCTTTTTACATGTTTAACGCACAAACCCTGCATATTTAAGCTGAGTTCTTCTCTCAAACCAAAAATAATGAAATGTGAATGAAAATAATGAAATGTGAATGAAACAAAACTCCAGGTATGTTTTTGATGAGGTAACAACATTCTAACATGGCTTAAAGCTCATAAGAGTCAGCTCTGTGTGTAATATAGTACCTTTAATATTATTTGGTATAAACTATGTTAAAAATTGTGCTTTTCACTCACTGTGATATAAAACGCTTCCTTATGATCAAATACTCTATATATTTTGATATTGTGACAGCACTAGTAAAAACATAAAAACATTCTTGCACTGTCTTTAAATCATCCCAAAGCAGCCCTAGCTAAGTCTTCCCAGAGCTGCCCCTGGTTGCCTGTATAATAACTGTATAATAACTACACACAGTGGCCGGTGGAAAATGGAAGCCATAAGGAGCAGCCTCATGCCGTCCCTGTCCTGCTGTGAGGGGTGAACGCTCCATAAACACATTCTACGGGGCAGCAGCAGCCTGTCTGACCACGGCCTGGACAGACAGCTGCTCCCACCACCAGAGGAGAGACAAGGAGCCAAACGGCAAGTCTAAACATGTACAAAAAACAGAGCACAAAAACAACCCACAACTCAAGGCTGGAAATGCTACTGCTTCTGAGCCATTCACTAAGTTTATATGCATAGAGAAGTCTAAGTGCACTAAACAACGAAATTCAAATTGTCTTTGCCCCAAAAGCAGACCACTCTTTACCTCGTGTGACCAGCCAGTGTCTTCTACATTCTGTTTGAATCCAGAAGGGACTGGAACCAGACTACAGAAGATAAAATCCTCCGTCCAAACATGAGACGGTCCAACTATAGCTCCTAATTTGTAGCATGTGTCTTTCAAATGCGGAAGACATCTCCTTTTGAAAATTCTAGTAACATGCAAAACAAAATATAGTAACTTCCTATACCTGAGATAAATAATAATTTGGTGATTGTTGATTCTGCACGTTCTTGGTAATTCATGTTGTTTTTTTCCCCCTTTTTATATAAGCAACATTTCAGCTGCATTGAGCAGTTAAAGGATCATGCAAGACTGGCCATTTGAGAGAGGCTTGGGTACAAATCCATGGATTAAAGGAACATGTGATGATGTAACCGGTGGTCAGGGACAAGATAAGAAAGAGCTGGATATTATCTATTGTGTCATCACCAAGCATATCAATATAACATATTAGCACTGGACAAACTGGAGCATGCATCTTTACAGTGAGAGCCAATGTTGACTTGATTGTTGTGCCCAAATGGCAAAACTGTATTTTACAGGCCCATATTATGCTATTTTCTGATCTATGTTATAATGTTGTTTCCTCATCAAAAACATATCTGTATTTGTGTTTTGTTTCATGCACACATTTTTAAAATACAAACCCTGCAGCTGAGTTCTTCTCAGCATTATAACATGGCTTAAAATGTGTGTAAAATCTCTTAGTCGTCCAGGTAGAATCCATAGCAAAAGGAGAAATTCACTTTGTCAACTGGACAAAGGTTTATTTGGTGGATTACGTTTCACAGCTCATCCAAATTGCCTCTTCAGTTCTAGTTAGAATGCTGCCTTATATCTGTGCCTGAAAGAGAGGAGCTAGATACTGTGAAATTACTCTGAAACTAATACCTTACTTGTTTACAGTTTCATAGTAGTTAGCTCTTCCCTTTCAGGCAGATATAAGGCAGTCTCCTCCAGCATTCTGACCACAACTGAAGAGGCAGCTTGGATGAGCTGTGAAACGTATTCCACCAAATAAACTTTTTAAAACCAAATCAAATTCAATGTCTCCTTTTGCCAACATGGCTTAAAGTTCACAAGATTCAATTCTGTGTACTATAGGACCTTTAAGTAGATGTTTTTTCTAATGTGATTGGAGATTTAGACTGCTACAGATCAAATAAACAATACATAACAGACAAACTTAATGAAACATTTACAGTTAACATTACGACAGATACACAAACAAAACAGATGCTGCTATTATAGTGGTACTGGGTCAGTCACTACTAATTAACCACTGACATAAAAAGCTGCATTGTTGCACCTTGGTTGAAATTTCCTGGTTTTACATAAGCCACCAAAAGAACAGAACAGCTTTATACATATTTATATCTTACGGGCCTATTTCATCTAATAAAAAACAACACACAAATATAAGTTTTCTGTGGCCCACTCAATCTCACATACATTTATTGATTTTCTATTCACTTCCTGTTGCGTCTGCCTCATGGTCCTGTACATTCTCTCATTATGTGATTAGACAAGGACAAATAAAATGACCACCAACAGCAGCAGCAGCAGCAGCAGTGGGTCTTTTCTATTGGGGCAGTGTGCTGATTCAGAAGCTCCCCATTAGATCTGCCATGTGAATTTGCAGTGTGCGTTTTGCAGTTTAAGCACAGTGTATGCTAATGTCGACATCTCTGCTGATGACGCAGGCCTGTCAAAACAAAATGGCAATGACTGGTGGTTATTGCATTATTTGAAAACCTGTATAAAAGTCCAATTAGATATATATGTTTACTATCTGGACCTCATTTCGTGAATTCAAGTTGGCATTAAATCTTCCTCCGTGTATGCATAATATATAGATCAATGATGTACTTAAAATAATTGAAGTTGTAATGTTGGTGGTGTTTAAAAGTGAAGATATTACGGTATTTTCTGATTTCCTCATCACAAACATACATGGAGTTGCGTTTTGTTTCATTCACACATGCTTAACACACAAACCCTGCATATTTAGACCAAGAACTTCTCTCAAACTAAAAACACTTTGTGATGTCATGCGGTAATACAGGAAGTGCTCCGTTCTGTTTTTAATGTTTATACACTTTCACTAGAATCATTTGGATGATTTCAGACCTGGAATTGCCCATCTCTACTGAATAAAACGTAAAATGTAGCTGTTCACTTGAAAAAAAAAAAAAAAAAAACACTTCATGACATCACAAGGAACAAAGCATTTTGAGTTTTGGAGATGTAGACAGATTAACAAAGATGGATTATTCAAACATGTGTGAATGAAACAAAACACAACACCAAGTTTTGGTGCTTTACAACATTCTAACATGGCTTAAAGCTCACTGGAGTAAATGTTTTCTTAATATAGGATCTTTAAATTAGAATTACATATATTCATTCATTTTTTTCATTTTTCTTTCTTACTTACTGAACTACTGAATATAATTATTGTTGAAAAAAATGAGTAAACTGAGTAAAGTCCGTTGCTATGTTCCACCCTGAGTGCACATGTAGTGTGGGTGTGAGAAGAAGCAATGGGACAGTGAGAGCAGCAGCCTGGGCCTGTGGGAGTGCATGTGTGTTTGGGAGGGGTGTCAACACAACACAATCTGCCCATATCACCACGGTAACCCACAGATCGCCAACATACCATGCACCTCTTCAATCTGTAAATGTCCACATATAACATCATTTATTTATTTATTTATTTTTTTTATTTGAACAAAACTACCCACAAAGTCGACTAAATGACTCCCTCACACAACACCCTTTAACTATCTCCTTCTGAATCACTACGTTTATTTGATTACACTGACTAATGGAAAAACTAATACAAGGCCACATCCTCGCATTATTAAATAAATGCAAATGCTATTCTCATGAAGTTTCCTTCATGAGGTCATTGGTCATAATCCTCTGTTTTTTTGTTTTGGTGTGTAGTCTTGGTAATATTTGTGTCTTAATATTGTGCAAAATGTGTGAGAATGTGTTAGAATGTTGTTCCCTCATCAGTTGTGTTTTGTTTCATTCATTTCATTTGGTCGAGTAACCCTTTATTATTAGTCTGACAACATCTCTAAAGCTCAAATTGCTCAATTCCACCTTGTGATGTCATCTAGTGGTAGTTTTCAAGCTCACAGACCATGCATTACAGATCTGTTGGTGAATGTGATGATGTTACACTCCCAGATGAGGGGCAAGGGCCGCATTCTTCCTTGATTACATTGTACTTTCATAAGAAATATCCAAAATGCAAATTCACAGATGTTGAACCTGATAATTCCTCTAGGTGAATAAACCCTAGAACTCACAAGTCTGTATTTTAACAACAGCTGCCCACATCTGTATGAAATATTACAGCCATGGTTACGTCCTAACACTAACCTATGGTCCCCTGCTGTTTCATCAGCTGACTTTATGTTGTCTTTTAGTACAGTTATAAATCTTATGGTGGCACCTCTAACCTCAGTGTCCGTTCATATGCCCCAGCCATGTCTTACTGTTATATAAGAAGCATCCCTAGCATTGGGTATTATAATAAAATACCCAAGTGGATGAGTTGCTGTTTTACAACTGTGTATACATTCACAGTTGTATAATCTCACAATCAAAATCAAGGCTAAACTAGAACTAAACCAGACTAGACCAGAACAAAACCAGGACTAGAGTAGGATCAAACCAAGACAAGTGTAAACAAATCTTTAGTCATTTGCAAGAATATACTATTGTAGAGTTGTGTACCAAACAAACACGTTGTTTTAATTGTCTGTTTTCTGATGTTGTTGGTAGTTGGCTTTTTTTTTTTTTTTTTTTTTAATTCGACTTTGGATAAAAATTACTCTAAACCATATTAGTAGGCTTTTCATCTCACATATAAATGATTAATGACCAAGTGTCAAAAATCCAAATGAATCTGTATAAAGCCTGGTTAATTCCCCATGTTATTTTATACAATTAAATAGTACAAAGCAAATTAGCCTTGAGACTCCACTGCCGCAGATACAATAACTCTTGGTGATATTGATTAGAACTTGTAAGCCTTATTTCTTATGGGACATTCCATTCAACAGCACAGATGCTCATATAGAA
The DNA here is from genome assembly GCA_030686955.1 of Odontamblyopus rebecca. Lineage (NCBI taxonomy): Eukaryota > Metazoa > Chordata > Actinopteri > Gobiiformes > Gobiidae > Odontamblyopus > Odontamblyopus rebecca. The sequence continues at coordinate 18,747,559 of CM060673.1, forward strand.
GCTTAGCACAGTTCAATGACATCATCTTTGGCACTCTGTTGTGTTTACGAACAAGCACTATCAAAACACCAACCGTAAAACAAAAGTGTGTATTTGTACATTGCTGTCGGACTCACCTTCCTCTTGACGAACTGAAAAGCTGAGCACTTTTTGAAGGAGAACGCCGTCTTGTCCCCCCCTCCGGATCCCCCAGCGCTGCCACCTCCCACCCCGTTCATCAGCTTCATGGCCGCCACCGGCACTCCGCTAGTCTCCGTAGATCCCAGGGTGGCGGACAGCAGGCTGGTGAGGAGCACAGAGGAGAAATAAAGAGCAAGGGCATCAGGAGTGGAGCGTGTTTGAGTCAGAGGAGGAGAGGAGAGTGGGACAGGAGAGACAGGAGAGATGCTGCTTATGTATGGGGCATGTGTGGTGCTGAGGAGAAAGAGAGAGAGGTGGAGGAGGCAGATGGACCAAAATGTGAGGGGGTGAAGCTGTGATTATGACAGCAACGGTAAAACAAGATTGTGAAATGTGCATATGCTGTCTTGTGTGATTTTAAATCCGACTGACCTAAAGTGTTGACACTTATAAATGTTGGATGGGGTGTTGTTGTCTCACTATAGACCATCTCTGCATCTTCTTTGGTCTTTCTTTATGGCTTCTACACATATATGCAATTTCTCACTTTTCCAATCTGCTAGTCTGACCCCAAAACAAGGAACTTTGTGATTTGTTCAGTTTTGTCCATCTTGTTCAGTACATTTCACAGTTGGAATAAAAAATAAATTCCATTTCCCCTGGCTTGGTAGGTAGCTGACCTATTGTTTTGTGATTTTGTTTTGTATTTACTTAAGGACAATAATACTAAGAATGGTCTACAAAAATAATATCAAATGGTAAAATTGTCATATTGTCATAATGTAGTTTTTGGACACCTTATCTCTTGTAAATTGTAAAGTGAGGAAGAATAACATACAGATAAAAGGACTGTAGTTTGGTGCCAGCTCCTGTTGCTGTTATGGCAAATGTACTGCTGTGTTTACAGCTCACCATGCCACATTGCATCATGGGACGCTGCTGAGCTGTGACAAGTCTATTTTAACCTTTATGCATTCACACTCTTATGTATAAATCATGTTTCACGGATTCTTCCTACCTTTGTACCTTTGTGCTGGTGATATTGGCTGGCGTCTAAGCAGACGATGCGATGATAAGTCCCGGTAGTTACAGGTGTCCCAGATTTGAGTCAGGGAGAAACGCTGTTGTGATGCTGTCCCATAAGAGCTCTGCACAAAGTGTGACTGATGTCGCGCTTGAAGCGGGTTTACTTTGGCGCGAGTAGTTTCAGCACGTAAACAAACAAAGAAAGTGCGTGATTAAGCATGACGCCGAGGTGATGGTCCCAGAATCACAGCTGCAGCAGCAGCAGCAGCAGCAGCATCTCTATTTTATCAATGAAAGCCTCTGCAGTGAGCAGATGCGGCGCTCCTCCCCGTGCCTCTCTCTCTCATCTGAGCTGTCCGTCAGCAGCTCTAAGCCCCGCCCCTCTCCTCCTCTTGCACTGCTGCAGTCGGACAGTGGCTCCTCCCACTTCTCATCTTGCTCACCCCTGTCCTGAGGAGATTTGCAGTAGACGTAGATGCCCAAAATGAGTACACATAAAAAATATGTTACAGTTTAATAAATAGTGGTGGCATCAACAATGCCATGCCATGCTTTAAAGTGTCTTTATTAGTGACTGAAGTGGACCTTCAATAATCCATTCAAATTTTCTCTGATTGACACTCAAGTTCCATTTGGTTTGATTCATTATCACTGACCTTTTGCTCACTGCATTAAAAGTCCAGTGGCTCTAATTATGTTGCTAAAAATAAATACAGCTACAAATGGCAAAACTTACCTAACACTGCTGTGGAGCTATGACATCATCTCTGAGTGCCATTCAAAATCTTATTATAAAATCTGTAGTTAATGGAAGTTCAAGATGGCTAAAATATTTTGACAGAGGAAATCAGTTTTAGAAAAAAAACAAAAACAAAAAAAAAAAACAAGTATGAATGAAACAAACAGATATAAGTTTAGATATGTTTTTCATGAGAAAACATGATCATGATTAACCGATATAACATTATACATTTTTTTTATAATAAGCTGGACACAGTAAAGTGTTCCTTTATTTATTTATTAATTCTATCGTGCAGGCTTACACTGACACTCACAGAGAACACATCCTTCTCAAACTAAAATGTTTATTAACATAGCTAATGTCATTTATGCTATTAAGACCATGGTTGGTTGCACTGTTGTTCCAAACACACTGACAGCTCACTCCTTGCTATCTGCCCTACGTCATCAGAGGTTATAATACTCCCTCCAACAAAAGCATAGCCACTAGACAATGCCTTGATAGGTTGAGCGCTGAAGTCCTTGGGTTCTGTACTGATGGTAAATAAACTTGAATTAGATATCCAGTGTCCTGCCTCTCTGTAGTTCAGTTATTCAACAACAAATGCCAATTTCATCAAACTGTGGGCTAAATTGCTGGTACTCCACATCGAGGAAAATACAATTCTCCTTCTGGAAAAAAACAATGACGATGCAAAAGTGGCTGTAATCAGAGCCAGTGAGAGACACAATTAACACTCACTCTGTGGCAAAGTACAATGATTGGTGTAAACAGCTCGGCACCACAGGCCCCACTTTAACATATTGTTCTATTTGAATCAGCACTTATGGTCGTGGAGCAATTATCGATCTTTTTATGTGGCTTGGTTGGTATACTTTTGTTTAAGAAGGCATCGAACAACTTCACCAAGGCTAACTGATTGTAATGTTAATTAATGCGGTACTAAATCTCTTATGTAATATAAAAAGAAGTGATTTTGAGTCAGGCAAGTGAATCAATACAGTGCAGTTTCCAGTTAAACCCAGTGGGGAATAGTTTTAAAAAATTTAAATATATCTTCTCTTAGAAATGGCTCCAGGTGCCATAGGCCAACAGGAAGTACCAACTTACATAATAGCAACAATCCCTCTTTTTTACTTGGAGGCTTAAAATGATTCTGTAATCCCCCAAAAGGCTTTGTAAGGATCTCTTGCTCCTCTTGTGAATTTCAATGCATGCAATAGACTTAAATAATTAATATGTCTGACTCTTAAATAGTTCTGGGAATTGCTAAAATGATAGCACAGTCTATAATTTATGTATTTTCCTCAAAGCAACTCCAACATTAACAAGCCTTTAAGAGCTTAATGCTATGAACATGCAAGGTTTATGTAAAGTAGACTGTTTTAAAGCACGTTGGAGAGTGCTAACTAAACTAAACTTGCTTTCTGGTCAGTGATAATGAGATCCACTGGGTTTTATTTGGACCGTATACAGAACTGACCTGGTGTACAGCACAAAAAGACCTAATCCCTTCTAGCCCTCCACTCAAACAGCTTGACTTGCTTCTTGGAGGAAGTGGTTCACTGCAGACTGCAAATCCTAAAGAGTGGAATACATTTCAGTGTGTGGGCAGCTGCATTTAAAAGTTAAATATGTTCTAAAACAGAGGTGTCATGGGCTTATGTTATATAATAATGGGCATGCCAGAGGTCACTGTGCCATGGATTCATAATAATACGCTGATTCATGGAGCAAAGGGCAACAACAATTCTTCAGTAGCTATATGCAGTGTTTTACGTAATGTGTACATGCTTATTCTGCCTATGGGAAAAGCATTTTTGACATCTATATGGAACATTTTATAACTTAGTTTTTTCTTACCAAAAGAATATATGTTTATTTTTTAATGGTCCTATACACGCAAAACTGTCTAAGCTTTAAGTCATGTTAAAATGCTTTTACCTCATTATAAACAAAGCTTTTTCATTCGCACATATTTGAGTTTCATTCACACATATTTGATTCATCCTTTATTATTAGTCTATTTACATCTCCAAAGCTCAAAATGCTCTGTTCTACCTTATGATGTCATGAAGTGGTCGTTTTCAAATGAACTGATAGTTTTTATCTTTTGTTCAGAAGAGACATTTTCAAATGATTCTAGTGAGGGTGTATGGAGTTTAAAAACACAGTGGGGCACTGGCTGTATTACCACATAACATCATAACAAAGTGTTTTTCTGTTTGAGAGAAGAACTCATCTTAAATGCAGGGTTTGTGTGTTAAACATGCGTGAATAAAACAAAGGACAACTCCAGGTAAGTTTGTGACATTCTACATACAACAGAAACAACAACAACATTCTAACATAGACCAGAACATAGATACATAACATAGATCAGAAAATAATAAGGTAATATGGGCCCTTTAAAACAATATTATTTATTTTAAAAAAGAAAAATAGAATGAAACCCTGTCATTGAAACTCCCAGTGAGTCGAAGAAGCTACATGGGCCCACACTTAAGGCAGTCCTTGAAAATCCATACCAGGCACTACAGTAGCTACCAATAAAAATGATTGATTATATTTTAGATTCTAAAACACTAAGACTGCATTAACTGCTCTGCAAGATATATGGCTGCACCTCATTTCACCCCCTCACTGAGTGTGGGGTAAAAGAGGTAAGACAGTTTAGTGTTGATGTTACAGCATTGGAAATACTGTATTAAGCTGTTCAATAATTAGGCCTCTGTGATGAGATTCTAACATTAGCTCTAACATCCACATTCAGAAAAAAAAGGCAGCCAGAGAATTAACAAAGCAGCTCATTGGCCAACAGAGTGACTCATACCATTATGTTATCAATATTATTAAGCCTTTAGTGGAAATGTTACTTTTTTATGTTTAGCATAGTATCACATTTTTGTGACTGGAAATAGTGTTGGGAAGAATACCTTTATTCAGCTACAGAATACCAAATACTTGCATTAAAATGTATTCTGTAACTTATTCTCTTATGGTACTGTCAGAGTACTGTATTATGAATTACTTTCACACTGAGTTGCATTATAATACAGAGTAAAAGACGGAAATGGAAAAATACACACTCACCAATTAAGAGTTATTGTACCGAAATACAGTTATCAAAGTTAATATTCTGAATATGTATGCTCTTCCGATACTGCATAGGTAAAAACACCAGGATCATGTAAAGTGGGCTAATACGATCATTTAAAGACCAAATGACAAGATCTAATGACATACTTTTCATGTAGTCACTTTGAAACAGTGTTGATGGAGCCTGAAGCGTACACATGTTCACATCCTATTTGGAACGCAGCGGCTAAGCAGGTTAGCTGTGTCCAATTATACATGCAGTCTATGGCCACTATTTTGTGTTTATTACAAATCCCCAGATCCCTGTCTTATGGTGCTGCCTGTCCTTCCTTTCCCAGGACCCAGGCTGTTCCGCAGTGGCACCCAGAGGTGAGCTCATTAGTGCAGCACTGCCTCCAATACTTACCCCTGTCCTCTGACAGTACCACACATTTAAACTCATACTCAGAGGTTTAAGGCAGCAGTAGCACAGGGGACATTTGCTCTGTGGTTCTTTCTTATGGCTGTCTTTGTCAAAAACAGAAGCTCTCTTAACTCCAGTCACATTCATTAATTAACCATATCCAGCCTCACTCCCAGAAAGAGCAAAATGCACATATGGAGAAAAGTACTGCTCTCTTTTAGAATTTGTCTCTAAGGCTCAAAATAGTACTGCAACTTTGCACTTGTAACTGTAAAGAGCTGCAATCCCAGTTAAACTGTGTGAGTTTGTGAGTAGGCAGAATTTAAATCTAATAAGAAAGCAACATAATTTCAAGCAGAAATAGAGCCTGGAAACATGTATGGATAGGTTTTGTATATATACAGATCAGACATATTATGAGCAATGGCAGATGCGGTGAAATACAGTCATCATCTCCTCATGTTAAATAAACAGTTTAAAGGTGTAATGTAACCTCTCTGGTTGAGGATCCACTTGTTTCTTCATGGAGTTTAGAACAGTCCAAAATGCAAAGCAATATTCACATTATACTTGTCAAACTCCATGGCAACAACCAGACCAGGTCAGGCCAGAGCTATAAAAAGGCAAGACCACTCTCATACAGTATATATGTAAAAAACAGTGTGTTCTGTCTGAGAGAAGAACTCAGCCTAAATATGCAGGGTTTGTGTGTTAAACATGTGTGATTGAAACAAAACCAACTCCAGATATGTTTGTGATGAGGAAACATTATAACATAGATATGAAAATAGTTACACTATTTCATATCTATGTTATAATGTTATAATATGGGCCCTTTAAATGCCAAGCAATAACATATCCATGCATGTGGACAAGCAGGTGCTGCATCCTCCACCAAAAAGTTACATAATGCACCTTTAAAGCAGGAAAGATGAGTTAGATAAAATTATATGTTAAACCATCTCCATCTAGCTACAATCAAAAAACTGTTTTGAGATTGTAAGACTTTCCTCCTTCCATGAGTGATCGTCTTTCTATAAACTCAGTGACAGTTTGGTAAACACATTAAGTACCATTTGAAGTGTTTTCAAAGACATGTGTCTTTCTCTCTTAACTCAAAACATTCCCAGGGCCCAAACCTGCTGAATCCATCATCTCCTAATGAGCCACGTGCAGTTGAAGCCAGTGCCACAGACTGAAGGATGGAGCTTACAAAAAAGTCAGTCCTCTGGGAAATCATCACGTGCCAATGGAGGGATTTGCTTCTTTACCCAGGCATTGTGTACATGTGCAGCCTGTTGAAGTGTGCTGTTTGGTGGGTTTGCGTGTGGGTGAGAGTGGGTGAGGGTGGAGGGAGGACCTGTGTCTCCCATGGGGCCGGCAGGCAGCATAAGAAGAGAGTGAGAGGAGAGAGAAAACCAATTATACAAGAGCTCAGTGGTAGTTTCATCACTGAGCGCACTCAGCTAAAACAGGAGAAGTTGCAGCCAGAGCAGACCTACACTCTAAATGCAAGATTCAATATAATAGGTCTCACACTTACTGTACAGTTAAAGATTTTTTAAAGTTCTGTTATTGTGGATATACATGGTCACAAGGCTTTTGTCTCTGCCACTTGCCGCCACCATATTAAATCCAGCTACTAATGTAAACAGAGACAAAGGAATGAAATGCTCATTAGACTTAGACTTAGATTAACTCAAAATAAGTAGCAAAAAATAGCAAGAGACTAGTGTCAAATAAGGCATAATTATATAAATGTTTATGCACAAGTAAAAATAAAATATAGAAATATAATAATACAAAATAAAGTAATCATCCTCAACCATCTCAACTTTCCTTTTGTTTAAAGTAGTGGCTTTGCCTTTTGGGATTCATGAGATAACATTTTAGATTTGACAAAAAATGGCATTAGAAAAAACTGCTTTACAACTGAAAATTATCCATTAACTAAGCATCATAATATTCTATACCGGTAGTCATTTACTGAAACAGCAGTTTTGTGTCTGAAAAAAAAAATGTAGTCATGAACATTTGTTTAGTTTCACAATGGCTGACAGTCCTGTGTGACAGATGATAAGATAAGATAATATATCCTTTATTTGTCCCACAATGGGGACATTTCAGTGTTGCAACCACAGTTAAGAGAACAGCAAGAAAACAGTAGCAGCATAGAAGCACAGAATTACTTAAAAATAGACAAACTAGACAAAAGGATTATAAAATAAAATAAAATCCATATACAATAAATTGCTATCTGAATACAGTGGCAGTTGTACAGTAAGTTAACATGGACTAATATGTTTGAGTATGGACTATAGGTCTGTTTAAGACTGTTTAAGGTTTACCATGACTGAAGCAATGGTTGGGTTCGATGTATCTGTATGGTTGCCTGCTCCAGTAATAACATTGAGAGAGATTCAGGCATAAATACAAACTGAACAAGAAAAAAAGTTTTACAGAAAATGTAACAGTATGGACACACATGTATAGTCTCCCAATGCTGTTCCCTTTGCATTAACAGGAGTCTGTGTACATCCAGTTACATCTGTTGGAATACTAATAACACTTTTGAAGAAGGGGCTCCGAACCTCAAAGAAAAGCCCTGACAGAATGCAGAGAGGGACTGGGTGACACAGCACCGCCTGCATGGTGCTAGTATTTTAAACAGGAGACCTCAAAGCCTCCAGCAGCAGCAGCAGCAGCAGTCCACTGACAGCACCTCTCAGTCCCCAGGGGGTCCCATGGCACCAGGCCACATAGCACAGCTGGGGACACTGCCACTCTTCTCTCTCCCTCCACACATAGCACAGCTGGGGACACTGCCACTCTTCTCTCTCCCTCCACAGTCAAACCAGGGTACCAGGCTTGAGGGGTGCTACTTTGTTAGGTGCATGAAATTGGTAAAAAATACTAACACGCAAGTTATATTTAAGTTACTTGTACCTGATTCTTACGGTCCAAAAAATGTGAAAATGGTTTGTGGTGGATATTCCTCACTTTTCTGTTTGCTGTAATGTTTTATAGATGCAGATAGCACAAAGTCTCATTTTGACCTTCAGAGATACTTTTACAATATATCTGTACTGGTGCAAAACAGCTATAACTCAACAAGAACAAAAATCGGGTACAGTTACTTTAATACACAGCTTTTCAGCTAACATATTGTTTATCTTGAACTTGAAGGTATAAACTTGTACTTTCACCTGTACTTCATAAATATGTTGATAGCATTTTTATTTTAATTTACAAATCAACAAAACAGCCAGCTGGACAGACCAAATGAGGTATAGAGCTATGAAGTACACAAATTGTTATCTAATAAACAAATGTTGGCATGTACTGTGATAACTAATCATGAGTTGTACAGTATGAGAGATACTGTTGCATGTGATGGCTGTGGTATGCACATTACCTAATATGGTGTGTGTACAATATTATATAATATTATAACTATTTGTTATTACATGAAACATAATAATCTACATATGCAAAACAACTTTATGCAAATGTATTCTGGCACGTGTATGTATGGCTTAGTGGTTTTAATTATAAATATAGGCCACTAGTTTCAGTTGTAGCTGCTGAAATGTAAGGTATGTGACGCAGGGGCCAAATACATCAGGTGATTTAGTCTCCAGCCAATCACAAGGCAGGATGTCATTTAGCATGTGACACTTTGATTGCACATCTCTTATCTGTAAAACATGTCAAGTGTCCTAAGACTATGCAAAAACTGCATTTGTCATCAGTCAGCCAAAACAAAACATTCATAAAAACAAAGCTAAGACACGGTTAGTCATTTCTATTCAAGAACAGGATGACTTCACCCAGGAACACATCCTCCTAATGATGTAATCTCTTGACCAACAACTCAAGGCCTATAACTGTCTTGGGAACTGTAGTTATGTATTTTTACTATTTTGTAGTAAAAATACATATAATATAGCCTGAATGTCTCAGACTAGTAGAATGAAGTCTGCGAGGTTATATGATTTCACAGATGTGAACGCATGGCCACAATCTATCCACTGAAGTTCTTTAACTGCATGGAAATTTAGGAAGTTAAATATCTGTTTTAACTACATAGTTTAATATTCTAGTTAAAGAGTTAGATTTTTTTAAAATAATTATTTATTGCACATGTATGTTCTGTTCTTGTTCTTTGTGCAGCAATACTGAAATGTCCCCATTGTGGGACAAATAAGGTTTTCTGATCTTCTTCTATCTTATCTATTTTAACTCAACGTTAATTAATAATGCAATGTTATGGTCAGTGACAAATACTGAATTATGTTGTTTCATAAAATCTGCATTGATTTAACTTTGAATGTACTGAGGTAGAAGAGCGAAGTGAAAGAGCACCCAAAATAGCACAGTGTGTCTCTTTTCTGCAGGTGTGGAGGATGTTCTTCACTCTGTGTGACTTACCTGCTGCTGCAGCTGACAAGAAAGTGCTACATCATCAAAAATTTGTGTGTGTGTGCGTGTGTGTGTGTGTGTGTGTGCGTGTGTGTGTGTGTGCGTGTGTGTGTGTGTGTGTGTGTGTGCGTGTGTGTGTGTGTGAGACATACCTGAGAGGGTTTTTTAGGAATGTCTGTGTGGGGCTGGGCCAGAGCCACATAAAAACCAGGAGGGAATGTGGTGTGGCTCGTTCTGTGTTTACAAAGGGCAGTATGTTGGAACAGTTGGATTAGTATGGGGGTAAGGTACAATGTAAATGGACTAATATGAATTGTTTTATGCCAAACATTGTAGACTATATTGCAGATTGAGTAAAGTAATTATTATAAAGGTGAAAAGGAGGGTCTGCCACCTGCTATGATATCCCAGCTATGGCTTTAAATTATGCTTCTGTCTTGTAAACAATCTTAACTTGTCCTGGAGGTGCCATGTACTGTGTAACTTTCCAGGCATAGCAGTAATATCTCCATGGAGACCAGCAGGTGATAGATCAGCAGAAAAGTTACAAGGCTCACCTCAAAGATGGCAGTGGTACTACTAATTAGCACTGTAAAAGGTCTTACGTTGGATATATGCACATATGTATTTATTTATTTATTAAGTAAGTAAAACCTGTTTCAGGACACAAATGTGAAGAAAAAATAAACATTAACAATGTCCAACCAGCCATAATGAAGAGATAAATAGTACAGACAAATCCAAAAAACAAATCATTCTAATTTAGCACTGATGTAAATGTCCATTCTCCCATTTGTTCTAAAAAAATTATTCCAAAGCTCATGATCTCTCTGTCAGTGGTGACCTTTTCAGTTCTCCAGTCTGTGGGACATGATTGACAGGAGAAAGCCAAAGGAGCTCTCAGTGGTGTGTGCCCCCATCTGCACTCATCTCCAGGGACACACTCTGAAGGGCAGCTTATCATATCTTTTCAACTTGGACTATCTATTGATCTTATTCTGGAAATACAATGGCGCTTTTGAAATAATAATACATAAATAATCTCAAATGGATTTAATTGAGCCTCACAGTTCACTTGAGTAAAAAACAATTGGTATTTTTAGCATGTTTTTGGCAAAATTAACAAAAGAATTGGAGAGAGGGTGAGAGGAGAGTTAGATTAATGGCACCATCACCTCATTCCACAAAAAGATTAAGAAGCTATTTCCCTCTTCCTGGCTCCTGGGCACAATGTACACTGTTTTAATCACCCAAATGAAGTAGATTTTATCAAAGGTACTCAAGCACAATGGAGCGGTCTGTTACCAGGCAAGGCACCTCAAAGCAGCCACTGACTGTAGATAAGGAAGGGGCAGTTTGGGATGGGATGGGGATGGGATGGATGCTACTGGATGAGAAGCAATCACCTAAGCCAGTATTTCTCAAACGGTGGTGTGGGTGGTGGGCTTCTCTGACATGATGGAGTTCTCTCGCTGTACTTTAGAGGCTTTACAGAGACCTTACAGAGAAAAAGCTTTTTTGGTGAGTCACCTTTTAAGACTGTTTTAACCCTTTTTGCAACTTATTTGAGATAGTGTCAAAAGTATGAGATCCACTAGCCTTCATTTCATTCACTGATTGCAGCTAATGAAGGTATTTTTATACCCAACATTACAGTGACAATGATACAAAATATTACATAAACCATCATCATCACTGCTCAGAAGTTATTTTTACTTTCTTAAAATCAAAGAATTCATGACTGTTCTTGAATAATAAATAAATTAATAAATATGCAATTTATGCTTCAAACTATATGGTTTTGAGTAAGAAAAACACAGCTCTTGTGTTGAGTCCATGTGTGATTATTTTCTCTAATTAGTGATAAACAAATGCATAACTGGCAGTCCAGTAAACATAAAGCTATTTAACCCTTAGTCATGTTTTACACAACTTACTGTATAATGAAACCTAAAGTGAACATCCATCCAACTATCTTTTTTCCGCTTTATTCGGCTGGGGCGCAGGGGCAGCTGTTCCCCGCCCAGTCCTATGCACACCTGACCCCCCCTATGAACCCCTCTGCTGGTGTTGATGTTAATTCATAGCAGTGCTAACATGTACTGAGTTGATGGGGGAAACCAGAGTGCCCGGAGGAAACCCATCCAGACACGGGGAGAACAAGCAAACACCACACAGAAAGGCCCAGGCGACCCGGGGATCGAAACCTTCTTGCTGTGAGGCATGAGCGTTAACCACTCAGCCACCGCCGAACAATCCGAGTACAGTACTCTGAGTCATTAACTACATAATTTTAAAAGTATTCTTTCTAACACCACATATGTTACACCTTGACCTATTGATTTTGATGTCATCATAGTCGTACATAGATTAGTTAATGTTCCAACCCAATTGCAAACAATGAACATTTAGCAAAAATAATAACTATATTTGCATAATCTTTGTATAATCAAAGAATACAACCTCTTTTAGCAGGCCACACACACTGTAATCAAAGTAAAGCCGTTCATTATCATCCAGGCAGCTGCTAATGATGCCACCCACATCCTGTCATACAGCAATGTCATTTTCTACACTACTCAGTCCGCCTCCACCTCAGCTCTGCCACTTTGCTTTCAGGGTCAGTTTAATAGGAATACTGTATGTGGGTATTCAATGGTCCTGACATTCTACCTGTTGGCAAGGGGAACTTGAAACATAGTGTCACTTTATTATAGTTACATTTCTAACTTTTAGTTGGCTTGTATGATTCAGTTTAAATAAATACTAAAAAATAACAATTTGCTGTGACCTCACACTGGGGGTGTTCTGCATGTATTTCAATGGCTGAATGTTCAGCAGTTACATGGTGACACACTAGACACATTAGCAAACACAGCCAAAAAAGTTTTAAGATTTGAAAAGTCAAGAAAAAGTATAAGATCAATTAAAAAAAAACACATTTTCAAGAGCCTGTGATCGATACTGTAATTTTATTTGAAACTAGTTCAAATTGTAGTTCCAGCTAAGTCACTTATTTCTGGTTAGATTGTGTTAAAATAAAGATCAGATTAAACAAATTTGTGTGACTTCAGACAGAGTATAGACAGTAGCATTACACCCCCAAGGAATGTTGTTGTCAGTGAATAAACTTTTATTAAAACATTTGCACATGACTAAAACTATATTCAATTAAATAACTTCTACTCGAAACTTAAAAATACCCCAAAAAGAGACATTTTTTCAGGAAAGTCAGTAACAGAAGAAGTCAGTAGTCAGTGTTGGAAATCTAAAACTTCTTTGTGAACCATACCTTCCAAAATAGACAGCTGTATCACAGAGATGCATTCACTCTTCTATTTCTGTCATAAACATTTATAAAGTTTGTCAGAACAGACAAAACAGAACAAAATAAGACTTTGCGAGTTCATTGTCTCTCCATGACTGGCATCCCTCCCTCCCTGCAGAGTCCCAGCCCTGTCACTCCCATTGTATGTGTGGCAGAATTCCAGTTTTTCCAAGAACAATGAGAATGGTGGACTTCAGAGGATGATGGCTGTGTGATAAGGAAGTGTGCGGGAGCCAGAGGAGCACATTGCAGACGTATGGGGACTCTATTTACAGAAGAGCTTTGTTTTATGCTTTTGTCTGTGTGGCAGCTCATGGCATGCCAATTATTCCCCCTCACCTCCATCTGTGCAGTGTGCATGATTCATAGTAGGAATTCAAAAAGTGCCCACAGATGTGTGAGCTCATAGTCAGTGAAGCATCAAACACCAGAAGAATATAACAGGTTTAACATGTGTGAGGGGTTTGTCATTGGAATTGTCACAAAAGAAATGGCAACCTTGAATCCCCAATGTTGTTTTTTTTTTTTGTAAATGTAACTACAGCTGTATGCTATCCAAAATTCTTTTTAATTAAACTTGTGATACTTAACACACTATTGTGTCTTTTATAATTGGGATGATTTGAACAGTACTTAAGTCAGTAACACTTTATAATCACTACACGTATTTATACCTTAAAGGTCCTATATTACACAAAATGGATCCTTGTGAGCTTTAACTCATGTTAGAATGCTGTTACCTTATCAAAAACATACCGGAAGTTGTGTTTTGCTTCATTCACACATGTTTGAGTAATCCTTTATTATTAATCTATCGATACCTACAAAGCTCAAAATGCTCTTTTCTATCTTGTGATGCCATGAAGCGGTAGTAGTAGTTAACTTTTTCCCTTTGTTCAATAGAAATGGCCTATTCTAGTGCTGAAATCATCCAAATGTTTCTAGTAAAGGTGCATGGTGTTTAAAACACAGTGGAGCACTTCCTGTATTACCATATGACATCACAAGGTGGAACAGGGTGTTTTCAGTTTGAGAGAAGAACTGCCTAAATGCAAAGTTTGTGTGTTTAAGATGTGAATGAAACAAAACCTAGCCTGGGGTGTTAGAGAGTTAGTACAGAATGAACACATAATTTAGTAAGAATGATTCAGGCTTAGTAACTACTTAATAATACCCAAACCCTGACTTCTATCCCTGACACATTCATTATGTAGTTACTAAACCTGAATCACCAATTTTCTCATTATGAATTATATCTTTGTTCATTTATTCAACAAGCTGAACTGAACTATTGTCCATGCAAAATTCCACAAAATGCACTAAAAAGCAAAACTTACCACCGACAAATTGCTAACACAATTACAAAAGGTGATGCAACATACTGTATACAACTATTATTACCATACAAGTACAGTCCACCAAGTGTCCTTCCAGATTAACTACTGTCACTTCTCTGTCCAAATAAGGGAATCTTACAACAATAGTGGTACTCCAGAACTTTCCACACATGCTTCTATTGAACACTGCAGCGCCTGCCCTGTCGCCTCGGGTCCAGATTGTCCTTTATCGGCCACTTCCTGCCCTGTGGTCAGCTGCTTCCTGTCTGGCGCCACACCAAGCAGCCACAGCTCACCCCCTGTGGTCAGGAGAGGCCAGGAGTGTGGGGACAAGTGTTAATGAGAACAAAGGGGACATTCCCTCGTTCAACATGGAAGGGCCTTCGGAAACTGAGCGCAACACTGTAAAATCAGTTTAACACCACATCTGTAGGGAAAGTCCAGAGGTGTACAGGGGTATTGTATGAGGCTTCCTTAATGGAGCTCATTTATGGAGATGAATTACTGTTATTATGGCAAAACTGACCAAAGATGTTTATTTTTTTTGTTAGTTTCAGATTGACTGCCAAATTTTGCAGCTATTTATTAACACGAGACTTCATCAGCAATATTTTACTGTTCATTGTTTGAAAGATGCTTCCCTTTATAGCTATTCAGTTATCAATTATTTTATTAATGACTTACTTACATTACGTCAACATTCAGGGGTGATGTGATATGATATGTGAGTCATGTGGGGAAAAAATGAAGATGTGATGTATAAAATGCTCTTATCTCTATAGAGACAACAAATTACCGATCTGTGGAGAGGCGTGTACATCTTTGGGATGTACACGTAGCCAGTATTATAGTATCGCATAGACCAGGTTTCTATATGCACTTAGCACTTGCTATAGATCCCTGTATTGATCATCTTTAAAATTTCCCATTTTGATTACAGCATATTAAAGCATTTTCTTTAAAAACTTTCACCACCAACCTCATGTTTATCAAGTTTAATTGACTCACTCATTCACACACACACACAAACATACATATACACACACACAAAAGTGAGTTCAAAGTGGAGTTGTGATGGATGGTGAGCAGAGAGAAGAGGGTGTGCTGTGTTGCGTATGGATGCAACAGTGCAGAGGTAGATGAGTCTAAGGCACAGGGCACAGAGATAAAGGACAGATCCCTCATAAAGAGACTTGGATATGAGCCCTAGTTTAT